>CP099853.1:18212798-18537798 GCA_030062745.1 Capitulum mitella | reverse complement strand
GGTTCCTGACGCCGTGGCCGCACTGCTTGTTCCTGATGATCTCCTGAAGCAGACAGACAGACAAACGTCGTCATCGCCAGAACCCGGCCGCCAGTAAAAAAAGGACTTAGCGCATGGGTTTCTCTGCCCGCAGCTGCCTCGTGCGCCGGGGAAACATGACGTTCCGTCGACACGAAATGAGGTTCCTTCACTTCAAATACAGCAACTAACTGGAAGAGCTCCACCTTCCTGACAATATGCACATCTGCTGACTAACGAAACTGGACGGTTATGATAGCTCGCGCATTATGTCCTGTCCCTGTCCCAGACCCCATCAGCGAGACTACAGCTTGACTGCTGCTCAAACCGAAAACACTCCACGGAGAACTAAAACGGAGCACTTTTCATCGGACGAAAACCGCCACTTTCCAAATCTTCAGCGCATTTCAGAAAGAAAGCGCCGACACTGCCTGCGACTCGCGGGCAGACCGGGCGGCTCCGACCCCAGCCGAGCCGCAGCCGGACGGCCGAGCTCCGCCAGCTCCCGGAGCCGAGCCGAGTCGGACGCGGCCCGCGGCTCACATTCTCCTCGGGGATGCAGCAGCTGAAGGGGACGCCGCACGCCTCGCTGCTGCCCACGGCCACCGCCGAGCAGTTGAAGTACCGGTTGCCGTCCCAGTCCTTCGGCCCCTCCACGCCGCAGCAGTGCAGCTGCGGCCCAAATCGGCCCGGTCAGCTCGGCAGCAGTCGCAGCGAGTTGGGGAGGTCAGGTCAGGTCAGGTCGCAGGTCACCCAGAGAGGCCGGCTAGGCGTGACGCGTCTCATCATGGCGGAGGTCACGTCGTAGTGACCCACACCAGGCATTTGATGTGATCATGTTCAGATCACGCCTGCCGTTTTTTTTTCTTTTTCATGAAGGTCATCCAAGACACAAGAAATGCAAACGAACAAGCACATAAAAGCACGTCACATGGTTAAACGCCCACCAACACCACCGCAAAAAAAAACTGAAGGTGCAGTCCTGAATTCATGATGTCTTTTAGGATATACCAAGTTTTCACTTTAATCCTGATACATCTGCTTTGTATCACTCGCAAAGACATACACAGTTCTCCTGGATCCAGCTGATCAGATCCCGCTGGTGTAGTGTCCAGACTTACCCAGCCCTCCTGGATCCAGTCGATCAGGTTCTGCTGGTCAGGATCGTCCCTGTAGTGGACGATGAATGCGCGGAAGCCCTCGGTGGCCTGCTCCTTGAACCAGTCTTTGAAGATGAAGCACAGGATGCCGGCGGTCATCTCGATGAGTAACAGGATCGCCAGGCATATTGCGTACTGGGGAGAGTCGCATAACGTGTAAAGACCTGTTTAGCGCTTTGCGATGGGCGCTCAACGTCCGACAATGGCGGGTGGAAAAATGATATCACGAGTTTTCCTGGACAACGCGGACGAGAAAAACAGGCTTCGCGTTCATCAGTCACACGTTCACAGGTCAACAACCCCAGGTGTAACTAGTCACCCTTGACAACCGCCTCCGAGACACACCATCGACATCCACCACTCCACAAACCCAAGCTAGCGTTCCCGAGACAAAACTTACCGTGGGCTGCCGTGCCATACTCGAACTGCTTTCTACCAAAGACCGCCGATCAGTCCCGTGATGCCCAACATATGCAGAACTTGCAAGTCCAAACGCCCGACCAAAACCACGCTCCCCACAGGGCGGAACGCCAGCCCGGACTCACGAACGCCAGCAGGCAGGTGTTCTCGCGCAGGGCGCCGACGCAGCCGGTGAAGCCGATGACGAACGTGATGGTGCCGACCATGATGAACATGAAGGCCGGGTCGAGCGGGATGTGCGTCAGCCGGCTGAGGTTGCCGAACGTGTTCTTCTCGGTCCAGGCCCAGACGCCGATGGCCAGGATCGAGAAGCCCAGGAACTGCCCGGCAGGACGGCGAGCGTCAGCGCCCGGCGTGATTCACGGGATTCACGCCCCGTCACCGAGGAGTCCACGAAACGTGACGCGCAGACGTGACACCCTGCCGTGACGGCGGAGTCCAGGAGTTGGCCGACATAGAGTGATCTGCGCTCCTCCGTTACCGGAAGTGAGGAACTGCCGCCGTAACTCACACTCCCGAGAAGGTTGGAAATTTGGATTTTGTTCCTGGTGTTAAAGAATACATGTATAAATATGTAGTTTTTAAAGCAAAATATTCTGCAGAATAACGCTGGTTTAAGCTAGCATTCTGAGTGTAAGTCAGTCATAACATCATGTCTACTTCTTACTGAATGGAGATAGTCGTTCGCTTGCAGAGTCAGAAGTTTGTCAACATGCAGCTTTTTGATGGAGGTACACGGTCAAACTTTTGGAGTAAAAAATGCTTTTGGAGCACACATTTCTGGTGTTCTTGAAGACCAAAAAACGCCTTTTCAACTATGTTCCGGAGTTGTCGCACAGCTAAGAAATGGCCCAAAAACGAGACCCGCAAGCTGTCGTTTGCAGCAAGTCAGTGCAACTAAACAGCGTGAGCTATATGCGGTCACCAATGACGAGCTTGGCAAAAGGGATTGTGGTCTGATTTCAGCTGATATCAAGCTGAAATTTGGTACACAAGTAGAAGGCACCCTCCTACGTCATATATATTCCGGGTTTGGCATTTGAAAAAAGCGGCGCCGAAATTAGAGCGAAAAAACAAATTTTAACTTTTGACCTTGACCTGACCTTGTAAAATGACCTCAGATAAGCAACATTACAACTGCACATTGCCCAACTATTTAGCTATACATCTATATAAAGTTTTAAGTTCCATCTTTGAAACTCTGTTTTGGCAGCCATTTTCCTTTTACCCTCAACATGGCCAAAAATGGCACGAGGTGCCTCCCAAAAACGTTGCCTGGCTCCACCCACGAGCAAAAAAGAATTCTGAAATTTTGTCACGGCACGTAGAAAGAATAGCTAGGAGAAGTCACCAAGTTTCGTGAAGCTGCGTTAAAAAGCCCGGAATTGGCAAGCAAAAAACCCGAGGGGGGCGGATTCAGCCCCCCTGCCGGGAATAGGGTTAACTGAGGGAAACATGGCATTGTTTTTTTGTGAACATACCTATCCTCAAACATCACTGATCACATTGCTATCAATCACTGTACCGAAAAACATGGCAATGTAACATTATAGAATTAGAAAGCAGACATGTTCATGTGCTGCCTGCTTAAACTGGTCTACTGCATAATTTGTCTTATGCCACAATCCACTAGCATGAACCTATGGATGGGAGTACTGATACAAGAATGAAGCTCCAATGCAAGGCTCTTGTCAAGAACTGTGAGTCTTTGACAGTTTGTTAGTGAACATTTGCAGAAATTTATCAGATGTATGATGTTATAGTGTTATGCAGCAGCTGAAAGTAAAACACCAGAAATTTGAGGGAAACCACAATATTGTTCAGCAAATTTAGGATGCTGTTTGTGATGTAATGCAAAAAGATTTATGACTTGTGAAAAACAATGAGACATATTCAAAGTTTTAAAATTGTTTGAAATCAGTAACATGGTAATGAGTCAACAAATGGTAATACCTCAGCAGAAAAAGCTAAAAGAACACTTCATGATGTTTGGCCATTGCTGGAATTCATCACACTGTATCCATAAATATCAGACAATTGGTAAATTTCTGCAAAAGTTCACTTACAGCCTGTGCAGAACTCTCACACCTCATGGCAAAAGCATTGCCTTTGGAACTTGTACTGCCATCCAATATACTGTACCAGTACTGCCATCTATACTGATGCTTCTGAGATGGAGCTGATGATACAATATGGTAAAATAACTATTTCTTATGGTTGTTGACATCTCCAAATTAATCTGTCTGGTTATTGCTTGAAGGCCAGTCATTGGTTGTTACCTGTGTTGTTGGCTGATGCTCAGACAGTTGGATAATGTGCTGGGACAGCTCTGTCAGTGTATAAAAAGTCCTTTGTTTTTCACTGGTAAAAGTGGGCACTTGGCTGCATTTAAAAAATGTTGATGTTTGGTATCATGCCTGCTTTCTGTGATTTACTTATCATTTAGTCTTTATCATAACAATGTAACAGACTGAATTTCTAGTTGTCTTCTGCATTCTATCTCAACATCTTCTTCATTTCTAGTCATTGCCCAAAATCTTACATCTGAGCTACTGAGCACATATATCTGTTTTTCATATTTTTTATGCAGTTATCTGTTGTAAGTTCGATAAGTCTTTCAATTTATTATTCTCTGGTATTTTATACATCCTTGTTTTATTTCCTGCTGTTTGTTAATGGCAAGATCAGATGCAGTCCTGTGAATATTGGGAACAAGTTCAGAATTCCGGACATTCTGAAAATTTCCAGACTTAACAACATTTTATTCTCAGGGTTTTGGGACTGGATGAAATCAGCCATTTTGTTTTCAGATAAACAAAAAGAGTAATGTCCTGCACACTCATCCAACAACCCCATGTGATCTTGGTGGTCACACCTCAGGATTATCATTTTATTGCAGGTTTACGAGCATACAACGGGAGGTGTATCGCCAAACTTGGCCATGTAACAGATTTCCACCAAGTGCTTATTTCCTGGCAAAAAAAGTGTAAATTGTGTAAAAATCATGCAGTGGTTTCAAGGCAAATCCTTGTGATTCAGTGTTGCATAATATCATTTTACGATGAGGAATGTGGAAAGAAAATTACCAAAGAATGCCATCATTCTGTGCACCACTGACCATACCATATACCATACCAATACCATAAATCATATTATCATATCATATCATATAATCATAATACTTATTCCCAGACCACTTTACAATACATACAGCATTCTTTGCACAATATGTATACATACCGCTCAATACACCAAGCGCTTAACTTACCCAGAAAATGACGTTGAATCCAAAAATAACATATTTGAGGCAGCAGCTAACTTCGGTTCGGTCACGCCTATGTCTGTGGCTTGGCATATTTTCAAAGTTTCCACCAAGTTCTCCTCAACTTTTGCAGGACAACCACAAACGATGATGTGACGTCCTGTCAGCCACACACACTGAACATTACCCGCAACAAATATCTATAAACGTCCAGATGTTCTACTGCGATCCAAAGACGAGGATACGCCTACGCGTCAATACAAAGGATGTCTCACATAAAAACTTTTGTGGTAAAATACACCGATCCCGGCGCTGATAAGTCATTACTGGCCCATAATAGGCGGAGTCACGGCTACCAAATTAAATCTACCGTCAGTCACAGTACATTATTATCAGTGTGTTGCTTCTCAATACTAACTTGTACTACTGACCTAATACCGGGTTTAATCAAATTGCCAACGCAAGCAAGTACTACGCTCGCAATACGGTGCGAGTATTCATGACGCGTTAACCCAGACGCACCTTCGGGCCCTTCATTGGCGTCCCAGAACATGTCAAGAGTTACGATCACCACGTTCCGCAGCAGTACCCTTCTGCATCACTGCGCATGGCAGCAGCCTTCGGAAACGCGACAAAGCCCCCAACGGCTGACGCCTCGGTACGTCAGCCGCCACCACTTGAGCCTGATGTTCGCAGCTCCGCACCTCCATCGGAACACCTAGCGGTTTCGGCTGGAATGCGGTTCAACAATCCGTCCTGCGCTAGTCTTATCTCGGTGGAGAGGCCACTTGCCGACGTCTCCGCCGCAGGGATGGACAGGACGGCCTCTGTGCTAGTCGAGACTCCACCGGCGGCTCCAGGCACGTCTGCGACCCTGCTCGGCCACACCACGGTCTCAGTTTTGTCCTCCGCTCGATTACCGGCCTGCAGCGGCTCGGCCTCGGCACCGCTTTTTTTGTTACCAGTCATTATTTTGTTTCCGTCCCTTTTATTGTTTTTTATATGTCTTCAGCATTATTTAGGGTCTGATTTTGATCGAATCCTTCTCAGAAATCAGCACCCAGGCGGAAATGGTGATACATAAGCTCTTATGACCTAAAGCCACAGCTGTTGAAATCATAATTGTACACACAAATAACTGCACATGTTGGACACCGATAGCATATCACTGGCTGCCCTGGAGGGACGCGGCTGATCGCCTCGGTCAGGTCGCCGGTCAAGGTCACGATGGCCTGACCGGCCGTGACCACAGCGCCCGTAGCTCGAGCGCCACAATGACCAATGGTGCTCGAAGCATGCTCGCCTCTGACAGGCTCGTAGCCAGGATTTTCCTGGGGGGGGGAGCAAATGTCAAATTTTGTTAAATGCCACTGGCATATATCGAAATTTACAGGAAAATGCGACAATTTCATGTGAGTTACGTCATACGTCATACTTAACGCACAGGAAAAGATATAATTACTTACTTTTGCAAGAGATATATGATCGCTATTTCGTATTCCTGCAAAATTGCTATATATCTAGTGTAGACCGCTTGGCTCAGGGGGTAATAGCGCCATGCCTCTCCCCTCCCCCTTGGCTACCTCCCTGGTCTTTGAATAGCATGTACTAAAATGAAGAATGCCAATTTCGTTCGTGGTATTTAATGCCATGTAACTGCTCAACATCACGTTCCTCCGCGAATACATCAAAGGCACACAGACACACACACACACGCACGCATATATATATATATATATATATATATATATATATATATATATACATTATCAAATAAATATTGAACTGTTGGACCATTTGATCCAGAGGAAACAAATACATTTCCGATTTCAATTCGCTCGTGTGATGGGAATCATTTCATCAAAAATGAACGACGTCACGACATTTGTTGATGGCCAATAGTGTCGTCACGCCAAGCAATTCATTTTTTCCATTTTTACTGTAAGCTGCTTGCAACATGATATTATTCACGTTTGATATTGCCTGGGAAGAAAAGACGCGTAACTGAATAACTGTCGCCACAGACGACAGTGGTACATGGTGGCACATCAGTCAACCGTAAAGTCTTCCTGAGAGCTGTTGTCCCCAGGCCCGCAGCCGACCCCGTGATGTGAGTTGCCTCGGGCCAGACCGTCCCGTCCAGTTTGGGCTGACCGTAATTTCACGGGCTAGGACACAAACGAGTTCAACGAGACGCTGCTCCACTAGTGGCGCCACCCGCGGCCACCTGACGGCCGCAGCTTTCCGAACCCTTTCTGGCGGCCGCCGCGGGACCGACCTAGAAAGTTGTTGTGCGCCGTGGACGGGGGGAGACGCTCATCCCCATGTCGCCTCTCGCTGCGGGGGTTCACTTTCACCGAGACAGTGTGAGTCAGGGGCCGGTGGCCGGCCGGCTGGACTGAGCCGGCAGGCGATTCCGACCCACGGTCGGCGCTGACCCACATAACAGCCGAGTTCCACTTTCCTCCCAACTGGCAGTGCCTCGGTGGGCGAACCGCGTGCGGTTGGTGGTCAGGGCTCCTCCGTGCCGGAGAGCTGGCTGTGCCGTGGTGCGGTCGCGCGATATGAGAGCGACGGTACGTGCCAGGGCGACGCACTGAGAGGTGCCCGGAGTGTGCACGCAGAGGGCAGCAGGTCGACGGCATGGGGCGACTTTACTTCCTGCTCCTGGCGGTTGCGGTGAGTTCTTGGCTTCGGCCGCAGTTGATCGCTGGCATTGTTTCTGCTCGCTTTAGCGGACTGCCAAAAATTTTGCACAGTGGGTCATCTGTTAACGCATACCCTGTGCCTGCGGAGTAACTGTCACTTCCTTTTTTTTCTTTTTACCGAGGGGAATCGTTTTGGACACGCTGATGTGCTAACATAAAGTTCGAAAAACTGTATGAGAAAGGTTTCCTCGTCCAGTCTAACTGGCGTCTCGTAAATGATGAAATTCGGGTTTAGACAAATCTTAGCGGTGGCCCGTCGTGCCAACTCGCGTTTTAGAATCTGCAGAGCTTGAGCAGCGAGATAATACGTGTCTGGTACGTGCAATGAGCAGTCAGTTGAAATAATTCGCAACACGCAGAGGTCATGGAGGGTCTTCCTGGTTCGTTCTCACGGAGTTGAACACCCCAGACGGCCGAACGGCTTTCGCCGAGGCTTCGATCACGACGCGGTGCTGTTAAGGTCACGAGGCGGCTGTTACTCGGCCAGGGTGACCTCCTCCGTTTTGGGGTCAGAACGTGCAGTCGCAGGGGCCCTGAGTGTGCGGTGTCTGCTGCAGCGGCGGTGCCACCGGGGTCATGATGAGGGGAACCTCCCCTCCCTCCCCAGCGCGGGAAAGCTGAACGTTGTCGCCCTTGCGATCCTGGAAAGAAGTGAATCGGAAATGACGTTTGCAGCCGCTGGCCTCCCTCGTGTTCCTCCGGGTCAGAATACGTGGTGCCGTCCTCGGTCTGCCTCACACTGGGCGTGGGCCGAACGATAAACGTTCCGGTCGATCTCAGAGCCACATTACCTGGGAACCACGGCATATCAGTCACTAAAAATACGCGATTGGACGTGCACGTGTCCCACGTGATTGAGCATGCGGCAGCAGTTGTTCACTGCTGGACAAGAGTGGGTCATCGTCTGTTGCCTTGCTGGTGCTGCCCTTTAATGGTTGGGCGTCTGCATTTTAATGACCGTGTCTGTATGCGGCAAAGCCAAGAGCACCTTTTACCGTAGAGATGTCAACAAAAGTTGTCACGCACTACTGTTAGGAACAGTTCTGTCCGTGACAGGGATAAAGTTGTCTTCTTTTTACTGCCGAGGGACTTCAGCCCGCTGGCTGCGGTATGAACGCAGCGCATGTTGCCCCTCTAGTTTACTCGGACGCCGCCAGCAGGCCCCTTTCTCTGAGGGGAACTCCCGGTTTCTGGGCCGGCGAGCCGACGGCCCGCCTCATCATTAATGCTAATTAATTCGCGGCGGCCGGGGCCGGCGACGGCACCGCACCCCGGGCCGGTGGTTTTTTGGAGCCCAGCCGCATTGAAAAAAGGTAGCGAAAACAGCCGGCCAGTCATCGTCCTGGCTTTGCGCAATGATGGTCTCCATAGGCGGATACAGCAAAGGGCACGGGGTCACACCACCTCCGCCCACGGCGACTAAGAACAGGGCAGAAATATCGTCTGATATTTTTGGACGAAACACCAGGCATATGTTTCGCCTCAAAAGTAAAGACGCTCGCCGTTCAGAGTGGCTCTGTGTCGCGGTGTAAAATGAGTCGCACGCGCCCAGTCGTTGACCCCGTATCTGTTTGACTCGTCCCGGAACGGACTGCTGGGCCTGCCCCTGCACGCCGCGGCGGTTTTGCTCGCGTGGTGTTTGCGCATGGCTGGCAGCTTGGACATAGGCGGGCTCATCTTTAGCCTTGGGGGAACTAAGCCAAGGGGGACCCGGGCCGACCCCTAGGCCTGCGTCTTTTGTTAAAATCATTGCACATCGGCCTACCGGCAGGCGGTTTTCGTATGATTTCAATTCGCTCCCAGCTCCGCCCCTCCCCCCCGCCAAGAAAATCCTGGCTGCGCCCCTGAACTTGTACAGGAGGATGTTCGGCAGACAACGGATAGGATCAGCAAAAGTGATGTTGACTTTTTGCTTAATTTGGTGATGTTCGTTTTGTCTCAGCTACCAGCTCATTTTTAGGCGTACCTCGCGATTAGTTGTTAAGTTAGTAGTACCATGGACGGATTGGTCCATGTGTATTTCTCGCCGCTCCGTAGCAGACGTTGAAGCTTAACCCCTGGAAACCCATGTCCGGAAATGATACATGGGCAATGCCAGCTGCCACGGAACTGTTCGGTGGTCAAGCGGTGAGCTCCGACTGCACAGGTGACAGCCAGTTCCACAGTTAGTTCAGGCCGTGCACAAACCAAACGGGCTGGTCTGCATGCCCCACGTTCCCTGTTTTTATTTGCATCATTTTTTATTCAAAGCGAACAGCCAGACAGGTCAACTGGGGGCAGGCGGCGAGATGGGTCACGAACACCGCCGTCCCGTCCGGCTGTCTTGGACCCGCCCCTGGCCGTCTGCCCACGCCACGGAAACGAGAGCTCGGCGGGATTACAGGGCATCGACCGACCGACGGACCAGTTTGACGCCAGCCTCACTCTTCCCGGCGTGGCGACTGATCAGCTGATTTTGCCGGATTCCTGACGCGTCTGGCGCCGGTCGGACACCAATGGTCCGATCCCTCACACCGGGCCCATCGGCCACCCGTGAGACCCTGTGACACGTGACACGTGAGGTCGGGTTCATCGGCCACCCGTGAGACCTTGTCAGACGTGACACGTGAGGTCGGGTTCATCGGCCACCCGTGAGACCTTGCGGCACGTGAGGCCTGGCCCATCGGCCACCCATGGCACGTTGTGACACGTGACACGCGAGGCCGGGCGCCGCCGGGGTCTGTCTGGGGGAGTCTGGACTGGCAGAGGCGGGTTTGGCGGCGTGGACGGCTGCGGTGAGGAGGACGCCCTGTCCAGTGGCATGGCCTCAGTGTTGTGACAGCGCCGCGGCCTAATGAGAGACACCGAACTGGTCCTGACGGACAGCGACAACGGCGTGAAGAGGCACTGGTGCAGGGGATGCGAGCAGGGGCGTAACTTTGCATACTTTTGGTATGGGGCTTTCCATACAAAATGAATTTATTGGCACGGATTTATATACCAATATCTTGATACGTTCATGTGTTTTCTTGCTTTATACAATAAATTACTGTCAGTACGTTATCAGTGTCACATTTTGGGCTCGATGAATTTATTTTTCTTTACCAAAATTTGTCCCCATTCTACACCCGTCAATGCGCGACAAATAGCTGAAGACCATGAAGACTTGGCCAGAATCCCACACCGCACGAGCAAAACCGCAGCAGCGTACCGCGGTGGTCCGGACAGTAGGGCACACTGACTCGGACTGCAGTTAAGAGGTCCGAATCCGCACAGGTGTCAGCTGAGACGACTCGAGTCGCCGGGAGTAGCGGCCGCAACGGAGTATGGACTGGTCGGCACGAGATACAAGGACAGGAATTTTCCCACCGTAAGAGCTCGTTGAAATCCGAGAAAATAGGTCACAGTTTTATCTCGTGATGTCCGTCGTCGATCGAGGTTATCCCGGCCTCGTGACACCTGAAATGCAACAAACCTCCGCTTGTCAGTTGTTGAGATTTAAGTACCTTGTTTCCTGGACGACGTTCCAGCGTTGGTCGTGAAGCGCGTTGTCACCGTACGCCGCAGGGGAGCCAGCCAAAGTCGCGACGGCGTTCAGCCCGCAGAAAATTCCTGAGGCGAAAGGATTGGCGTGTTTCATCACCACGAGGCTGGCCGCCTCCGACCAGTCGGGTCGCCGGGCCATACGGCCACAGACGTAACGCGGCACGTCTCTGGGCTTCAGACGTCAGCAGGAGGGACCCCTGGACCACAGACGCATCGTGTCGGACCACTGTGGACCAGTGCACCAAAGACGTCGTATGCACGGACCACCGGCTTAATAAGCTAGAGGCGTAGCATTGAGGCCACTGGGCCATTCTGCCATACACGTCACATGTCAGACCACTAGACCACCAGACTGCAAAAATCACTTGAATCACTGAAGGACCAACGGCCAAAGACACTTCGTGTCAGAGCACTGAGCCTCAGTAACGTAAACACGCAACCCAGGCCAGACCTCTAGTCCGCGAGATCAGACGACGGCATGCGTCACCGACCAAGTCGGTGAACCACAGAACACCCCGTCTCACGGATCAGCGGGCCAGGGTAACAGCAGGGTCATCAGATAACAACAAAACACCCGGCTCATCCCCTGAATGTCTGACAGATTGCGGGCCGGCACAGCCGCCATTGTCCCGCCAGAGTGGTGCCAACGCTGTGGCCGACTGGGGTCAGCTGCGGATCGTGAATGTGGGCCGCCACAATCACTGCACGAAATCTCCCGGGGCGAAGGTGCACCGCCGGATTCGCCAGCTGATTGGTTAGAAAGCGGTCGTCAGGTGGCGACATTGCGCATCGCCGGCAAGAGATGGGTTTTCTGAGAAGCACGCCGTTTCGTAACCTCGTAAAACGGGTCGCGAGCTGTTTACGTCCGGTGAGGATAACAGTGAGCCTCTGGCAAAAAACGGACTGCTCTTGTAATTCTGCCCTTTCAACGTTTGAGGAATCACCACGAATGAGCTGTTCGGAAAATGCCCGAATAACGAAGACCGACGTTTATCATACTCCATTTCCGGAATGCGAGAAATCGTTATCCGTTTCCTGCGGACGAGGTAAACGTTTCTGCGTGACACTGTGCGGTCGTTTCTTGGATTCGCCTGCCGTGGTTAATTTTCGGGGTGCTGTTGTCACGGGCGGAGTGGAGCTGGGAAGTTTCTGGCGTGACCGCATGGTCTGCGCCCCGCCCCCATCCACCGGCCGCCACAGGATCGGGCTATTTCCAGTCACTCTTTTCGCCTTCCTTCTGCCTGCTGCTGCTCCTCCCGTGCGGCAGAGCGAGCCGGTGCCTCGAGCCAGTGGTGGAACTGCAGTCGCACTGATGCTGCTGGGCGCAGTTTCGTGCTCATTCTACCCATGCATTGTCGCAGGCCTAATGTCAAAGTCCAGGATTGTTGGCGCCGCATGGTCGTCACAGAAAGTGCACGTGGCTCCCTCTCTGCCTGGAGCTGTTTTTTTCAGTTCTCATCGCGTCGCGCTTCCTGATCCAGTTTTGCTGCGAGCTAAAGGGAACCCTAGGTCCTGCCTTCATCGCTGTGCTGTTATATGTGGCAAACTGTTACATGCTGTCGGTCAAGTATTGTTACTGTTATATGCGTCCCCATAACTGCTGTCATGTGAGGAACTAAAGGTGCGTAAGCATTCTTCCACTCGATGAACATTTCCTGTTCCTGTTCAAGGGAAACCAACAGTTCTATTTAGGTCCCTGACAGGGGAGCAGCCAGGACTTTCTTAATGGGGGAGACGAGCTCAGTGAGAACTAAAATTAAATGAAAACCTCCTGCTGGGAAGACGATATGCAATGGGTTTCTCTAGGAAGGCTATTGATCACCGGTACGCATTTCCATAAATGGAGTATGGCAAGACACCTCGCTCGCTGCGTCTCTACTACTAAACAGGATAAAATGCCGGCCTAGAGAGCGGACCGCTGACCCCCCCCCCCTCCCCTACCCCGTGGCTGCGCCAGTGGTCCCCGGGCCAGTGGAGATGTGAGAAGAACCTGAAAACGTCTCTTCTCCATCGTGCATGAAAGTCACAACTGGCTGTGTCATGCGGGTGAAAGGAAAAGCGTCGGGAGATCTGGAGGATGGAAAGTAAACGCGTATTGACTTGAAACCGCCCGAATTTGTCTGGATTTTTCGGCGAAAATTTAGTGCCAGAAGATGAAACAGGGGATGCATTTTTTGTCGCAGTGGCGTCGGAAAACGTTCGCAGTAAAACGGGTCTCGGCCATTGCTCGCGCTGTGACGATATCGGCACCTTCTGGCGGAATAAGCTGGAGACAGTTTTTGCCTCTCCCGTCTCAGGCTCTGTCCGCTTCTGTCTCGTCGCTGAGCTTGACTCGGATGGTGCGTGAAGGAGGACTAACGGAACACAGATCTGCCTCTCTCTCTCTCTCTCTCTCTCTGCCGCCGCGTCTGTGTCCACGTCTGCGTCATCCCTGGGGTGTTCCAACTGTTCTCCGTTCGGTCTGCAGCCCGCGGGGTATGGAATCACGGTGCTGCAGTCCTGCCGAGAGATAGACACGGGGTCATAATAAAACAGCTGGCCGGCCCATTAACAAACGGAAAGGGACCGGAGGCGGTGTGATGGGCTCGTTGACAGGACTGGGAAAGATGTGCCTGCCCAGGCGCCATGCCTGTCTGCAAGCGGAAACAACGAGCCCACTTCACTACAAAACTGGTAATGACCGACTTCTGTCTAGGAAAACGTTGTTTTTGTGCCTCTGCTGGTGGATGAGTGCAAATTAACGAAACCTGTTTTGCTGGGGCTGACATATTTCGTCTCGTGAACTTTCCCGCTGACCTAGAGTGCCAACTCCATAAAAATGACCGAAGACATAAGCTGTCTGACTTCAGGACCATTGGTGGCTTACACCGATACAACCTTGTTTTCCTTCATACCAAACCAAGCACGTACGTGAGACCCGTTGACACTACAGTAACTGGGCGGAGGGGAGTGCCTCGAAGTAATGGGGTCATTCGTCTCGTGACCAGGTTGTATTTTTCAACCGCAAACGAGAACCACAGCGGCCCCGAGCAGCAACTATGCGAACTGCGAACGGGAAAAGCTCAGGTGGGCGTGCCGGGTTCGTCGATAACCTGACAGAACGCCGACGCGTCCGCCATATTGTTATTCCGGCCGCCTCGCGCCGGCTGATGCCCGGCGGCGAAGGACTTGCGTCACTGTGTCGCGCTCAGCCGGCGGTGGGTCCACTCTCCGGACCCGCCGTCCGACCGGCCAGCCACCCGAGGCTGAAGGCCCCTCCGCAGCACCGCGTCCGTGACGCCACCGCGGCTGCGTCAGCCGCTGTCGCAGCCGTGTGCAATCGCCGGCCCGGGTCCGAAAGTAAGAGCGTGTCCGGGAAGTTCGCCCGGCTCGTACGCGGACCTGCCGGGAGTCCCCTGGTCACTTTCACTGGTCCGAACCTTGTCCGGGTCGCCGGCGTTGCAACACGGCCAGGGAGAGGTCCTGCTGGCCGCGCTCACGGCTGTCGCGACGTCACCTGGGGGTCCGCGTCCCACGAAAAACCCGCGAGCCCTCTGAACGATGAAAGACCGTGAACCGCGGCCCACATACCGGCGCCACCCGCTACGTGCTAGGTGTCTACCGTTCTGTGACCCCCGGACCCGCTACGAGCTCAGTCTCTCCTGTTGTGTGACCCTCAGACCCGCTGCGTGTTCAGTCCCCTAGTTCTGCGACCCTCAGACCCGCTGTGTACTCAGTCTCCCCTGTTATGTGTCCTCAGACCCGCTGCGTGCTCAGTCCCCCTTGTTCTGCGACCCTCAGACGGTGAGCCCGACCAGCGGCCAGACGCTCAGCTGCGGGCCGGACGACAGGCGCGGCCGCCGGCTCGGCCGCTGGAGACCGACTCTGCCCAGCAGCTGTCTGCAGGCGGCCGCCGTCGGCAGACCCGGCGCGCTCTGCGACGATCCCGGCGCCGACTACCCCTGGTCAGTGGCGATAGGTCCGGCGGCGGCTACCGTGTCCGCGCTGGCTGCAGACAGGCGGAATCTTCTCGTCAGCGTCCGCGTGCTGAGGTCCTCCCGCCAGGAAAGACGTTTTTGAGATGCGTTCATCGCAGCATGGACGCACAATGGACAGGTTTACCGCCATACCCCAAGACCATTTGACTAATGGTTGTCCTTTTTTTCTTTTCCTAGGAGGTAACATAGCTGTCTGCTAGACACTTCCGATTATGCCCATTAAACAGCATGCTGTCTATCGTAGCTCAGTCAGTGGAATCCTTGCTCGTTTAATGGATGGACGCTTGGCTTTAAGGGACTCAACGGATGGACGTTTAACAGGATACTTGTCGATGCTGCTGTGGACTGTTCATTTGTGTGAGGTCGCCAGACATCGCCCTGGTAAAACTGCCCGCGACGGATGGCCCCCCTGACGCTGTCTCAGAAAGTCTGACGGCCTGTCGCCGGCGTTCTGCCGCTAAAGCCTCTCTGTCCGCGCCGGCAGGGAGGCGATCGACAACTTCCTGCGCCAGTCCAGCGACCAGGCGAAGGCACGGGCCGGGGCCGGACGGTCGGGGCCGGACGCGGCGGCCAACTCCATCCAGCGGCGCGGCCGGGCGGCTGCCCTCGGCGCTGACGTCGGCACGGCCGAGCCCGGCCCTAATGACGTCACAGGTGACTGGGAGGCGTCCGGGGACGGCGCTGATACGGACGGCGATTCGGCGGCGACTGGCGTGACATCTGGCGGCGACATGACGGACTCGGAACTGCTGCCTCACTCGCTGGAGGGCAGTGGTAGCGAAACTGTCGCGAGTTCGAAGGAATCTGCAGGGAAGGAGGATGGAGTGAATGCGGAGGATGAACTGGCTGTGGTGGTGTCGTTCTTCACGGAGCAGTCGGGCGAAACTGTGACAAAGGACGTCCTGAAGGACATAATTCAGTTCAGACAGACCTTTGAGAAGGCCGGTCACGAGACAGAAGCGACGCCGACGTCAACGACGACCCCGGCGCGACTGGACGCCACGACCGACGACACTCATGACGTCATTAGCGGCCCCACGACGCAGAGGGTGCCGACGCTGTACTGGGCGGCGTCATCGCCTGGACCGACCGCTGAGACGGAGAAGGACGGGCCGGACTTCCCGTCCGAGTCGCACTTTAACCAGCAGACCAAACGGTCCACCGACGAGCCGACGGCGCCCCCGTTCGCTACCACGCCCGCCGACAGCAGGGACGCCGCGCCGGCCGAGAGCGCGCCGGCCAAGAGGTCGCCGTCGGCCGCGGACGCTCCGCACGCAGCATTCCTGGTCGCCCGACCTCCAGCCGTGGTCGAGTTTAACCGCAAAACGACCACGTTTCCAGGGCGCCGGCGCGTGCCCGCCAGTCGGACGCCTCCTCCGCGGCAGCCGACCACCGGCCAGCCGGAGCTGGACGACTTCACGGAACTGGTCTACGCCACTGCCATCTACCGGCAGCCGACCGCAGCCGACATTACGAGGGCCCCCGCCAGAGAGGTCACCAGACCGACGACCGCCAGTCCGCACACCCCTCCACCGGCGACGCCGGACCCCTACACAGAGTGAGTCTGCCGGCAAAGTGCGATAGAAGCTAGCTGCGATTGCATGACACACTCGTGGCTGGCTGTTGTTCGATAAAGTTCTCAGGTTTTTCTCTTCGGTATCTTCTTAGTGGTGCGTTAGTTTCCCGCCTTGACTAGGCCGGTTTGGGTGGGTTCGGTGCTTGACGCGATGATTGGCCGGTAATTGGCCACCAGAGGTCACATTTACTGTCAAGAGGTCGTGTTGTTCCTGACAGGACGTTAAACGTTTGCCACAAGATAGGCTGTTAGCTTAGGACTGTCGGTTTTCGAGTCTGTGCAACGAATGCTCCTCCTCCCATGCGGTCCGATCTCAGGTATCGATGTGGAAAATCACTCACTTGAAACTGATTCCAGGGCGTTTTTCTGGGGGGGAGCCTGCATATTAGACTTTTTTGCAACAAAGTTTGTTTTGCCCAACTCAGTCTTGGGCAGCGAGTGCTCTGCTTTCGTTTTGGCCAAACGAACTATTTTGAACGATTAACGGATGGGAATGGGCTCTCGTTGATATAATGACCGTTATGTTTTAGACTTGTCTGTATGAACAGCAGACATTTGTCTCTGACGTGCGATGAGTGCCGTTTGTTGTCAACACCTGATGGACGGTGCGACTGCTCACCAGGTCGGCTTGCAAGTATAGAGAGGAGGTACGCTCTCCCTTCTACGCCATGAACACCAGATACGAGTGGAAGACCCTCATCAACATGCCGAACTACGAAACGTTCATCCACATGGGGCACTGCGAGTAAGTAAACGCGGCAAGTTGGGGAATTTTGGCTCACGGATTGCTTCTGTGGGTAACGAAGCCACGTTTTCGCTCGAAACGACTAACAGTGTAGTTAGCCGTCTTGAGGGATGATGTTTTATGGACTTTTGAGATATCTCGGATGAGTGAGTGCTCTTCTGGCCCACATCAAGAATTCGAAATGAATAGGTTTTATTCTACCCAGTTAGCGTAGCTGTTTTCATAAAGTGTCTCCTTGTCTCGTCGTTTTCTTTGTCTCCGTTGTTTGTCTCGTTTTCATGAAACAGCACGGCGACTTTTTTGTAGATGTAATATCGTGCTCTGTTCGGCCCCGTGCCCTCAGTGGAAGCCTCTTGCAAGGCCTGTTTGAGATCAATTTCGTTGTTCTGAAGCAAACCACTGAACTCGGTTTGTCTTCCATCATGAGCTCGCCTCTGCCCCACAGCGGGGCAGACGACAGTCCAGTCCGCCTGACTACAGGCTGCAGCCGGTCCGCGCGTGCGCAGTCGGCGCCGTTCGTGAGCGGCGGCTGGCATGCTGGGGCCGCGCTGACGGCGAATTGCTCCGTTTCGCAGGGACGAGTACTCGCAGGGCCGCTGCGCCGACGGTTGCCGCTGCACGCAGAGGTACACGTTGCGCACCATGCCCGTGTACGACACAGACGCCAACGGCTGCGACACCATCTACATGGACAAGTTCCTGTTCCCCTCGCACTGCGACTGCAAGTGCTTGCCGCTCGGCCATGAGCTGTTCAAGGTCACCCGCCGGCCGGCGCCGAGGCCGCCATCTAGAGGGCAGCAGGGGAAGTTCAGCTTGACGGGGTCGCGGCCAGAGGCGGCCGACTCTGGCGGGCAAAACTGGACGGAGGCGGAGAAGGCGCAGGCGCCGCTGCAGACGCCGCCGGCGCCGCGGCCGATCCGACGGCGTCCAGCCGGGCCGTCCAGACCGGTGGCCGTGTCCCGCGCCACCCTGGTGCCGCCCAGGACCAGGCCGCCGGTGCCGCCCCGCGTCCCGATCGTCCCGTCCGACGCGCCCGTCCTGCACCGCGCCAACCGACGCCAGGGCGTGCAGAGGGCGGCCGGCGACCGGCGGCGGCGGCGGACACTGGAGGCGCCCGAGCCGGGGCGGTGAGACACTGATGACATCTGCCGTGGGCGAGGGAACCAGGGTTTGGCTGTGCTGCCGGGTGGCGGCGCCACCTGTGTGATTGTGAGGGCGCGGCGTTTGAGTGTTGCGTGCCCGCGCCAGGACAGGGCTGTGGGCTACGCTGAGGCTCGAGCAGCGACTGCAACGAGTGGTGAACTTGGTCGAGTGGCGTCACCTCCGGGCACCTGCACGAGTCACGGCCTGAAAGTGAATCGTCACGAGATGTCGGGCGTGACCCCACTACCCGGCAGATGCCAAAGACACTGTGCCGTGTGACCACAGAACGCCCTTTTTCATGCCTGCAAGTCGAATCGGCGTGTCTTCCATGGTGTTGTCTGCTTGTGATTTTTCTTTTATTCGCCGTCGAGTCCGAAGTAGGTACGTCATGAGCCCCTGGAGGTGTCACGTGTAGCGTGATTGGACACTGTATTAGGAACTGCCAGATCATGTTACTAACCTCGCTCGAATGTACTACCATGTCTTGCAAGTGACGGCTCCGTGGTTGTGGAGTATTAGACACTGCTAGTCTGCATCAAAATGCCGTCCATGCGGGCGTTAGCCCCCGTTCTCTGTACAGTTCGAGTTCGCCCGAGTGTCCAGGGCTCTTTCGGCGATGCAAACGGCGCCTTCCGACCCGTGCCCTGCACGCTGCTGGCGCACGTGATCGCCGTCCGACTCGGCGGCGCCGCGCCGTCCAAGTGAGAACGTGCCAACCCACGGGCCACGACCGCCGCCGCGGCCAGGGAGCCGCGGTGACGTCACCAGCACGATGTGACGTCACCCCTGTGATCTCGAATGTCGCGCAGCCGGCCTGCGAGCCGTCGGGACGCAGAAAACTGACGAGTCCTCGTCTTTAACGGGGGATGAGTGGCCAATATAACGCAGCGTCTCTCGCACTGTGCGCAACCGGTGGGCCGACTGAGCATATAATAGCGTGTCCAGGGACCGGTTAAAGGGTGCCACACACCTTAAAGATGCACCTGAAATGGGAGCATCAAACCGTTCCGCGACTTTGCCCGGGGCCCCGGAACAATTGTGCACCTCCGACCCCCCTTCTGCGAGTGACCAGGATGATGCTCTCGACCAGCCAGGCAGAGGAGCTGACCGGACCAGCCGGCGCAGATTGGCAGTCAGCACTGCACTGCTCCATGCTGTTTGAAGTCTCTCCCAGCAACGCCGACCAAGCAACGGACATAGACCGTCTGCGAACCCCTGAACACAGTCTTCTTACAGAGACGATTACTCGTCCCAGTGTGGCATAATTGGCATCATTATGCCATAAATTATGGCCTACATGCCCGTAATTGGTCCAATGAGCACGGCAATCGATTAGAAAGCCGCGCCTGTACCAGCACTGATAATGCGCACCTCTGAACATGACAGCTGAGATTTGGCGGCCCCGCGGCGTGTATTACGCACCGCGTTCTACAGCAAATATGACATGGAACATCCACGGAAAACGGCGGGAAGCAGACGAACGTAATCCATAAAACAAACCGCGGCCGTCCAGTCTCTGGGTGTCAAGATCGGCCTTTATCAGCCTGTCCAGCACGCACAGTGTTCCAGCCACGCAAACGGCACACGGAGAGTTGCGAATGATGTGTGCCACTATGTCGTCCACACGACGCATGAAGTCCTGCACATGATCGTCTGCAGTCATTCCGATAGGAGATGAATTCCCGCAGATGACGCGACTGCACCAAAAAGTGTGACGCTTCCGTGAGTCCAGGCGCACGACACACCTCCAGCCGAACCACAGGTGAAGTTCCGTAGATGGTCTGGCACACCTATTAACGGCCAACGTGGCCGAGCATAACGTATATCTCCCCCATGAACCTCGTCTCCGGCAGAGTACCCCAGCAGCGGGCAGGATCCGTCCAGATCCCTCCGCTCTCCGCAGCGACCACAGGTTCTGAGGCAGCCTCTTCACGGGGCGCGGTGGCGTCCGAGGTCCTCCTCAGCACGCGCGGCCGACCGCCACCGCTCCTGGCTCGCTCCGGCCAGCCGATCCGCACCGAAACCGCCAGCGCGCCGCCTGTTCGCGCCGAACTCAAACACACACCACTGCTCGGCGCCCACCGCTGGCTCGGCGGCGGTTCGGCCACTGGTCGGTCCGCTGGTTCGGCCGCTGGTCTGTCCGCTGGTCGGTCAGCCGGTCCGGCCGCTGGTCGGTCCGCTGGTCGGTCCGCTGGCCCGGCCGCTGCTGGTCCGGCCGCCGGCCCGCCGCTGGTCCGGGGTTTACCGGCGGGGCCGGCTGGGCCCGGCCAGGGCGCCCATCCTGCTGGGGTCCTGTGACGGGTAGTGGACGGCCAGGAAGGCCGGCGGCGGCGGCGGCCCCGCCAGGCCCGGCGGCGGCCGTGGCATCAGGAACGGCGGCGGGCCCGGCGGCAGACCCATCGGCGGCGGCGGCAGAGGGCCCGGCAGACCTGGGCGCACGGCAGACAGAGGTCAGATAGAGGGCATAACGAGGTCACACAGACGGCAGTCACAAGCAAGAGGTCAGACAAACGGCAGACAGAGGTCAGACAGAGCACAACGAGGGCACACAGACGGCCGTCACAAGCAAGAAGTCAGACAGAGGCAGAAACAGGGCACAATGAGGTCAGGCAGAGGTCACACAGAGGTCAACGGGCAGAAAGAAGTCGGATAAATCGGAAAACAGGTTCCAGTAGGCCCCCACATGGTCAGATGGACACTAGGAAATGACAAGTCCAGAGAACCGACATGCATGCACGTTCATGAACCTGCTAAAGGTCAGACAGAAGTCGCAAAGGTCACACGGAGGACTGGTTCACCTCCGCAGGCGTCCGACACGCGTCAGGGGCGTCAGGGGCCAGCCGGGAAGACCTCAGTGGGGGGTCAGTCAGAAACGACAGTCACGGTCACGGTCACGCTAACAGCGACGAGGGAAGGGACCAGATGCAAGCCAGACTGAAACCGGCGTCCCCACAAATGAGTCCTAAACGCCACCAGAGGCCAGCACCAAAGCAACAGGAGCCGCGACACACTCGAACCCCAACAGACTCGGCAACTTCACACGCCGGGCATGCGGCGTTTTTCCAGAGGACGCACGCGTCCTCGACAGAGCGCGGTGGACACCTCCCGCGTCCACTCACCGGGGACGTCCATTTCCCGGCGACGTCCACTCACCGGGCACGGGCTCCAGGGGCATGTCGGGCGCGCCGGTCACCGTCTCCTCGGCGCCCTGGCGGCCCTGGCTGCGGCCCCACTTGATGTTCAGCCGCCGGCCGCGGATGATCAGCTTGTTGAACGTGCCCTCGGCGGCCGCCTCGGCCGACGCCCTGCCGGCGCCGCGGCCAGCGCACCGTCAGACGCAGGCTCATAGACAGACGCCTGGTACACAACAGACGTCGCCATACACACACAGAAAGCTGGTACACAACAGGCGTCATCATACACAGACAGACGGCTGATACCCAACAGACTGACAGTGACGTCAGACAAGTGACAAACGCCACACACATCACGATGTCACCGACACGCCGACGTCACACACACCGACGTCACGCAGTGTGCCATCAGACACATGTCGCGTCGGACGACAAGCATCATACACACAATGACGTCATTCACGCCAACGCCACGCAGTTCAACTGCGTGGCGTCCGTCGGCTGTCTGACGTCAATGCGCGTGTGACGTTGGCGTGTCTTGGCCGTCTCAATCTTAAGACATGTGGACAGACGTCAACAGCATAGCACAAGTATAAGACGAGGACGGACCTACATTGCCTTGACACACAGCGCAATCATGAACACAGAGCGGTCCTCTGCGACAGCTGGCGACACTGAAGGCAACTTCTTCTGGCGCGTTTTTTTTCAAAGCGTGGCAAAAATGTACACATACAGCAGAGGTGAACTCGAGAGGGACCACATCTCCCTTAAATTAGCGTCTGGCGGCCCCTCCCCGGGAAAGGAGGTACCTTCTGCATAGACGCGCCCATGTAGGCAACAAACGGCACATCCGCGACCGCCATGTTCAGACGTTGAGAAGAGAACACTGAGAGGAAGAACGGGGGAGGCGGCAGTCCTGTCACAGCCAGCTGACCCAGCGAGAAGACCATCGGCCGGTCACTGGACCTACCACGTCTTTGGCTGCTGGCCACATTGCGCGTGACGCCCTCTCGTGCCAACCGGCAGCAGAAGGTAAGTCGCCGGCGGCCGGATTCGAAACGCGGACCTATCGCTCACAAAACGAGATCCGTCATCGCCCACCAGGAACGAGTCGGCGGCAGACCGGGACGTGAGCAGGGGGTCTCAAGAGAGCGCGGTCCTTCGTGCACCGTACCTGGCGACGTACTGCACGAAGGCGCACTGGTTCTTGTGCACCACCGTGATGCTGCGTATCTCGCCGTACTGGTAGAAGTGGTCCTTGAGCTCCTGCTCAGTGATCAGGTCGCCGTCGCCGAGGTTGCCTGCAACACCGGCCGCGGAGGAGCCGTCACCAGCCGGGCACGTGTCACAGGACGCGACCCCTGCATTCCTCAAAACGTCAGCCCGAGCGATGACGCGACGCCTGAACGACTTCACGCGGCTTCTTCATCATCATCAACGACCTTTTTAGCAGCACGCGAAAGAGATTAAACCAGTAGTCTGCGGCGGCAAGCTGACAGACCTAAAAACATTTAAAGGGGACACGGATGACGCATGTACCCACACGCCAACATAACGCGAGGTGACTGTGCGCTACTCGGGGCAGAGCACACTGTCCTCAGGACAAGGTGCACAACACCGGCAGAGTGCGGCGATGGACCTCACAGAGCGGTACGTACCGACATACAGAGTGGTGATGGTGCGGTCCTCGGGCGCCTCCAGCCGGGGCATGGCCGCCGCACGCCGCAGCAGTTTCTCGGCCACCGGGTCGTTGACGCCGTAGTACCTGCACCGCAAGAGGGCACCCAGTCACGGCACGGAGCCGGCGTCACCGGCGGCAGCCGGACGTCACAAACGGGCGCCCGACGGCAGCGGCGGAAGACGTCACACTTCACAGAACAGGCTGAAACCGGCAGCAGGCGTGGTCGTGGCGGTGACGCCTTTCTCTACGTTGAAGCGCGCCTGCTACATACATACACGAGAAGGCAGCGAACAAACAGCCTCCGACGGCACAGAGCGCCGGCCGCGGCCGCCAACAGTTGACTCCGGCCGGAACACAGAGTTGGCCGGCGGACCGCCGCACCTGTCCTTGATGTTCTGGTCGGCCAGCGGGTCGTCCGGGTCGGTGGGCTTCTCGTGCCGGTACGGGCACTCCTCGCCGCGCCGGCACTCGCCCTTCACCCAGAAGCTGCAGATGTGCGGCCGGTTGCGTTTGTAGTAGGGCGTGGTGCGCGCCAGCTTCAGCAGGAGGTCGCTGGGCGCGGCCGACTTCAGCGCGCCGGCTGCGTTGGCTCCCTGCAGCTGAGGGGGACACTGGGTCAGTGGAGACTCCCGCAGCTTAAGGAGACACTGGGTCGGCAGAGGCTCCCTGCAGCTGAGTGAGGGGGATACAGGAGACACTGGGTCAGCAGACGTCGGCAGCTCAAGCGGGTACAGGGGACAGTGGGTTGGCAGAGGTCAGCAGCTGACGCGGGTACAGGGGACGCTGGGTCAGCAGACAGTAAGTCACACAAAACACACGAAGACACACAAACAAATGCACAAAACAGATCTTCTGATGGCCAGTCAGAGCAAAAAGGGACAACAGGTTAGCATACGACGATATGCCTACCAATCCCCTGGTGGTAAGCACAGGGAGCCAGTGTGACCAAAGACCACATGCTAACGAATCAGGGAGGTCAGGTGAAGGCAAGTTCAGGTCACGTCTCAAGGTAGCAGGGAAGTCAGGTGAAGGTCGGGTAAAAGTCAGACGAGGCCACGCCGGCTGACTTTCTCGACTTACTTACTCGACCGTCCTGCTTACGAAGAAGTAGGGCGGTCGAGTAAGGCCCAAGGAAACAGCGCACACGCCATGACGACAGTAGCCAGTGTGACGTGCGCTAATCTCGACCACGGCCACCAGACGAACAGACTCCACAAGTCCGTCCCAGCGCTGTAGTCGTTACAATGGACACTACAGTCGCCTCTCTGCGTCGATACCCCGCAAGTCCTGGACGGACGGGCGCGGCGTCAGCACCACCAGCGGTCACCGCGCCTACCGCCACCCGCCAGCGCCGCTCCGCCACAGGTCAGGCACGCCGCACCCTCTCCCGGCCGGACGGGCCCCCAGGTCGCCCTGGACGCGGCGCCGCGACCCGCGCCGCCCTACCTCCTGCTCCTTGTTCTGGATGTAGTACTCCTTGTTGACGTCCGACTTGGGGATGTCCTCCTTCAGCTTGAGGGCGGTGTCGCGCACCTGGGTCGCCAGAGGTCGGACGGTTACGCGGCGTCCACGGCGGCACGGCCGGAACCGGTTTACAGCTGACCGGACGACACACTGGCACTGTCCTGGATTTACCGCCGTCAAGAGCTATCACCGCCGGTCGTTATCTGACCACTGTTATACGTCGGCCCACTGCCGCTGTGACACTCCAGTGGCTGGTACTCTATTGGCTGGTCAATCCAGCATTCAGCAGTCAACTTCATCGCATTCATAACGTGAACAGCACTCAAAAGACAACGTCGCTCATGACCCGCAGCAGTAATCGTACCATCGACTGCACAAATACAGTGACAAGTTCTGAGGCTACAGTATATCCGACGGCGCAAGCTTTTCCTGCGGGGGATACAAATGCCATTTCAAACCCATTCTTAAGTTCCTTCAAGTGCGATGTCAATGACAATCACGCTAAGGCGTGGCGTTGTTCTTCGTGTGAAGCTGGGCATGCAGGCGCACGCGCCGTCAACATAATACCTCCATCCATGATACAATATCGCCAGCCATGTACGCAAACGAATCTCTTTAAAGGCAACGCTGCGAGCCCGACTACAGGACAGCGCCGCGGCCGCGGCCGCGGCGGAGCGAATAAGCTGCACGTCGGCGCGCCCGGGGGAGGCAGGGGGAGAGGGGGGAGGCAGCCGGCCGGTGACGGCACGCACCTGGATCGGCAGTCCGTACTCCAGGTCCAGCAGGCACGTCTGGCAGATGTTCTTCAGCTTGGCGCACGTCTGGCACACCTGCAGCGGGGGCGATCGGCGTCACGGAGGCGCGTGACGCGGGCCAGCTCGCCGTGACGCGGCCGCGCCCGTCACACGCGGCCGCGGGGTTACGGAGGCACGCCCCGGAACGTTGCAACAACAGCGTAACGCAGCCGTGTTCGTCACGAGCACGGCCGCAGAGGTGCAGAGACACGTCGCTGAGACGCGCACCCGGGGTAACACGGCCACAACTGGCGCACGTGCCGAAACACGGAACCAGTCAGAGCGACGCACGCACGGAGTCGGCAACGAGTCATGCCTGTGGAGCTGGTGCGGTAGAGAAACGAGGGTCTGGGGGCATGCCGTTTCAGCTGCCGGACACACTGCCGGGCCAGGCTGACTGTGCGACTGTGACACTGGTCCCAGCGTCACAGGCATCCCAAAACCGCACACGCCCAGTCACACCAGCGGCGTGGAACACAAATAGGTCCAGTCCAACAGTTTAAGCCGTCGCGACACGCAAACAGAAGCACAGCCACACTCGAAACGGCGAACGCCAAAATACAGTCTGTCTGACGGCTCGTGAGACACAAGACTTGACTCAAGACCACGGTTGGAAAAACTGTTGTTTTTTGGTGTTGAAGAACACCAAAAAAGGGTGCCAGAAACATTTTGTTCACCAAAAGTTTGATCTCAAGCCTGCATCATAAAGTTCCATTATTACATGTTGACAGATTTCTAACTCTGCTAGCAAATGACTTCGTCTCAATTCAGTCCCTGTCAAATTTTGTGCTCCAAAAGAAAAATTATACTTCAACACCAAGAACACAAATCAGATTTCCAACTCTGCTCACGACTGGGCGCCTCAGCTTAAGAGGCCCTGTCTACTCATACACAAACAACAAACGACAGCGAGCAGGCCGCGCAAGTATGTCGCAGCAGGCCCACTTCTGCGGCGCACAGAAATCAATGATGTCGAGCCGAGCAAGGTCTGTCTGAGGAGTCCTCCCACCTCTCACGCCGTCCACCAAAGGCCGTCCCGGTACACGAACGTCCCGATGGAGAACAATGAGAACGGTCCGTGAACCGACCACCTTCTCTCCAGCGGCGGCCGTTTCCGCGACCGTGACCCGCCGTCAGACCGTGAACCGCCGTCAGACCATGACCCACCATCAGACCGAGACCCGCCGTCAGGCCGTGAACCGCCGTCAGACCATGACCCACCATCAGACCGAGACCCACCGTCAGACCGTGACCCACCGTCAGACCGTGACCCGCTGTCAGACCATGACTCACCATCAGACCGTGACCCGCCGTCAGACCGTGACCCGCCGTCAGACCGTGACCCACCATCAGACCGAGACCCACCGTCAGACCGTGACCCGCTGTCAGACCTTGATCCGCCGTCAGACCATGATCCACCATCAAACCGAGACCCACCGTCAGACCGTGACCCACCGTCAGACCGTCACCCGCCGTCCACCCACTCACCTCCGTCTTTTTGAAGCGCATCCGAGCACCCGGACACCACCGGAACACGGTGAAGGGCCGCGTGCAGATCTTACACTCCTTGCCGTACTTCTCCTTGGTCTGAGGAGCGGCACGGAGGGTCAGTCAGCTCAGCAGGCCAGAAAAGCAGAGGATCAGTTGGTAACAGGGGCAGGAAAGTACATGCTTATGCAGCAAACTGATTTGGCAGCTACAACGGCTCAAACAGTAATGTACGAATTGTGATCTTACTTAAGTACACAAAGATTTTATTACATTATCAAGTGGCCTGACAGTGTGGGCAAAACAGGAAAATCTGAAGTTAGAAAGCAAACGTGCAAGCTGACCAATATCCTACGAAAATCTATGATAAGGGAAGAATCTGCTGGCTCATTTCAGAAGCTTCACTTACCATCCGAATGTAGGGATTATCTCCCAAACAGGTCTGACACAGTATGGGAAACTCCTGCGGAAACAAAAGAGCTATTACATCAGTTTTATCTTTGTGGGTCATCAAAGAGCCTCCAGCATCATCTCAGATGGCAGTGTTTTCATTGGGCACTGGGAAATGTCTTTCACAAAACACTCCCGAGACTTTGGGATAATTAACTGGACAGTTCTGGCATATATACCACATTTATCTCCTTTGTAACAGTCAGTGGGTATTAGGGAATGTTAGGCAGTTGAATGAAACAAGTAATGCATGGGTGTCATAGGAGTAGTTTGTTGGCTGCATTAGGAAATTGAATGAAAGGATAAGTGGTGTAGAATCAGGTAAATTACACTGGATTATTAAAGCACTTGGCATTTACTACTGCTTGTTCCATGATGGTGGTTACTGGCTAGTTATGACTGTCAGAAAGATCAGCTGGTCAATTTTCTGGTATGGAATCTACAGAGAAAATCTTCTCAGAGCCAAAAACCCTAGGAAACTACACTGTAACCACAGGCTTGTTGGGATCAGTGCATTACAAGAAATCCTCCAGCTGTGGTTGCTCGCACATTTAGCCATCTTCTTATGTCAATGAAAGTAGTATTGTGTTGACAAGGTGACTGTTCCTCTTTATGAAAGTACAGTGTTGATCAGGGGATTTTCAGTGGAAATAAAAACCAATTCACAGTGATACATAGCTTTAGTGCCTCAGAAGCCATCCAAAGTACAGTGACTTCATTCAGAGCATCTAAGGAAGTAATGCAGTCTTTGTACCATACATCACTTTTGCTCCTTAGGCTAGGTTAGGTTAACATGTTTTTTTACAGCCTAAAGAACTCGACTAACAATGCAATCCATTAAAAGGTTCATCTGCCCAGACTGGAATGTGTAGTTATCCACTCAAGGTTGTAAACAAAGCCGCCATTTCCGAACAACGTATGCGTGGTATGCGCTGTATAGGCATGGTAGAGTGGTAAAGTAATACATTTTTTCATGCAAGTTTTCCTTTGTCTTGGAATGGGAAATGGTCAAGTGGCATCTGTGGTCATTTGTGATCCACTGACCATTTCTGGCTGGAAATTTTCGTTATTTTTTAAACCCGGGGTGCAGTCCTCCAACACGACCCACGAGAATGCACTCATGCTTGATTGGCTGTGGTTGTGACCTTGAATTATCACATGCTGGCAGAGTTCTGTATTTCTGTCAGTGAACATACAACTGGTTTCAATGCGAGTCAGCATCTATTCAAATGAACACGGTCTCCCGCAGTTCATATTGTCAGGCACACACAACCTTTGGCACTTGTTCACCCATTTTGACAGATTTCACCAAATGAGGATTTTAACTGTTCATTTTCGAACCGTATCAATGGACTTTGGCAGGGGCATTCAGTTTCGGCATGGGCCTATTCAATTTCATAACAATGTATTCGGTTTCGCCAGTTCGTAGTAAACTTAGACAACACAAAAACTGATTGAGTTGGTGGGAAGATATAATTTTTAACATAAGAAGAGCAGCAATGCACTTTAATACTGGAGTGCTTGGGAGGCTGGATGACAGCGCGTCGGTGCTGGCGGCCGCGCACCGTGGTCTGTGGACGTGGCGGAATCCCGTCTGGCTGATCAGGCAGTCGTTCATCATCATCATCATCATCATCATCATCATCATCATCATCATCATCATCATCATCATCATCATCATCATCATCATCATTTATCATCATCATCATTCATGATTCGTCATGAATCATGAATTCATTCATTTTTTCATGAATTCATTCATGAATCATGAAACATTCATCATTCATCATCATCGTAGATCATCAGGCATTCGGACGTGGCAGCCGTCACGCAGAAGGCGGCCTTTTGCCGTGCTAACAGCTTCATTGGCGCCTGTCTGGCCAGGGAGGACATCTGGGATGAGTGATGTGTCCGCTGGTGACCACTGGCGCTACGGCAGGTCAGCCAGGTCGTGGCAGACGGATTTGACCTGAGTGGCTCGTCTCCAAGGACCGGGTCATACCTTCAATACCTGTTGCCACTGCGCTTGCTGCCGTGAACAGTGGTATGCGACTGTCATTAATAATGACTCGTTGGCCTGAGATTTCTTTTTGTTGTTGCATTTTTTCGCGTGACAGGAACTATTGCTACATAAAATATAATACGTGGCAGCGCCTTTTTTGAATGACATGCGAATGTCATTCAATGAAGCAAACAAGATGCTCTGGTAAATATGTTCCTCTGTAATGTGGACCAATTAAGGTAGCATGGAAGATTTCGTGCTACACGATTGAAACAAACCACTGCATACCTCTATTGAGCAAACGACATGGAATCACAGACATCTGAATGGTAAAATGCAATTTCGCCATTAACGAAACTGAATGATGACTGCCTAAATCGGTTACATCGTGTCACTCCATAGACCACTGACGAACTCTACTGAACTATGTCTAAATCCAGTGGCCGCCGACGATATGGTGCAGCCGGCTGAAATCCAATGCCCTCTGCCACTGAAATGTGTTGTCGGTGCGAGATGCCATACTGCCATGCGAGATGCACTATTCCATTAAGGGGCGTGCCTGTTGAATAATGTTGATGTGCGTAAACTTTCCGCACATCTGACGACATGAATTGCGCTACGCCCATTTCTTTAAACAGACGCCAACTAGCAATTAAAAACATAAAGGTGTAGCAATGCACTTGCAACTAATAGCTATGCCACCTCTACATTTCATAATTAATAATGGCATGACCAATCTGACAATCAATGTCCAAACATCACAGCCAGTCTGCCAACAATAATCAGCATCTACAAAATTTCTGTCTCACAGGAGCACAATTTCGGGACCAAACCGGCGCCAAAATGGCAAATAGCCACTTCACTAGGGCTTACTGCTTACTTTGCTAACCAAGGCTCATGAACATTGAACTGCCCAATTTCAAAAAGTATCAGTTTCGAATCAGCTTGAACTTTGGAATGACTGCTTGTGATGGGCCTTGGGACAAGGACTGTCATAAATCACGGCAAGGTTCTCCTTGTTGGATGCTCCTGTGCATGACAAACCCTGTTTCTGAATGCATTTGATTTTATTTTGCCTTCTGCTTTGATGACTTGATCTTGGCAACTGCTTCTACATCTAGCAAAAAAGGTGAAGAACTTGGGAAATAACCATTTTGCCCTCTTTATTACATGTCAACATCATCTTTAAACGCACACAGGATGTTATGCGATGTGCTGTTCAGTTTCTTCTGGGAGGATATCCATTTAGAGTTACTGTTCCTGGGTGGCCAAGGCAGCCTTCTGAAACCAACCACTCTGACAACAAAATGTGCCGGGTTTTTTAGCCTCGAGGATCCTAGATTTTGAACCGCGCGTGCGCTGTTCATTTTATTTCCTGTTCATTTTATTTCGCTGGGACCTGAGTCAAATATTACAGACATACTACAACAAAACAAGATTATTTTTTGGGTCGATATGGAGCATAAAAGAACAGGCTACATGCTGATGTGATTTTCATCCCAAAAAGTCAACAGCCTGTATGTGATATTAAAGTGGAACTGATAATGGGTTCGAGGACGAGTGTCTTCGTCTGCTTCCGGGCGTAGTGGCGCCCAAACAGAGGGCAGAAGTCTTTTGGCTGCCGATACGAACGAAAGACAGTATACGACGCTAAGCTACACCACGACGCTTTTTCCGAGTCGATGCGATGTCTGGATCACCAGCACCATACCCAATCCTGAAAAATGCCCAGAAACAGCCTTTTCACATTGCAAACGCTTGTGCAAGAAGCACGTTCCGTGTGCAAGGAAACATGCTGTGTGCCACACGATCCAAGCTGATGCTGCCAGCCGATCCGACTCGTGGTTGCCAAGAAAGGAACTGAAACAATGTTTAACAATGTTTGTCACTGCTTGCGTTTCCTGTTTTACATGATATCCCTTCTGGCAGGCATGGGCTACTGCCATGCATGGGCTGCCGCACCACAAAATCAGCAAATTTTCTGGTGGGGTGAGAGGTCTTTTGAATGGCATGTTGGCATTGCAGGTCCTGATCTGTCAATCTGTTTGTGCATCCCAGACTGGAGCAAAGATCTGTCAAAAGACAGATAGGCAGAAGGACAGAGACATATTTTACTCAAATAATGTATATATGTACCATTAATTTTACTCAAATAATGTATACATGTACCATTAAACACCAAACAGGAAAAAAAATCCTGGTTCTTCACTGGAATCTCAACTAATTCCAGCCATTCTACCCATTCTTTGAGGTTTTTTGAAGGGTATCTTTCCACTTTTAACTAAGCACACACTTGTGCTAATGGCTGGGCAGACCTGTACTCATTGTAATATCATGTCACCCATGACAATGCCACCACAGACAGTGGCTGTGAAACCAGAGGCATTGTACTCAATGCCTACACTTACTGGACTAAGATATTCTGCCACATTCCATAGACTGGGGGGCATTTATGGGGCACAGTGTTGAGCCACAAGTGCAACCCTGTACTGAAGGTACAGTAAAGTGGTGCAATCCTGCACTGATGGACAGTAAAGGATACTAGAGGCTGCAGAGCAACAAAGGATAACTCAGACTTGGTTGTGTCAGAGGTTAGATCATGCAAAGTATGCTATTAGGTTGGGTAATCCTTTAGAAGCGTGCACCATAAACCAAGCACACTGGATGAACACATATACGGCGCGCGTGGCAAAAGGAGACGTCAGCTGTTGCGAGAAACAACAACATTATGCACTGGAGCTCCAGGGTCGTGGATCACCTATTATTCGCTAACCTAACCTAACCTAACCTTACCTAACCTAACCTAACCTAACCTAACCTAACCTAACCTAACCTAACCTAACCTACTGTGTAAAACAAGAGCGAATAGTAGGTGATCTACGACCTGGAGCTCCAGTGCATAATGTTGTTGTTTCTCGCAACAGCTGACGTCTCCTTTTGCCACGCGCGCCGTATATGTGTCATCCAGTGTGCTTGGTTTATGGCGTGCGCTTCCAAAGGATTGCCATTAGGTTGTACCTAAAAAGGGACTGTATCCTTGGCTGGTGCTATGGAAGTAATCCATAAACACACTGCATATAATGGCCACACCACAATGCTGTCATTGCTGTATTTGTTTATTACCTGCAATCCACTTAATTTTTTGCATCACATTATTGCATAAACTGGCTCTCTTGAAATGATATGGCCACCTTAGTCTCTTTTTTACCCACCAATGGTTTGTAACTATGTGTTATAGCATGTAAAAATTGAATACTATTGCACTCTCAGTCACTGGAAAAACTTTCAGACTGGCTGACACTCAAGTTGTACAATAAACTTCAATGCACTAGCAAGCAAACTGCTTCATATTTTCCCCAGTTGCCACATGAGGCACCATTGCCACGAGTGACGGGCAGTCGGGTGAGTTGATGTTCACCTGACCATTAGTAGCCGCTCCCAAAATAGGCGGTAATGGTTGAGCAGGCTTCCCACTTCTCATAACTCTAAAAACCCACGTAGTTGCCAAGCCAAATTGGTGTCAAAAGATGCGCAATTGAAAAACAGGTCAAATGCAGGCTTTTGTGCCTTATTAGTGCCACAACTTCTCCAAAATAACCTTTTGAAGTGGTCCAATCGCCCACGCCTTCACAATTAGCACACGGCAAAGGACGGAGCATCTCCGTGAAACAGATCAACGCCAACCCACAAGGGTCCACAGTTTGCGAAGGTTTCGTGAAATATGACGTCACTGAAAGACTTACTAAAATGCAGCCATCTCGAAATACGAAATCTGGCGGTGTTGAAACGGGACAGGTCGAGGTGGACTGGGACCGATCAAAGACAGGCGTAAGTGCCTGGGAGAGAACAGGGACAGAGAAGGATCACCGGCATTGCACATGGATATGGAATCGGACCGGGATGGGATAGGGAGAGAGATCAGGACTGTATGGGAACGGGCATTGAAGGGTATTGAAACGGGACGGTGGAAAGACGCTGGGACAGGAAAGGGGCAAGTAAAGAGATGGTGGCGGGACAGGGACAGAGAGGGACGGAAAAGGGAGGGGAACATGAAGGTTTGGTAGGTTAGGTTAGGTTAGGTTAGGTTAGGTTAGGTTAGGTTAGGTTGATCGGTCCCAGTCCAACTCGACCTGTCCCATTCAATACCGCCAGATTCCTTCTTTGAGTTTCGAGATTGCTGCATTTTAGTAAGTCTTTCAGTGACGTCATATTCCACAAAACCTTCGCAGACTGTGGACCCTTCTGGGTTGGCGTTGATCTGTTTCACGGAGATGCTCCGTCCTTTGCCGTCATGCTCATTGTGAAGGCGGTGGGTGATTGGACCACTTCAAAAGGTTATTTTGGAGAAGTTGTTGCACTAATAAGGCACAAAAGCCTGCATTTGACCTGTTTTTCAACTGTGCATCTTTTGACACCAATATGGCTTGGCAACTACGTGGGTTTTTAGAGTTATGAGAAGTGGGAAGCCTGCTCAACCGATACCAAATAGGCTGCACTCCCAAAACATACAAACTATGTCCAAGCTCCCAGACACCATCCAATCATCGTTGCCCCAGGTATGACTCGAACCTTTCTTAAAATAGGCAGATACATTTTCAACATGTTTCCATGGCACAAAAGTGAGGAAAATCGAACCAAATCATGGCAGATGAGTGAAGATAATCAAACTAAATCAGGCCGCCGCACAAAAATTACAAGAATTAAAGCTTACCGAATCTTCCCAGTTCTGTCGATTGTATGTGTTTGATCCTTTTGCCGTCGCCATCTCACTCAAGATAGTAATGAAACAAAAAAGTGCGGAACAAGAACACGCAGAGGAAACCCACGCAAGGTACTTCCACACGCAATCCTAAAAGACCGCGATAAATCCCCACGGTGAGGCGGTCAATGCCAGGTCAATGCGCCGTAAACGAGCCAGCCTTTCTCGACAATACTGACGCACTACTATTGTCCATGAACCTAGAGCAGTGTATTTAAGGTGAAATTAAAGAAAAACCCAAATTAGTACATATATTTTTCTAGTTTCAAAGTTTTTTATTAAATTACTCGATGAACTGCAAATTAAAAATGAAAATAATGCTTCCGGCTACAAGAGTTAAACAAAATACTGCCGAACGAGGCAAATATCGTAGATATTGCAATGCAATGACAAAACTAGGATAAATAGAGCCTAGATTAAATTTTTTGTCTAAATTAATGTATTCTAATGCAAGTCTAGAGGTAAATGTTTTGAAAATCACTGGTTTTTAAACACAAAGATCAGCTGCCATTGCAATCCCGCCAAAATTTGAGTATGTCTTGTGCTGATTGGTTTACGCTTTCTCTACGTCATCATTTAAAACAAGCTGCAGTCCGTTGAAGAGCGAGCGTCCTGTAGGTTTGTGTATCGTGCTCGCGGGAGGTTGTAGTCGTCGATCTGAATTAAAAATGGTGAGTGCACATGTTGTGACGTTCCGGTGTTTGCCTGTCGTACTGGTTACTTTAATTTCTTCTTTGTTGGGCTGAGGTTGACGTGGTGGCTGCTTTTTTCAGGCTGGAGGCAAAGCCGGCAAGGATTCCGGGAAGGCGAAAGCCCGCGCCGTTTCTCGATCTGCGAGGGCAGGACTTCAGGTGATAAATGCCTAGGTTGAAGTCTTAGTTGCAACACATTTAATGACTCATTGTTCATGTTTGTCATATAAGTTATACTTACTACCTGTTCATAAGTTTGCGGCGATTGTGGCGCACTTCGTATCCCGAAATGATTCCGTTAAAATGCAATCAGAATACATTGTGAAGAATAAATATGCCTTCAGTTAATATTTAAGCATATCCCTGCCACCAATGCAACCTCCATTACCTGTAGTTTCTGTTCCTGTTTCATTTATCGTGATAGGTTAGGTCCTATATTGAAAGCTTTTGTTCAGGCATTGCTCATAGCATTTGGGGGTGAGTGACATGACTGTAAAGCTAGAGTACTGTTAAGCCCATAAAACAATAAGTTTTTCAAAGGTTCTTTATTGATGTCTTATTCTCAGTCAAGCTGGCATCCATGATGTGGGCATAAATGTGGGGAACATTATTCATGCAAGTGTTTATGATGAAGGTAGACTATTGGGTCATGCACAAGGCATGGGAGAAGCTTTTGACTGTTCTGTAAAGGATTAAGGAAGCCAAAATGTCATCCTTGGAGGGTTGCAAAGGGACATGTTATGTTGAAAATGGAGGTTGTTATTGCAAGTATGCAAATAATAGTGCTTTGGGCTTGTTCAGTGTCCATTGCAGTCTCTGTAAAACAAGGTAGAAGTTCACTAACCTCAACACTGATTGGAATAGGCTTGGTTCAGTCCAGACCACTTGACTTATACTATTGGTGACAACTTTTATACTGAGTAATAATGAATACCTTAAAAATGGATTGTTTCCATACAATGACTAATGAAGTCATACTGCAACCTGCCCATGGCATATCTTTGAAAAAGGGTTATGTGTCCTTGACCTCCCAAGTTATTTACCTCAGGTTTTCAAATTGTGTTGGGAAGTCCTGAATGGAGGTATTCAAAATTTGAGAACAGTCTGAATCAGTGTTGGAAACCAGGTTTTTCTTCCTGCTGTTGGATTACAGATTCTCTTTGGTTATAAAATGTCATGCATTTGAGAAAGAAACATGGACTAACTAGGTGCTTTGCAAGCATATGTGGCCAGCAGAGGTGGATCCAGGAGCTCTGAGGGGGGAGGCAAACCAGTTTCCTGGGTCTACATGGTAGGTCAGGGGAGTTGTTGACCTGGGGATGGAAGGCAGCTGGCCATGGGTTCGGAGTGCACTTCAGAGGCCAAGTACAGATGGTAAATGATCAGTTGGGGAGGGGGATGCTGGGTGCCTTCAAATTCTGGTTGAGTAGGAATATCCATGCCTTTTGGGGGGAGGGGGCAAATGACTATTTTGGAGTAAAAATTTTTTCTTGTACTATAGACTTTGGTGCTCCTTGGCACCAGAAATTTTTTCTGACACTGGTCTGAATAGTTGCAGATTTGAATATGGCAAAAAAATGGTTGTAATGTGAAGCACCCATTGTTGTCATCATAAATCTCTGGCTCTTTTTGTCTGGCAAATGTAGCCAATGCAAAGCTGGCAGTTCTGCACATTCTGGTGAATAGATTTCAGTTGTGTGAAGGTAGTTCACACTGTTGAGTTAATGTCACAAAACAGGTGGTATTTTTAGAAAATGGAATGTTAACATTAAAATCAAATAAGAAATATGATTTGCTTAAAATGTTGATAAGTTCAAAAGGCTAGGAAATATTATAATTTCATTAATATTTAAGAAATCAGAGAAATGATACAGGTATGGGTATGTGCAGGCATTTGTCTATCCATAAGTACATTGACCTAGTCTTTAATCACAGCCCTTGAGGTCCAGGACATTTCTCTGGTCCATGTAGCCAGTTGTGAGAAGACATATTGGGCATAAATTGCTCACTGGTTCTCCAGATTAGAGGTTGTCCATGTTTTGAGCTGTGCTGGACACACTGAATGGTATGCTTATCAGCCTTATCACGCAACATTATTCGTGAGTTACAGGGATGTTGTCAACCCCCTCAGTCCGACATGGTTGGCGCTGACTGCCAGTCAGGTGTGGGTCAAAGTACAGTGGCAGGATAGGAAGATTACTTTGTACAATTTCTGTGATGTTAATTTTTTGCACTATTTTTTTATTGTCCATGTTGTGTTAGAAATGCAGTCTGTCTGGGGTACAACAATACAGTGGCTGTTACATCTGGTTGTGATGTGTGGGATTCTGTCTTGGAGAGCATATGCTGCTAAATAGCCAGTGTCATTGACAGCAGGATCATTCAGTTTGTCCGCGCGCGTCATTCTTACCATTGACGTCATTCTTACCATTGACCATTGACGTTGCCGGTCGTCCTGTAGTTCCCGGTCGGCCGTATCCACCGGCACCTGAAGAACCGGACGACCTCCCATGGCCGGGTGGGCGCCACGGCGGCCGTCTACAGCGCCGCCATCTTGGAGTACCTGACGGCCGAGGTAGGCCCGGCCCGCGGCCGTCTGGGCCGACTTTCGAGCCGTTTCGGGCAGGTGCAGGACTGCGTGTCTCTGCGCGATGATTTTCTGTCGTTTTGTGCAGCATTGTGTTTTATTACGTGTTATGTGTAATTTTGTTGCATAAATACTTCAAGAGTTTGCAAATAATCAGACTTTCTTTTGCTTCTCAAAGCCAAAAAACAATTGTTTTCCTGCCTTGCGTCCTGGCCTCCCACTACTCCATGCCATGCTCGAGTGGGGACGTGCCCTGGGGTGGCCGCTGCCATGTTCGAGTGAGGGCCTGCGCTGGGGTCGCCGCTGCCACGTGGACCGTCCAGCCGTTGGAGCTGTCCGGGGCGGCGCGGTGTGTGCTGTCGGACGGTGTCGGACTGTCGGTCGGCGTCACCGCCGCTCCGCCGCGCCGCCAGGTGCTCGAGCTGGCCGGCAACGCCTCCAAGGACCTGCGGGTGAAGCGCATCACGCCGCGCCATCTTCAGCTGGCCATCCGGGGAGACGAGGAGCTGGACAGCCTCATCAAGGCCACCATCGCCGGCGGAGGTCAGTCCGCGACTGTGACGTCAGTCGGGTGGCCCCGACCGACGTCGCCGGCCCCTCGTCTGCGGAGACGCGGCGTGGCCGGCTCTCTGCGGTTTTTACACGTTTAGTTTTTAGTTTGGTTGTGTGCTGTGTGTAGAGTTGTGTGTAAGTGGTCTGCAATCTGTTGTTCGCGTGCTGGTGAGATGTGTGCTCAGCAAATCTGCGGTTCCGAACTTTTTTTGCTTGCGGTCGCGTCTGACGTACTGAACGCGACGTGACCATTGTCTGACGTCGTCGCCGTCTGCCGCCAGGCGTGATCCCGCACATCCACAAGTCGCTCATCGGGAAGAAGGGCGGCCCGACACAATCTGGCAACAAGTAGACGCCCTCCTCGCCGCCATCATCTCATGTACAAAACTCATCGGGCCGCGGCGACGGCGGCGGCAGCCGGCTTTTAGACGCGCGCGTCGGCGCATGCGCAGTGCGCGGCGGGCGCCGCCCGGCCGGCGGCCCGCCGGTTTTTAGTCGCTTAGTGGGGCGCGCGGCGCGCGCCGTCCGCCGCGGGCGGCCGTTTTACGGCTTCGATTCGAAATTTGTGCATCGCTCCGCCGCTGTCCGGGGATTTTAGCGATCGAACCGTTGGACCAGTGTGTGTGCACGAACGCGCGCGTTGGCGGGTGAAACGGCGCCCGCCGCCGGACGCCCCAGCCCGTCACACCACCACCTCATTCAATACAAATTGTTTCGATCACGCTGAACGATTGCTGAGTTCGTCCTGCGGCGGCCAGTGTGTCAGTCAGCGGCGAGAGCGTAAGAGGTACGGGACCGGGCAACACCCTGAAACTATGTGCTCCGAGGACATTTTATCCTCCAAAAGAATGGTCCTGTGCCCCCATCAAAAAACTGCTATAACCATGTTGACAAATTTCCAACTGCAGGCAAACGGCCGTCTCCATTTAGTAGGAAGCAGATGCCAAAACTGACGTACACCAAGCACGCCAGCGTAACTCACCATTTTTTGACAAATTTGTACTCCGAAACGAAAATTGTACTCAGACACTAAGAACAGTAACCAAAACTCCAACCCTGGCGTAGAGAGACGGCTCCAAGTGAAGCGCTGGGCCGCGTGTGACGGACAGGCCTACTTTAACCCGCGCCCGACTGGAGGTCAGCGCCATGCACGCCCGACGCGAGGGGGGGGTAACGGCACCACTTTAACTCAACGGTTGGTCGCACGATGAAAGTGAGCACACCGATGGAAAGCTCGTGACGAGTACAGCTGGAAACTAGTTCCCATTTTTAGTTTGGGATAATATGTAAGCCATTTACGCCCCATATGTTTTCTGATAGCCGACTGCATGAGACCGGCAAACGGACTGCATCTCAAGGGCTGTGATTTATAACGCATAGGTAAAGGTCCGCAGATGCCGATACACGTCTAATTTCTCTGATTTGGTTAATGTGTTCACGGGAACGTTGACGTAAAGACACGGCGATTTGCGCAACGCAGGGCGATATAAAATTAACGGGAACGAATTTTAGTCTTCTTTATTTTCCGCGAAATGTGCCATTCCAACTATTACTTCTTGATCCTAGTGGTTCTTCGGATAACTTCTCATGCTTGACTTTTTTAAAAAAGCTCATTAGTTATCAGTTCACACAACTGGCGGAGGTTTATTTGCGAAAGTCTATTTATTTCCCAAATACGCAATTTTTTAAACTTTTTCAACTTCATGGTTTTAGTCACAGCTGTGTGAGCCAGTTCTGTCATTTTCTACCTGATGCGAGTCATTCGCCGATTTTGATGGCACTGCATTTTGACTCATAAGTTATTCGTGACCTGACCTCAGGTAGTGGTCGGAGGTCATTGAAACTTTGCCCATTGACGGAAACTGGATGTGTGGGTCTCCCAACACTCAAATTGTTTTAAAAAATTTCTCCAGTTTTCGAAAAAGGCGACATGTTGAGAACGGACTTGATCTTAGGTCAATGACCCGGACATATCCAAAGAATCCGAGACAGCAAATTTCTTGCATTTACCAAAATCTCTAACCCTTCAAAGTTGTACTACGATATCACGTTTTGCGTAAAAGTTACAGGGCACTTAACTTTTTGGGGCATGGGTCCACGTGACCAGAGCTAGGTCAGACATCTTGCATGACATGAGGTCAAAGATTTGATGAAAGGTGTAAAAGTGATCAAGCAAAAGGTACATGAAGTTTCGTGTCGCTGCGTTGGTTTGTTCTCTCGCAATGTCGGAAAAACCTCAGGGTTGCGGTCAACCGCTCCCCCCAGTCGGGGGCGGGTTAAGTGCACAGTGGACAGTCTGCCCAATTTCTTTGGGAGGGGGGTGCGCCTGGTTCGCGGCCACCATTGACGTAGACCCAATCCGACGTTGGTCCTTACTGCCAGACCGCCAGGATGTTACTAGTCACCGGTGGAAACGCTGTCGTGTAACGCATTTCGAGAAGTTCGCCGGTTCACGTCCTCCTGAGTTGTATTGAACAAACGACGGAGTGCAGCAACCGCGAGAAGACACCTGGACACAGCTGCGTCATGGGCAAACGGCGGGCGGGAAGTGTTAGCCAAGCACGGTCTTCGGGACAGAACAGAAAATACACCTAAACCTAGCCGTAAAAAAAACACCTGCGGGCACGAGGGGCGAGGCACAACAGTGACATGGGAATGCATAGACAAAGGAATAAATCACTCCGGTCGCTTAGCACGCGTTTCGTGTGCATTTTTTTACGCGGCACAAGCTTTTAAAAAAAAACCGTCAGCGAACAAGGCACGACAAACCGGAAAGCGTTTTTCGGACGCTCCACGTGACAAAGCTGGCGGCCCGCCGCCGCGTCCGTCGAAGAGCTGCATCACCGACACACAAGACACGCCGCGCACGTGTAAGGCACTGGTGGCCGGCCGTCTGGTCTGGTCTGGTCTGGTCTGGCGCAGTCCCGTGGCCCGGGCTCGGGCTGACACGGTCTGCCAGGGGAGCCCGGCAGCCGGGGAGTCACCAGAGGGGCGGGAGGGACTGTCAACGGGGCCTGGGAGCCGAGCCTGGGGTATTAGGAAACGCGATCAATGTTTCATCGCATTATTTCGGGGAAGCCGAAAAACCGGAAGCCGGCGCCTAAAATCCCGCTGGCGATGCCCCTCGCTGAACGCGCCTCAGACAGAAACGGAAGATGCTCGACACAGAGGACTCACCATCGACAGGGCCGGGTGATTATGAGCACTGTATTATGCGACCCGGTGCGTCACGAAAAACTGAGCTTTGAGCTCTCGACATCAGGCATCTCGTCTTTCCGGCAATGTACGTCGGGCTGCAAAGGCTAACGAGCGGATGGGCACCTAATGCACGTAAAACAGATCTGCACGCCGCATTGGCGGTCCACAGGGCTTTCCAAGTCCTTTTCAGTACCAGAATACGTATGTCTAGCTGCAGTAGACACGGCTGTATCTACTGCAGCACGCCTGACGTGAAAACAAGCCCTCTCAACAAAACGAGTCGAATAATATCATTTCGTATATATGCTTGGAGACGTAAGAATTATGTCCCGTGTTTGGCACTGTCCCAGCGTGCGAGCCTGGAATTTGAAATCGAAACTAATAAGACTGGCGGACGAATCGTGCAAACTGGAAAAAAAACTGCAAAGGCCGACAATTTTGCGATCTGCAGTGTCCGGGAAGGAATCCCGATATCTCTGAACTTTACAATTAGATCTCACACGTAGGCTGGTCCGCGCCCAGACGGGTCTTGCCAGACGACAAAGAATGTTACCCTGATATCAGTCGCAAACCTGTTTTATCGTTTCGCCTCGCCTGATCAGGGCCGATTACGATAAGGAACTTGACTGACTTGCTACATTACCTCCAGCTCCTCAACAGTGTTCGACAGCAGAGCCGTTTTGGGGACACCGGTAAACGGGTTGCATTGGAGCGCCGCTGTTGGACGCCGTTTGGCGGGGGGGGGGGGGTAACGTCAGTCAGTCAGTAAGCCAGTCTTAAACGCAGCATGGGTCTGACAGGCCGCCTGGCTCGAACTTTCCAACGCCGAAGAACGCCCCAGAAAATGGACAAAGGAAGATCGACCGACTACAACCCGTCAAGTCTGGTTAAAAAAACGTATTAGCATGCCACCAAGGTCAGGTGCGAAAATCTGAGGTTTCAACCCGGCAGCGTGTCCCCAAACACGCACGTGACCTACACACCACCACGCTACACCTTGTGACAACTGCCGAACTGTACAACCGACAAGCGTGCTGTCTGCATTTTCAGATATTCTCCACCCTACTGCAATTCCAGGGCTTTAGGCCACGACGCCCAACGGCCACAACATGAGCCGTGCAATGGAACCCAACTCCGTGACTCCTCCACGGATAAATGCGTAGTAAATGGCAATGGTCGTTGTCCGTTTTCCCTTTTTTAAAAGGCGAATCCCTTGACGTTACTTCCCGCACCCCGCCCGTCTCAAGGCGAAGAACACGGCCAAAAACCCTTACGTGACCGCGGCGCAGACCCCTGCGAACTGTAAAAGGCCACCCACTGCCAACTACCCCAACCAGGATAACAATACCGAGCCGCTCCCGTCACACGGTCCCAGGCCGCCGCTCCCCGTCACACCGGAGCGCGTCACAGCCCGCCGGTCGCGTCACGCAGCGGCGCGACACTTCCCCGGCGCGACACTGTGGCGCGCGGCCCCTCCGGCGTGACGTCACGTCAGTCCGCCGGGCCGACGCCAAATCGACCCGCCGACGCGGCGCCGCGTCCCGACACTCCCCTGGCATGACGTCACGCCGTGAGGCCACGTCACGTCGTGAGACCTCCGCAGTCACGACGTGAGGTCTCTTGCCCGGCGGTCGCCCGCAGTCGGCTTCTCAGCCGAAATGGGTCGCCTCTCACGGCGGCCGAACTTGAAGCCAGAGCAGGAGTCGGAGCCGGAGCCGGAGCCGGAGTCGGAGCCGGAGCGTCGGCTGAGTCGCTACTCCTTGAAGTCGGGCCGTTCGGGGAACGTGCAGCCCTCGCGCTGGATCACCACCTGAGCGGCGTACACCCCGCACCGCACGCAGGTCTCCAGCGGTCGGCCCTGGATGTACTGCGCCAGGAACCCTGCAACACGTGCAACACTGCAGACCCACGCCCGGTATACCCCGCGCCGGACTCTACGATTCCAGCGGTCAGCCCTAGAGTCCAGTGTCGAATCTCCGCAAAAAACGGAAGGCCTTAAAAACAGTGCTGTCTTTCGGTAGCTGTGCTAGCCGTAGATTCAGCGAGAGAAAGTTGTGAGGTTTTCTGAAGAAAAGCTGCGAGCAACCGTGCCACTTTTGTTGATCCAGTCAGACGGACAACAAATCGCAGAGAAAACTGACTTGTACTCCTCTGAATGGCTTCGGAAGCCACGAGACAGCCCTGCAGAGTGGTTAAAACTGCAGCACGGCCAACAACCTTTCCCGCCAGACGGCCGGCCACCAGTTACCTCCGACGAAGCCATCTCCTGCTCCGTTGGTGTCCAGCACGTTCTCCACCTTCCCCACGGGGAACGTCAGCACCTTGCCGTCTGAAGCAGCAGAGGACCAGATGTCGGAGAGCGGCCTGTGGTGTGGTTACCAGGTCCCCACATGGAGCAGGCAGAGGACCAGGTGTCGGAGAGCAGCCTGTGATGTGGTTACCAGGTCCCCACACGGGGCAGGCAGTGGACCAGGTGTCGGAGAACGGCCTGTGGTGTGGTTACCAGGTCCCCACACGGGGCAGGCAGAGGACCAGATGTCGGAGAGCAGCCTGTGGTGTGGTTACCAGGCCCCCACATGGGGCAGGCAGAGGACCAGGTGTCGGAGAGCAGCCTGTGATGAGGTTACCAGGTCCCCACACGGGGCAGGCAGTGGACCAGGTGTCGGAGAGCAGCCTGTGATGTGGTTACCAGGTCCCCACATGGGGCAGGCAGAGGACCAGGTGTCGGAGTGCGGCCTGTGGTGTGGTTACCAGGCCCCCACACGGGGCAGGCAGTGGAACAGGTGTCGGAAAGCGGCCTGTGGTGTGGTTACCAGGCCACGCCACGCGGCAGGCCGACTGGGTCACGAAACGCATCAATGGTAGTCATATTTTTTTAAATCACCGGCAGGCAAATGTCTCACGTTGGGTGAAAACCAGACCAAAATGGCATCGTGGAACATCAACCAGCAGCTCCTCTTTCCAGGAAGCCAATCGATTGTTAAGCAGAACTAACCCCAGTCGACGCAATACTTTTCCATTACGACCGTCCAATGGCAGTTTGGGACATGTACATCGTAAAAAGCGGAACACGACTTCCGGTGACGAAAGCTGAAACAGACACCAGAATGCGCTCACACTGAGCCGGTTCCGGCGACTGAACCCTGAGCCACGTCACCGGACCACTCACCGTTCGCCACCACCACATCCTGCTCGCCCTGGGTGAACACCACCAGCCGGTTCCGCTTGGTGTTCACCTTGGGCAGGGCTGCCGCCTTCAGGGCGATCTCCTTGATGTCACTGGTGCCGAACTTCTGCTCGGTCGCGAAGGTTTCGGCCTCCTGCGCGCCGAACCGCGGAGCAGCCGTCAGTTCACACCGGGCGCCGCTGCCCGGGCCACGGTCCGCTACCACCCGCCGGAGTCACGTGACCGAGATATCGCACTGTTCCTACAACCCAACAGGGTCACGTGACTCGGACATCGCAGGGCCCTTAAACCTCAACAACTAGGTCCGGTACCTCCCGCCGAAGTCACGTGACTGAGGTCCGGTATCTCCCGCCGGAGTCACGTGACCGAAGCATCACAGTGTCCCTTAAACCTTAAACCAGCAATTAACTCTGTTTACCCACTACCCAGCCGTCCAGCTTGCAGAGGCGAGCATGAAGGACCCTCCGACTTCCTGGCGGCACCAGCAGGTCGGCCAACGCCTCCGGCTTTCACTTCCACAACAAACCTGCGGCGCCGCGCACAAAAACCCTGAAACCAGGGAGGCGCCCTCATCCCTGCTGTCCCGAGCTCCCACTCACCGTCTCGTTGCCGAACAGCACGTCCACGTAGGGGAAGGCCTGCATCTGCTGCTCCTTGAAGAACTGGCTCAGGAACGGCGCGCTGAGGTTCATCATGAAGACGCGATTATGCTCCGCGGCGAATTTGGCCACCTTCAGTATCGACTCGATTGACACGGTAAGGAAGAAGCCCTGCGGGGAGCGAAAATGGCGCGTCAAAATCTCGCGCCAAAACCGTGTGGCGCGCGGACAAAACTGCGCGGCAGGATTCTCCTCACGCGAGACGTGTACGGCAAGGTCAAACAGCCGCACACCGACTTGTGATCAGTTTAGCGCATAGGCCGCAACAGCACCAAGAAAAGCATGCGACATTTCAGAATGTATGATACGAACGTACAATGCCTACCTCACAAACGCGAAAACTATGCAAATCAAGACAATCCAGGAAATCACAGTCCGTGGAAATCAAGAATCGTGCAGATCGACGTCTGCTTCTGTTTCGAAGTCTACTTTGCCACGTCTTCAAAAGAAATCAGTGAGGCAATATACAACAGAACCAAAGCACCAGGCATGACAACAATCCACATGCAATTATTTTGACTCATAAACGTCAGGTTAACAACCGCTGCGCATGCGGACGACACCGAACGCAAAATACCGAGAAGACAACACATCGCAGACCCGGAAAACTGGCCTATGGAGTATTTAATACAAGCCTCATACTCGTAGATATCCATGCATGTCCTCGATGAAAAACCACAGCTATTCAATTCACCATCACCATCGGATCACTCGAGCACGTCTGTGGATAGTCACGAACGCAGACTAACAGTTCGCCGGGCGGCCGATAGACGGCGGCACGTACCGACACGTAGAAGTAGTGCGCTTTCTCGACCAGGGCCCAGTTGGCCGGGTCCTCCAGATGGGCCGGCGTGAAGCAGTTGGCCGCCGCCAGGTGGGCGTTCAGGGAACGACACGTGCCGTTCTGCGTCACCACCACGGCGCAGCGACCTGCCAGCGACAGCAGCATCAGAACAGACCGGACAATGCCACGGCGCAGCGACCTACCAGCGACAGCAGCGTCAGCGGGGACTGAACAAACAGAACACTGCCACGGCGCGGCGACCTGTCAGCAACAGCAGCGTCGGTGGGGGCTGAACACACAGGACAATGCCACGGCGCAGCGACCTGCCAGCGACAGCAGCGTCAGCGGGAACTGAACAAACCGGACACTGTCACGGCCTACCGACCTACCAGTGACAGCAGCGTAAGCAGGGGATGAACAGTGACACGGCCACTATCACGGCACCTCAGCGGCACGGGGCAGGCACGTGTGATTACCATGGCGCGACAATGTAAGACTAAACGGGGACGGCAGCACAACAAAAGCATGGTGAACTTCGCTTGAAAACGGCCTAAGCTGCGACCGACTAGAGACCTAGCAGTGGATGGCGGAAAGGCAACGGACAGACAACGTCGGTATTTTTTCTCGCCGCTGTGATAGCTGGACGACGTTCCGAAAACAATAACATGACATCTAAGCATCCAGTTCAATCGCAAACGCAAAGCCTATTCCTGGCACACGGGGAAAAACAACATCTGAACCCGGCACCGCCTGGCGTGTTTTCATACCCGCGACCACGTGGGGGTATCAAAAATGGCACCTCCCCTGTTATCTCAGGATCTAACCGTCGGATCTGAGCCGATCTACCACCAATCGATAGCCACGAGTCTTGCGATTCAGAAAATACCATGTAAGCCCTGGTCACGTGACTGATGACGCCACGGGTCACGCAAAACGCACAGCACGACGTCGGAAAAACTGACACCGGTTCGTACACCATATCATCGGCAACAGTAGTCTTAGGGCCTTTAACTGGGTATCAAACGAAAGGTCACGATCTTCTGCATCAGAAGCATGCCAAAATGTTTAAAAAAATCTCGGGTCAAAGTCAGCCTAGGTCAGGTAAAATACTGGTCATACTTTACATGTCCAAGATAGCTACATACTCGTTTTGATCCACGTGACAAAAGGGACGGAAGTGAAACCTTCTGGTGACCAGTTTTGCATTACCTGCTTGTTATCCAGTCAAGATCATTCTAGGTCAGGTCAGATAAGGTTGAACTACTTTTCCTGAAAAAGAGCGATAATTATTCGTTGGGATCCGTAACTGTGTCAAGTACAGGACTGAAATGACATCTTATGACGATTAAATCGGTTCTGCCTGTCTTCTATCGGGTCAAGGTCAAGCCAGGTCAGGATAGATTGTCATTTTTCATTTTCTGACTACGAACAGTAATTGCTTTTTGGTACTACAGAACGATCTTCCATAGACAATGCATTTCATTTCGTTTTGACATTAATCTATGACGTGACCGTGACCTAACCTTACGTTGCATTTTGTGAACTTTCCTAAGAGACATGCATAGATTTGCCTATCTGGCTTGAATGATGGGGAGGGTCAGCGGCAACCACTTCCATCACCCACAATGCAAATCAGTCCAATTGTCATCATGCATGCGACCCAACATGACCCCTAATGTTGATGTGTCAGGGTTGTATATCCTCTTGGAAACCGTGTCCTATGTAAAGCCAAATAACCCGAACATTATATTCGCGAATATTATAAAAAACAAAGCATGTGCACACCACCGCCGGAAGAGGCAAAAACATGAATGCACGTGTCTGTTTATGACGTCATATCTCCATGACCTGACCTAACATGGAAATGAATTTAGTGTTAAAATATGTAAAATAGACTGATGAACAGAAACTGCAAATTTGGTTGGGCTGGCTTTAAAAATTAAAAAGTTATTCACGAAAAACCGAGGGGGTGCCCTATTTCAAATCTCCCGGGCGGTTCCGGGTTTAAGTGGGTATCACCTTCTGATTCCTAGTTTTGGGACTTCTGATCAAAGAAGTTAGAAACACTGATGCCGTACTTCGATCAAGAGCCTTCATCCCCGCCGCAATGCCGCGCGGTCTGGCTCTGAACAATGGATCAGATTTCCGCCACCATTTCGTGCCGTCCTGATGATTGGCTGAGTTGCACTTTGTTGAGCCGCCCCCTCGCCTCCCCTCTCGCTGGACGGATGCCGGCGATCAACGAGGGATGGCCGGTATTACTTCAACGAGGGGCTTAATGAAGCTACAGACGCCATGGCATGTACCTGAATGGTGACATCTGGCTGCTGCTACGCGAAATAGGTGGATATTAAGGTGACGAAGACAGGACAGCGGGTAAAGGATAAGGAGCAAAGTCAGAGACGATATTCTTCTATCCGAAGCAGAACGCAGCCCGGGCTGGACCAAAGGTGCCGGCTTAACCGTACCGCTGACAGACACAACCCAAACACAACATGTCCATACAGACACTGTCCAAACGGCAGCCGTCCCAAACACCGTTCAAACGGCAGTTGTACCAAATACCGTTCAAACGGCGGCTGTTTCAGACAGCGCTCAAACAGCAGCTGTGTCAGACATACGCCGCTCCAACAGCAGCTGTCTCGGACAGACACCGTCCGTAGGGCAGCCGTGCCGGCCGGCCGCCGCAGGCGCCGTCTTCCGTCAGGCCGCCGACAGGCCGACCGACCGACAGACAGACAGACAGACAGGTGGACCGACCGACAGACAGACAGACAGACGGACAGACAGACAGACAGACAGGTAGACCGACCGACAGACAGACAGACAGACAGACAGACAGCCCGGCCGGCCGGGAGCGTGCGTCCCGTGTGCCGGGATCAGCAGCGCGCCACATGGCCACGGCCGCACTCCGATAAACAGAGCGCCGGCCGTCCGGAGACCGGCCCGCCGACGTCGCCTGGTCGGGGCGGAGAGCGACGCACCGCGCCGAACGCTTGGAACACGTCTGGGGTCAGGACAGCGCCGCCTCCGGCCGCGGTCGGCCCAGAGCAGCCGACGGCCGACCCAGAGCGGCCGACGGCCGACCCAGAGCAGCCGACGGACGACCCAGAGCAGCCGACGGACGACCCAGAGCAGCCGACGGCCGACCCAGAGGAGCCAACTGCCGACCCAGAGCAGCCGACGGACGACCCAGAGGAGCCAACTGCCGACCCCGAACAGCCAACGGTCGACCCAGAGCAGCCGACGGCCGACCCAGAGGAACCAACTGCCGACCCCGAACAGCCAACGGTCGACCCAGAGCAGCCGACGGCCGACCCAGAGGAACCAACTGCCGACCCAGAGCAGCCAACTGCCGACCCAGAGCAGCCGACGGCCGACCCAGAGGAGCCAACTGCCGACCCAGAGCAGCCGACGGACGACCCAGAGGAGCCAACTGCCGACCCCGAACAGCCAACGGTCGACCCAGAGCAGCCGACGGCCGACCCAGAGGAACCAACTGCCGACCCAGAGCAGCCGACGGCCGACCCAGAGCAGCAGACGGTCGACTATCTGGCCGCGGATCACAGCTGCGGCGGCAGACGCGAACCCCACGACCCTCTTTTTCGCCGGCCGGTTACCGCCAGTCCCGTTCTACCGGCGGTCTTCTGCGCCGGCCGTCACGGTCAGCCTGACGGAGCAGTCAAACTTGACGGAAACCACGGCTGGACACGAGTCAAGGTCAGCGGCGGAGGGCAGACGCCTCTCAAGCCCCGACGCGTCATAAAAACGCTGGCGCCGGGGCATGCAGGCAGGCGTCTCCATTCCGCCGCACTGCTCGCGCCTGGCGACCAGCGCCCGCGCCGAGCGGGCGCCTCCGTCTCGTCCGCAAAAAGGACACCATTACAGGCGCGCCCGTTCCCTCTGAACAGCGGCCCGGCCGCGCCGAAGTGCCGTCCAAACTCGCCAGTCACGCCGCGCTCCTTACGGCGGCAGTCGCGGCGTTTCGGCGGGAATTCGAGGACTGCCGGAGGCCGGAGGCCGGCGGCCGCGTGCCCTCCTCCGCGGGCGCCACTCGATACGGGGAGACCTGGCCGATAAACTGGCAGCCGGCGCGGCCAGGCAGATTCTGCCGGCTCGCGATACGGCCGCCGGCCGCGGCAGAGGCGGCAGAGACCGGCGGTCCGCGCGCCCGACGGCCCAGCGCCGGTCAGAACGGACGGCCGTTCTCTGCAGACATGGCTGGAGATTCCCGAAAATAACTGGGGGATGGGTCCACATAGGATTTAAATCGTTTCTTTCCAGTCCCGGTCATAGGCGTTATGTTAAAATCCCTGAATAATACGGGTCCGGACCGCCCCCCCCCCACCACCCCCCCCCCCGCCGGTGTCGCCAGCCATGTCTGCAGACAACTGTTATCCACGGGCAAACGCCATCCGCTTACACCTATCGTGCCAAACATATTTCGCACATCCCCAAGCGAGTCAGCCTCTATAGCAGGACGACACTGTGGCAACTGGAGCCAATATCACACGGGCCGAAAATGACGTCATTCAGGAGACCAAGAGCACCACTGACTGGCTAACAGATTCCGGGGCAAAATGGGCCCCAGCGGGCGAGTGGGAGGCAGTGCGGCTCATAATGAGCGGTAGCTCGTCTCACGGCGATCTCAGTGGGCGGCAGTTCACCTAACAGTGACATTAGCGGGCGGCAGTTCACGTCACAGTGACATTAGCGGGCGGCAGCTCACCTCACAATGACCTCAGCGGGCGGCAATGCGCCTCACAGTGACCTCAGCGGTAACAGTTCGTCTCAATGACCTTAGCGAGCGCCAGTTCGTCTCACAGTGACCTTAGCGGGTGCAGTTCGCCTCACAGTGACGTCAGCGGGTACCAGTTCACCTCACAGTGACCTCAGCAGGTGCCAGTTCACCTCACAGTGACCTCAGCGGGCGCCAGTTCGCCGGCCGCCGCAGCCGGGCCGGAGCTGGCTCTCCCGTGCGGCGGCGGCGGCGGCGTCTCTGATCTCGGAGCCTCAGTCGAGCCGACGGCCGGCTCCGCTGACGGGCGGCTCAGGTCGCCGGCCGAACGGCGCAGCCACCACACGGAGCCACCGGTCCGGGGCCCGACAGCACCGGGGCAGCCTGGTCCGCCTCCGGGCGGCGACGTCAGCGGCGTCCCCGGGAGCGGATCGGCGGGGGCCGCGCTCTCTCGCGACACCCGACGCAGCGTCCCAAACGGAGGCATCGCTCCGACCGGCCCAGCCCGTAACGGGCAGCAATGTTGGCACGCAGCCGACCGGCAGACGCGGTGCCGTGCTGACCGCTGGGCAGCGAGCGCCAGTCAGGGGCGCTGAAGGCAGCGGCGCGAAAACCACGGAGCGCAAAGCGTTCCTCAGTCCGAAATTCCCGTGAAACGCCGCTGGCTGTCGGCACTTTGTCGACGCCCAGGGGGCATGTCGGCCTCCTGAGCGGCGCCCGGGACGGCACCGCCGCCGCGCAACTCACCGGTCGGCGTCTCGTCGTTGTACTGGTAGACGACGTTGACGCCGTCCTTCCTGGCGGCCGCGCGCAGCGTCTCGCTGGTGGCGTCGCGGCCGACGCAGCCGAAGAAGGTGGACACGTTGGGCCGGCCCAGCAGCCACTGCGCCGTCCGGAGCGCGTTCTGCGTCGCGCCGCCGGCCACGTACGCCACGTCGTAGCGCGAGACCATCTCGTCGTAGAGCGGCATGTGCTTCTCCTCCGCCAGGATGGCGTCGTTCGGCTTCATGCCTGCCGGGCGGGTCACGGCCGGTCGGCGCCGGAGGAGGAGGCGGTCGGCGGGAGCAGAGCGCACGGGTGACGAGCCGGGTTCCTCCAGACTGAGGTGGCAGGTTCAGGATCATGCTCAGCAGAATGTTCTCACAGTTGGGGAAACCAGTTTTAGGCTGGTCCTTTTTTATGCAATGCAAACTGCACATAAAAAAATTATTTTTTCATGCGATGGAAATTCACATGGACTGCACTGGAATAGGCTAATGTTAACTTTTTTTAATTACAGGGTAACTTCTCCAGCAGCCACCACCATGGTTCTGCAGCCCTTGTTCAGGATGCTGGCTGAAGCTGTTAGAGGCATCAATAGAGTGGGCCTCAGCACAAATGGGTGCAGGTTTCAAGAAGAGCAAACAAGAAATTTGTAAACTTAGACACAATGGCACAGATTTGCAAGAAAATTGGCATTGGGTTCTTTTCAAAAAGGAAGCAAGTAGGGTCACATATATGGCAAGGAAGGTCATACAGGTATCTAAAAATGAAGATACATGAGCACAATAACAACTAAGTTGACCAAAAACACACATGTCTCAGAAAAATCTTGAACTTTGCACCCACAGTTATTTACATTTCTGTTCTGTTCTGGCAAAGTTCACATAAAGTGCATTCATGGATTGAAACTGGAGGAAAATATAGATAAATATGTGATGTTCAATTACCATATGAGAAATAAACTAACCTTCTGTGGCAAATCACCCCTTTATATAACACAGAGGGCCTGCTCAACTGGCATGTGCCAACTTTCAACATCCATTTCATCATCAGGACATCTTCAGAGCAGCAACAAAACCAATGCCATGTTGATATTCTATGACAGTCTTTAAGACCATTGTCCAAAAACACTTGACTGATGCAGTTTAGGCATAGTTACCATATTTATCCAGGAACTCCTGATCTCCATGGGCAGAGATATCAAGGAGGGGATTGCCCATCCCAAACAGCATGCCATCACTGGGGAAAAAGAATAAGCATTCAGTCATGTTCATAATCTGTTAATAAAAGAGCAAAAACATCAACTGACAGTTACAGAGTGATGCAGGGAAAATTAAATGGATTTTAGTAACTCAAAGGACCAAGCCCAATATTCAAACTGCAGTATAAACAAAGTAAGGGTGTTTGCTATCATTAATCATTGGGAAAAGAGCATGTTATACCTTTTTAGCAAAATGGCATAAATGTGAATCACTAAACCAAAAACAGCTTATACTTGAGCACTGGATGTTTTGGTTAATAAGGAAATAATGAGAATAAAAAACAACATAACACCACTTCTGGGTGGCACAAATGAAGCATGCCACAATTTCAACATCTCTTAATTGCTGGCATGGTGGCCAGATATATCCCTCAGGGCCTGGCATCATAGGGCCAGAGGTCAGCATGTAGTCACCACCACACAATGCATAGGCAATAACAAAAGGGCAGAAAGTCTGACTTAGCCAAGTTTGACCTCCCCCAAGTCAATGGTCCTGAAATTCTGGAGAATATGAGGTAGTGGAATTGTTGCATCCATCACTTTCTGACAAAAAAATCTGTAATAACCAAAAGAATCTCACAAAATGTTATGCTGTTTTCATTTTTGGAGAAGCATAGTTAGCTATGACCTGACTCTGGCCTGTGAATTGTGATGATCCAAAGGCAAAAAAAATCATAAAGTTAGCAAAGCATTTATGGAAAGGTAACCAAGCCTCCTATCTTTGTCTACCTTTCTGTTTGCTGTTTTCAAAAAACGAGCTGATGAATTCCCAGACCAGGAAGGGCTAAATACGTGTATGCTCCTCAGACTACAAATGGAATGGTCGCTGACCATAACATTATCTCATCCCTCCAAAGAAGAGTAACGTTCATATGAAGCAGAAGCATCTCCTCCCAGATCTTCCACAATTCACATCGGCTTTACTTCATTACATTTCACAAACATATGACATGCCGGTAACCAACGTCTTCAGCTGGTTTACTATGTCGCCAGAAGAGGTATGAGATTCCGCTTTCAAAGGCTACGGCACACTCAAACCTTAAAGTGCTAGGAACATAACGCATCAACACACCGGTCACGTTACTTACAACAGCGTGTCGGTACCCATCGCGCACTCCACGTGTGTTTGCAATCGACTGAGGTAGAAATGTAAACGTGGATCGTAGTCATTGAGCCTTGTGATGCACCAACGTTATGCACCAAAACATACCGCTGTACTAAATGCACATGGCACATTATTATCCAGTGACATGAATAAAATTTATTTTCCTGAACACAAAAAAATGCAATATTTTTCTGGGAAAAAAATAATTCTATTTGTTTCGTTATCTTCTAAAAAGTGTATAAGAAAGGTCAAGATCGTAAGTTCTCCGTCCGAAAACGCGACAAATACCACGGATCCAAGACGATTGACTTCACATGATCTCCGATGTGGATTTCTGACGGTAATTCCCCGTCACTCGTTTGATAACGATAGGTGGCCGAGGCATTAGGTGTTCCGCGCTGTGCTGCTCAGAAAAGTGAGAGGTGGTGATTTGGAAACGGTGAATGCGTGTGAATGAGAGCTTTTGTACTCTGTCCTGTTTTTTATGACAAGTACTTCGCACCTTCGTGTTTCAACACCTTTGTCAGTGCTAAACTGGCCTAAGTCTCCCCAGTCTGTTACGGATCTGGAGATTTTTTCGTTTGTGCAGCAGTACAAGATTACGTCTGTGGTCGTATGTTAGTTTTGGAGGTCAGCAATGTTTCACATTTCCACCTCTTTGCAGACCACTTCCTATTTGTGTATACTCATAGATATACATAGCCTGCAGAAAAAATACGCAAGTTTTTGCACTAAATAAAAGATTGGTTACATTCCCACTATCATTTCCATTACAAACCAAATCATACTGCATTTTAAATGAACTTGACTGAAATTTTGATTTACATTGAGTCCAGACCACATAGCATTGCATATGCACTCACAAGATTTGCTGTGGTAGATTTGCTGTGATTTGATAATGTGGGCCAGGTTTGCACTGAAATCAGTTTATTGCATGCCAGGTGTGCGGGCAACTAGAGCATTGCGGGCCTGGGAAAATTTGGTCATTTTGGTTCAACTGCTGTATTATAGCCCATCTAGTGCTAAATTTGCTTCTTAGTTTTTTGTGGTCCAAAAGGTCACTTATGACATGTCAGATTTGTATAGTCAGTCAAAAAAGTTTTGATGACACCCATGTTTCCAGTCCTATTAGAGAGCACTCAGTAATTTCACAGCCATCTATGGTGTGCAGAGTTTGAACTGTGCTCATAAAAACCAGAAAATGCATCAGACTAGGTGCACATATGCACCATTTCCTGCAACTTGGCATCTTTAAGTGACTCCTCCAAAACAAATCTTGTAAGTTGTACTATGCATTCACATATCAAAACACACCATATGAAAAAATTACAAGGTTGAAAACCTATTTTTGTGTCAAGGGACATCTTAAAATCAGTTAATCAGCATCAGCTTCAGTAAATGTGGAAGTCAGCATGTTTTTTTTTTACTAAGAAATGTTTTTTAAAAAATCCAGTAAAAGAGGAATAGGTGATGATTTGAAAACTACTGAACATGGCAACTTAAGTGTAGTCTTTTTCTTTCTGGTTTCCTTAGTACTGTTCATTGATTTTGTCATGTAGTGAATATTCTGTTATTTTTACAAAGCAGTTTTTTAGTGATGGCATGTCCTTGCATGCCTCAACATTTGGGTGCACTCCAAAACTACTCATTGTACAGCTGGGAATAGCAAGGTACATGCATGAGCTGGCACAAACTCTCTGTTGCATGCCGACAGGATCTCACTGAAACCTGCCAAGGTTTGCAGTCTGGCATTAAGTCATCCAAGGATGCCTAATGTACTGCATAAAAATGTATGGCATCATTTAAACTGGGAAAGTTAAGTTGTTGCTATTAATTATTTGATGCCATTAATATTATTATTATTGCTGTTGTTGTTGTTATTATTCGTAATATTATCGCATTTTTCCATAATTAATTATTCAGTAATATTAAACATTGATGATGTTGAGCTGGACATCTACTGACATCATTAAGGGTGAAATTCCTCAACTTTGGGAACAACCTTGTCAAATTAGTTACCAGAGAATCTAAGCAGAAGTGAAAGGGGCTGCTGATGCACTACTTGGTGCCAGATGGAGTGACAATATTATTTGACAACTATGGCATTGTACTGCGTCAGATAGGTTTCAAAGTAGCATTGTTTTTTGTCATTACATACATTTTTGCCACTTTTTGCCAGAAAATAATTGCAAGGTACAAATATGGAGCATAGTTTGGAAGGCTCTTTTGTTATCTGTTTGCAGGTGTTAAGCATGTCCTGGGAGTGATTACCTATGAAACATTGAAGTTCACACTGAACTATAAATTTTGATTTTTTGATGGTGAAACAAAGATGTGGGGATATGGTTATTCAAGACATCCCAGTGAATCAACACTTGATTATTATGTCTTTGACAATTGAGTCCTTCTTTATTAGGCTGCCAACCATGGCAGAGAGTTCCACAAGGTACTTTGGACCACCTCAGTTGTGCTCCAAATGGTGCAGCATGGTGCCCCACATGGGCAGAATGTATAAACTCACTCCATCTCTGAAATGTGCTTTCTCACCAGATTTAGGCCACTTTGTTTTGAAATCCATAGAAAGCTGATTAAAGCATCATGGAAATGTCTCTCTGTAGATCAGTTTGCTGTAGGTGTCAGCATGCAGTCAGCATGCAATAAAACAGACATTATCTTTGAGAATTAGAAAATGGGACATGTTAGACTACATACCTGAATAAGTGTGAATGGTATTGTACCATAAAGAAACTGCTGAACCATTAAGGGCTGTCAGTGTATGGAATAATTTGCCACTGGCATCAATATCATTGACTGCACTCAAAAAGTTGAAGACTGCTGTTCATATACCTTGGCTAGATTAGATTAGATGACTAGACCAAGTTGACCTAGACTAGGTTCAAGACTGGACTGGACTAGCATTGGACCCATCTCGAGCCCCAGATTATTGAGACCTTCATACTTTTTCAAAGAAGTGAATGGAGGAGGCTTTAGTATTCAAAGCAGCAACTACACAGACAGTTTGTCATATTCTTGTCATTTGTCATATTCTTGTCTCTTCCTTCCCATCTAACCCAACCATACAGGGAGTCATTAGGAAGTAACAGGTTAAGAAGAACCTTTTTTCCAACAAGTTCAACATCAGTTTCAGCTTTATTTTAGGAAACCATCTTTGCTCCAAGGATGCCTGGATGTCATGCATAAAAAATGGCCAAATCGTTGGTTGAGAAATCTTAACAAAACATGACAGTTGGTTTTAGTCAAGTAGGTGAGATGAAGCAGGGTCAGATTAGGTTAGGTTAGGCTAGGTCATGCCAGGTTAGGTTAGGTTAGGCTAGGCTGGGCTTGGCTCAGTGTGGTTAAATGAGCTTAGGTTAGGTCACTTGTAAGGTAGGATATTTGATGATGTCATAAACAGTGAAATGATTCAATCTTAGAAACCCCCATTTTGAATCTATATCTGAAGAATCCAAGCAGAAGCCAAAGTGACCAGGGATGCAGGGCTTGGTGACAGATGGAGTGAGGGTGTGATTCAGTAACTGTTGCACATTCCATATCTTGACATTGCATTTTTCATTCATAAACCAAGACATCTATGGTGAATATGGAATGTATTTGCTCTAGTTCCAATGCTCTTGTTTCTTGAGTGATGTTTCTTTACAAAAGGTTAAAAATGTAATATGTTAAAATCCTGATGCATCTTGATGCCCCAAGGAAGGCTGTGTTGCCCCACTTTTGCAAGCTCTGCCCCAAAATTTTTGGAAGTTTCCCCAAACCTGGCTCCCTGCTCCAAGTCTGCACCAACCAGATCTCCTGAAAACTTATCTTGTTTTGCAAACTGGCAAGAGGCTTAGATTTTATAACCCCCCTCCCCCTCACACACACACCAGTATCCTTTAACACAGATTTGCATTAGTTGGCACCAGCATCAAAAGGATGAAGGGGCTGAATTGCATTTCATGCCACAGAAAAGAGGGGTCCTAGCATCAGATTTGGGATCTTGTTGATTGACTGCCTAGTGCCTTGGCAACCCATCAGGCCAGATCCTGATTGTGTGCTGGGCCACCAAGAGCAGTGTTTTCTGCTACAGTTTACTTACTGATGGCATTCTGAACGAGATCATTGGGCTTAGTAAATGCCCTTGAAAATGCAGTTTTTTGCTTTTGTGATGAGAATTATTCATGCAATAACTAGAACATTGATGCTAAGGGACAATTTCTTCCTGTGACCACTGGCTGTAAGAAATGCTGTGTGGCACATCACATGACCACTGGTGAAAGATAGCTGTCAGAGTAGTAGTGGATAAAGGGAGTAATGGAATGAAGGGAAGTATTTATGCTGTTTGCTGCAGGCATGTGAAATAACCAGTGTATATAGCCAGATTATGAAATATAACTGGGACATGTTGGACTACATTCCTAAATAAGAGTGAAATGATATTGTACCATTATGAAGGACAGCTGTTGATTTCAATCAGCTAATGAGGATATCATCTTTTGCTTGACAAAATTTATGGCCCAGAATTCCCATCTTCTTCATCAGCATCTCATATGGCCAGTACCATGGAAACCTTAATGTCTTCCCTGTTTTGTGTTATGACATCATGTTGCATTTTTGTGGCCAGAAAAAGCATGCATCTGTGAGTGCATCTGGCAAGCTTTGGGGGCAGCACTGACTGTCCAGTTAGCTGTCAGGCCCTGGAGCTGGCTGAGGCATTTGATGAGGCCACCAACCTCCTGACCTGGTAGCATGCCAGGCACAGACTGCCACAGTTGGGTTCCCTCACATCAGCTCAAGCACGGCCTGTCTTGTCCGTACTGTAGTGATCAGGTTCAAAGTGTGTTTCATGACTAAAGCTTTGAGCTCATTAATGGCAAGTGGCTCCTGTTCATCAGTGACGTCAGAAGCGCATGGGTTCCTGGTTAAAAAGACGAGCTTGTTTAGAAAAACTTGTTTAGAACAACTCCAAAACAGGTGCAAAAGTCCGTGGCATTGGATACTCAAAGCCTACTTTCCATATGGATGTATGGCTCTATCAGGACCCATGACAGACGATGACCCTAGGCAGGGCATCTCATGGCTGCCAAGCTGGACATGTGGGAAGGCTTGCAATCTCTCCTTCGCTTGCTCCTTTGCATTTGTATTTTCTACCCTTACCCTTACCCTTTGTACTGCACCTTTGTATTTGTTTGTGTGGATTCCCAGGACTCAGCAGAATTTCAGTTGTACGACTGTCGTCGACATGGTCGGGAAGTAAGCCCTAAACCGCTGCGGCCGATCGTTTCCAGTTCGCCACCATGTCTGACTCGGTGCCGCGGGCGTTTGACCGGGGCGAGCTGATCAGCCTGATCGTGCGGACGGCCGTGGCCTCGGCCATCACCTACCTGGGCGTCAAGTGGGCCGTCGACATGATGGACCCCACCAGGAAGCGGCGCAACGAGGACAAGAAGAAGGTGAGGAGGCGCCGGCAGCTCCGGCGCCGGTGATGTCGTTGGTTCGTTGTCGCCTTTTTGCTTTTTGTTGGTCCCTTTCTGTTGTTAGGTCTCAATCGTTGGTTTGTTGTCGCCTTTTTGCTTTTTATTGATCCCTTTCTGTTGTTAGGTCTCCTTACCGCGATGTCTGCCCTGTGTCCGGGGCAGGGTTGGAAAAGATGCTGTTTTCTGGTGTTCAGGAACACCATAAGGATCTGTGCTCATAAAAACATTTTATGCTCCAAAACACTTTGATCCTGTGTCTCCACTAGAAAGTTGCGTTATGATCATGTTGACAAATTTCTGACTGTCTGCAAAATGACTGTCTCCATTCAGTTAAAAGCAGATATGATGTCATAACTGAGTTACACCAAGAATGCCAACTTAAACCAGCATTACTCTTAACAAAATTTGGTGCTCCAAAAAAAATTGTACTCCGACACCAAGAACAAAAACCAGATCTCCAACCCTGGTCCAGGGGCTCAGTCACTGCCTCTGTCCTCTGTCTGGATGTCCTGTTCAGTGTCTCTGTCCTGTGTCTGGAGCCCTGTTCGGTGTCTTTGCGGTGCCTGGGGCTCTATCTGCTGCCTCTGTCATGTTTCGGAGGTCCTGTTCGTTGTCAATCCTGTATCTGGGGGTCGTGTTCAATGTCTCTGTCCTGTGTCTGGTGCTCTGTTCATTGTTTCTGTTCTGTGTCTGTGGTTCTGTTCATTGTCTCTGTCCTGTGTCTGGGGTCCTGTTCATTGTCTGTGCGGTGTGTCGGGGTCCTGTTTAGTGCCTCTGTGATGTGGTTGAGGCCCTGTTCATTGTCACTGTCCCTTTGTCTTGGGTCCTGTGCAGTGAGTCTGCCCCGTGTCTGGGGCCCTGTTCAGTGCCTCTGTCCTGTGTCCAGGGTCGTGTTCATTGTCTCTGTCCTGTGTCGGGGTCGTGTTCAGTGTCACTTTCCTGTTTCTAAGGTCCTGTTTAGTGTCTCGGTCGTGTGTCTGGGGTCCTGTTCATTGTCTCTGTCTTGTGTCTTGGGGCCCTGTTCAGCCCCCCCTGGTCTTTTCCGGCACATCGGTGGCCGCCTGGTCCGGTGGAGAGGACGGCGTCTCTGCGGATCCGCCGCCGCCGCCGCCGCCTGCGGACGCGCGCTGTTGTGCCGATAACGCCCCCTCCGTGCCGGGACGTGCCCTTAACCCGTCGGGCGGGCTATCCGATGCCCGGTGCCGGTGCGACAGGGGACGGCTGTGTGTCGGGCGGGCCGCCGACCGGGGGCTGTTCCCGTATTCGAGGGCCCCGGATCGCTGGACTGCCGCCAGACTGCCGCGCCGGCGTCTGCGCGTGCTGCCCGCTCTGGACCTGCTGCTGCCGCTCGTCTTCTGCATGATTCGTTCGTCGCTGCGATGATGACCAGTGCCTCTCGTCTGTGTTTCCCGTCCCCTTTCGTGACCTAGCTCTGCCCGATTTTACGTTGCGCGTCCATTGCTGCAGTTTAGTTTGTTTGACTGCCCAGAGTGCTGGCCTTTGTTGGTTCCTCCTTGTCCTTGTCGAGTAACCCAGTCGTCACCTCGTTTTGCACGTGACTCGGCCGGTAATGCGGCGGTAATTTGTACGAATAGGCGGTGGTAATCTCTCGCATCGAACCGCCCCCTCCCGCCATGGTCCGAGCTCCCTGGACGGAAAGTGAGCGGCCGTCTGCCGGGTGTTCAGCACGTCCGCACTGCGTCCGCCAGGCGGAGCGGATGCTGAAGAAACTGGGGGTGGACAGCAACGTCCACCTGACCGACTACGAGATGTCCATCGCGTGCCAGTTGGTTGAACCCGTTTCCATCTCGGTCACGTGGGATAGCATCGCCGGGTGAGTCATGCCCGGAGACATAATTGCCGGGAGAGTCATGTCCGGGACGGCATCGCCGAGTCAGTCGTGCCCGAGAAGAACAGCATTCTCACCTATGCATTGGGTGTGGCTGTTTCCCATTGTTGTCATTTCGGTCGTTTGTTTTTCACTACGGAATCCATGACTCTGAGTAGTAATACTTTGCGCTGGCTCGTTAAAACCGTGTCTTAGAAGAGGCAGCGTTGCTCAGTATACTCGAGCACTGTGCCTTCTCTTACAGCGAGCTGGGATGGCGCCGGTGGGCCGTAGATGTGTTGCGTAATCTCTCCTGGAAGAGGGAGCTGCCCCGAGTACGTCTCGTGCTGAATTCCTGTGCGCTGCGTGCTGTGTGTTGTGTGTTGTGTGCTGTGCGCTGTGCGCTGTGTGCGCTGCCGATTACCGAAAAGCAACTGCGTCTGGAGGTCGCTGTTTGTCGTCTTCGTCTCGTCGTCGTCATCATCTCGCAACGCCGAGCAGAGGTCGTTGACGACGCCGGCGCTGCCGCAGGCTGGACGGCGTGATCCAGGAGCTGAAGGAGACTGTGATCCTGCCGATCCAGAACCGGCACCTGTTCCACGGCCGCTCTCTGATCCAGCCGCCTAAGGGCGTCCTGCTGCACGGCCCGCCCGGCTGTGGCAAAACCCTGCTGGCCAAGGCCACCGCCCGCGAGGCCTGCACCAGGTAATGCGGCCCCTGGTCGTTTGCGGCCTGCGACGGGCCAGTGAGGCGTACCCGGTAATTCCCACCATCCTGCGGTGGCCAACCTGTGCGGTCAGTACAGAGTGGATGGTGATAACTGTGGGCATGGGGGCGCTGCTGGACTGCAAGCATCAAAACCAGTTTGCAAGGCCTTGAGAAGGGCGTCTGCTTTCGTGTGCATTTTGTGCAGATGTTCTTTTGGTGCGTATGGCATCGGCTACTTAGGTGTTTGTTTTGTTTAGTTAAGTTTAGTTTGTTTTTCTTTTTTAGTTCCAGTTGTTTTCACAAAACGAGGCTGTGTGGCCTTGTGTCATGAAGGAGATAGGGGCAGTTCAAGTTTGAAACATTCCAGCTAATTTTCCTTTCCTTGTAGCGTTTTTTTTCTAGTGCTGCTTGTTGTGCCCGTGAGTTACGCTGACACCGTGGCTTGGCTTGCGGCAGGTTCATCAACCTGGAGATCTCCAGCCTCACGGACAAGTGGTACGGCGAGTCGCAGAAGCTGTGCGCCGCCGTCTTCTCGCTGGCCGTCAAGCTGGAGCCGTGCATCATCTTCATCGACGAGATCGGTCAGTCGGATCGGATCGGATCATCGGACCCCCCTCCCCCAGCCGGTCGGGCCAGGCCCGGGCCGGCTGGGGTGGGCGGGTTCGGTGGGTCCCGAGGGCGGCAGGAGCTGCAGGGGACGGCTGGGACAGCTGCGGCCGCGAGCCTGGTTGGCGCTGAACTGAGCGGGGTGTGTGTCTGATCTGAGAGGGTGACTGTTCCTCTTGGGTGTACCTGCAGTGACCTTTCCCTTTCCTGTCTTTGCTTTAGATGTGGACGAATGGGGTTTTAATAGCCACTGTGTATGGTGGGGACCTCGGTAAGAAGTCTGAGTCTCAGTCTGACTCTGTGAGTGTCGGCCTGCGTGCGGACGTGGGCGTGGCCCTCCGCCTGCCCGCCACCGTGAGGCCGTTCGGTCGGTCGAGGTCTGAGCGGGCGAGGGGGGGGGGGCGGAGAGGCCGGCGGCTCTCGGCAGCAGCTGTGGCCGGCCCACCGGCTGCGGTATTCCTGCCGATTGTATGCGCTTTCACTTGACGCACAGTGCGACGCGGCAGCGACGGCCGTGTGGCGCCGACGGGTGGGAGGGCTGAGTTCTTCGATGACCAGGAAACCCGTGGAATATCATCCCGGCGTTGCATGAAAAACCAACTGAAAGTTAGCGTGTATTGTCTGCCCAGCTCTCCAAAGGTTTTGCCGCTGACGTCTCGCCACTGTCTTCAAGAGGCCTGTGCAATCTGAATCGATTCGAATGGGTTCTGAATCGATTCGGTGGTCTGTCGCTTCGTCGTGAATCAGGACTGGAAACGATTCCTTTGAAAGTCGCGGCAAATCAGATTCAGGAATCAAATCACAGATTTTTTTATTCAGTCTTCACTGCATCGGAATTTAGTCGATTCGCTCTTACCAAAACCGCTATGAGTTAAAATCGGAGTCGATTCCCGCCGTAGTGAATTAGAATCGATTCAGAACCCGTTCGAACCGATTCAGAATGCAGCACAGGCCTGGTGGAGACTGTGGCGAGACGCCAGCGGTGGATCGATCCACTCGAGATGAACCAGCACAAGCCCGGGCCGCCTGTCCCGGACGCCGGGCCGACCGCCCCGCCCTCGCCGCCAGACTCGTTCCTGAGGGCGCGCGCCACGCACGACCACGAGGCCACGGCGATGATGAAGGCCATGTTCATGTCGCTGTGGGACGGCCTCATCTCGGACTCGGAGCGCTGTGTGCTGGTGATGGGCGCCACCAACCGGCCGCAGGACGTGGACAAGGCCATCCTGCGCCGCATGCCGGCCGCCTTCCACATCGGCCTGCCGGTCAGTGGCGGGGACGGGGGGACTGCCGGTCATTGGGGGACTGGGGCCTTCCACATCGGCTTGCCGGTCAGTGGCAGGGACTGGGGGGGGGACTGCTGGTTAACTGGGGCGACTGGGGCCTTCCACATCGGTCTGCCGGTCAGTGGCGGCGACTGGGGGGGACTGGAGGCCTTCCACATCGGCCTGCCGGTCAGTGGCGGGGAGGGGGGACTGGGGGCTTTCCACATCGACCTGCCGGTCAGTGGCGGCGGCTGGGGGATGGGGAACTGCCGGTCAGTGGGGGCGACTGGGGGGGACTGCCGGTCAGTGGTGACGATTGGTGTTGATGTGGTTGATGTCATGATGATATTCATGTCGTGGGCGGCCTCTTACTGTGGAGACCCTGGGGTCGTTCGGTCCTGATGGCGCTGTGGGGACCGATGGGGACTGCGCAGGCGTGATCGGCCACCTGCCTGTCGTCTGCCCGTTGCGGTGCTACATGAGCGCGATAGCTCTGTAAAACGGACTGTCGAAGCTTTTAGCGTTAGTTTGCGGCCAGCCACTGCGTTAACGGGTCGGCGGGGCTTGACGGGAGCGGACCGAGGACTGAGGGGTGTCTTGTGAGGAGCGAGCGGGCGGTGGGGAGGGGGGATTCGCCGCCCGGGCGGGGACCGCCGACCGGCACGTGCTGACCGGGAGGCGCTGACGGTGCCGCAGACCCTGGAGCAGCGGAAGGACATCCTGAAGCTGGTGGTGCGCGGCGAATCGGTCTCGGACGACGTCGACTTCAACAGGCTGGCGAAGCTGACGGAAGGATTCGCCGGTCAGTCTGCCGCCCTCTGATTGGCTCAGCGTTCGCCGGGCGTCAGAGCCGCAGTTGTGCGACGTCATGTGATGGTGTGATGTGGGGAGCAGCGGCCAGACGTAGCACCTGTCTGGACGCGAGAATCTGCGGCGACGCGGTGTCCTGCCAGGGCAGTCTGATGTGGCAGTGCGTCGCCGTAGCGGGCAGTTACTCGCCGTGTTCGAGAACCGTGTCGACCCATTGGGCAGGTGTGTCGTCATATTGGTCTGTCATGTCGTCCCGCTGAGCTGCATTGACGTCGGGATGGATGGCAGTAGCGGTCCATAGCTCAAGTACGGTGTATCCTTCTGAGTGTGACACGCTCTGACCTGCTGTGTCCGTCCGTGACTGAGGGTGCGATGTATCCCTGCGTGTGGCAGGCTGTGACCTGCTGTGTCCGTCCGTGACTGAGGGTGTGATGTATCCCTGTGTGTGGCAGGCTCTGACCTGCTGTGTCCGTCCGTGACTGAGGGTGCGGTGTATCCCTGTGTGTGGCAGGCTGTGACCTGCTGTGTCCGTCCGTGACTGAGGGTGTGACGTATCCCTGTGTGTGACAGGCTGTAACCTGCTGTGTCCGTCCGTGATTGAGGGTGTGACGTATCCCTGTGTGACAGGCTGTGACCTGCTGTGTCCGTCCGTGACTGAGGGTGTGACGTATCTCTGTGTGTGACAGGCTGTGACCTGCTGTGTCCGTCCGTGACTGAGGGTGTGATGTATCCCTGTGTGTGACAGGCTGTGACCTGCTGTGTCCGTCCGTGACTGAGGGTGTGATGTATCCCTCTGTGTGACAGGCTGTGACCTGCTGTGTCCGTCCGTGACTGAGGGTGTGATGTATCCCTGTGTGTGACAGGCTGTGACCTGCTGTGTCCGTCCGTGACTGAGGGTGCGGTGTATCCCTGTGTGTGACAGGCTGTGACCTGCTGTGTCCGTCCGTGACTGAGGGTGTGATGTATCCCTGTGTGTGACAGGCTGTGACCTGCTGTGTCCGTCCGTGACTGAGGGTGCGGTGTATCCCTGTGTGACAGGCTGTGACCTGCTGTGTCCGTCCGTGACTGAGGGTGTGATGTATCCCTCTGTGTGACAGGCTGTGACCTGCTGTGTCCGTCCGTGACTGAGGGTGTGATGTATCCCTGTGTGTGACAGGCTGTGACCTGCTGTGTCCGTCCGTGACTGAGGGTGCGGTGTATCCCTGTGTGTGGCAGGCTCTGACCTGCGGGAGCTGTGCAGGACGGCGGCGATCTTCCCAGTCCGGGACTACATGAGTGACATCAACCTGGCCAGGTGAGGAGCGTCGTCGGCTGTGGCTGGAGTGCCGCACGCCTCGGCCTCAGGAGGGCAGCCACGGGCCACAGGCCGACAGCCCATAGCGAGAAGTCCACAGGCAGGTTGCCGGGACCGAACACCGTGGCCGATTGTTCAATGATGTCGAGTGTTGTGTTTTGGAACTGCCGTTCGGGCTGACTCCTGAGGCTGTGTCTGTTCCATGGTGTTTGACTCTTGGGATTGGCTCTTGAGATTATGTCTGGAAGTGTTTCTTAGAGCTGGCTGCTGGGGTTTAGTCCCTGTTTCTGTCTGTAATGGTGTCTTAAGACTGATTCATAAGCAGTTTCCCGAAACACTGTCTTGGAGCCGATCGCTGTGGCTGGTTCCTGAAACTGGCGCGTTCATACTGACTCGTGGAACCAACCGGCGCTGACTGGAACCGACTTCGGAGCGGACTTCTGGAACTGGTTTGCTCTATAAGGAAAATAAATGTTCCGGATGTCCTGGAACTCTCTCCAGTCGGCCTGTGGGACGGGCTCCGGCCCATGCCCCTGCTCTCTGTGACGTTTCCCTGGCGTCTCTCCTCCCTGTGACGTTTCCCTGGCGTCTCTGCCCCTTTTGACGTTTCCCCGGCGTCTCTGCTCCCCATGACGTTTCCCTGGCGTCTCTCCTCCCTGTGACGTTTCCCTGGCGTCTCTGCCCCTTTTGACGTTTCCCCGGCGTCTCTGCCCCTTTTGACGTTTCCCTGGCGTCTCTCCTCCCGGTGACGTTTCCCTGGCGTCTCTGCTCTCCATGACGTTTCCCTGGCGTCTCTCCTCGCTGTGACGTTTCCCTGGCGTCTCTGCTCCCCGTGACGTTTCCCTGGCGTCTCTGCTGCCTCTGACGGGTCGGCTTTGTCACAGACCTGCTGCCGAGGCGGCTGGCGGTGGTCAGGGTCCGCGTTCCGACCAGCTGCGCGCGATCCAGCAGACCGACTTCGACCGCGCCATCCGCAAGATGAAGGAGTCGAAAACGCACACGGGCGGCCTCCGTGCCGTCGATGACCTGCTCGACTAGCGCCGCCCACTGGGAGGAGTCTGAGTGTGGCCGCGCCTCCCTGGGAGAGGTCTGAGCGTGCGGCGCCGCTCAGCGAGGGGCTTGACTGAGTTGTCGGGCCCGCCCGTGCGCCGGTTTTGACGCCCTTGTTCCCCGGCGGCGCCGGGAGTGACGTCACAGTCGGCGCGTTTCTGCTGTCCGGGGGGTCGCCGGTGGTCGGTCGCAGATGGAGGGTGGCCGTCCCGGACCTCGGCTCTGAATCGGCGTCCGCTGGCTCGTGCCGAAGTCGTCCATCAGCCGCGGGCTAGTCTCCTCTGGTGTACGGCGATCTTCGTGAGCTTAACGGTCATTGTGCTCGAGGGGACGGAGGCTGCTGGTCTAGTCGGCGGCAAGGAACTGATGTCGACCACCGTCACGGAAATTCGTCGTTATCACATCGCCCAGGGGGGGTAACTGGGAGGGAACCAGCGAGTCTTGCTTTGCGCTTCTCGCGGCGTTCGCGCGTGATTCCTTTGTCAGGTGTTGTGCTGCAGTGAGCCGTATTGCAGCTGTTGACAGCAGAGGAAGTTGTTCTCGGCGCACCATTTTCATACCGTGCCTCCTTTTCGGCTCCAGAAAGCATGGCCAGCCATTTGCGAGGCACATTTCATCAAGTCCGACGTATACGTTTTATTATTATTATTATTATTGTTGGCGTACGAATGCTGCAGGTGGTTGGTGTGGTATTCGGCCAGTTTTTTTTTTTTTTTTTTTGAAGCAGTCTCTCGCGTTGCCATCAGGCAAGCGTCCAAACTCGAACAAAAGTTGGGCTCTCTGCTGCCCCCGGTCCGACTGCGCGGAGACATCGTGTTCAACTTTTCGTTTGGCTGTCTGTCGCGTTCGTTCAAACACTGATGGTTCGTGGCAGAGTTATAGAACGCAGAACCTCCAGATGTGTGCTGGATTGCATGTAGAAAACGCAGCGGTTGTCCCGGTGTTTACGGTCTCAGCTGTGGCCACGGCGCGTGTTTTTCTGTCTGTCGTATTTCGGTTTGTGACGCCACTGCAGCCGAACGTCATGGCATTTCTTTTCGGCACGGCCACTAGCGCTCGACGTGTGTGTGTGACATCGAAATGTATATAGCGGGGCCTTCGTGCATCAGTCATCGTCACCCGATGGCGAAACTTTTCCCAAATTATTTAGATGCAAATGCCATTGTCATGTACATTCTGTACATTGTAGGTATAGCGCCATTTTTCGTGAAGCTGGAAATGTAGTGCACCCCCAGCTGACTTAAGGGTTCCATCCACTTGTAGGATGTTTCCCGTTCGGTGACCTTCCTGCGGGGATTGGTTGAGTGGTGGCTATGTACAGCACAGCCGCAGGACATTGTCTGCAGCAGCGGAGCTTTGAAATCGAACGATGCCTCCCCAGATCGTGCCACTGCTGGACACTTGGCAGATACCGATCCCTTGCCACCCACTGAGGGGGTGTCTGCGCCAAAGCTGTGATACCTCTTGTAACGCGGTCAGGGTGATCGAGTGAAATAAAGATAGTGAAATCGTTTTGTCGACGGTTGTTTTTCTTCGCCTCCGGCCAGGGGCGCAGCCAGGAATTTCCTCAGAGGGGCCCGGAGCTCAGTGGGAACTGAAATCATACGAAAACCGCCTGGTGGGAAGACGGTATGTAGTGGATTTCACTAAGACGTATTGATCATTGCTGCGCATTCCGTAAACGAAGTAGGGCAAGACACCTCGCTCGCTGCGTCCGTGCTATAAAAACAAGGAAAAATCCGGCCTAAAAGGGGGGTTTCCCTCGCCCCCGAATTCTGGCTGCGCCGGTACTTGCGGTTTCACATGTGGCCGCTGGGGCTGGGAGCATTTAATGCGGACGTTCATGCACGGCGGATGGACAGAGCTTCTAATGGGGCCACCGCGGGCCTATATTGTTCTACCGAACCGCACGAGGTGGCCAGAAATATGAAATCCGACCCTAAACTGTAATCAACAGGAGCCTACCAGTGACAGCGTTTGTCACAAACTGTCAAAATCGTGGAGGTCAAAAAAGCATGATGGTTGCAGATCCTGGGGCATGGGAGGGTCTGGACCAAAGGTGGATGCCCTTCATACCTTGATGTTTCCAACGTCACTCTGAAGTCCACGTTTCCGTGCATCATCGGGGTCTAAAACTAATTAAATTTCGGAACTAATTTCTGTTTCAATGGTTACATTTCTACGATGAGATTCCACCTAAATGGGTAATACTCGACTAGCCCCTGTCCTCTCTTACAAGCCTTGGAGCTGTGGCTCATGTTTCTTGACGATGGTCGACTTAAAAAAAGGTGATGCCCGTTGAACATGTACCAGGAGCGCCAAACAGTGATGCGCTGCAGGTATTGGCCGCACGTTGCATAATTTTCAAGTTTGAATGTTTGGCTGACCATCATAAAGCATTAGAGGAGGGTGGTGGATTTAAAAAACGCCTAAAAATATCCTGTGTAATTTAAAGACTAAGCTTACGCCTTTCGCATTCAGGAGTCTGAGTGTCACATGTCCATCACCATAGTGCGTAGTGCTAACTGCCCCTTGTCCATCACTACAAAATATTATTTCCGGTAGGTAAGATTTTGACGTCAATATAAATGTTTTCCGTCTCCCTTGGAGAAACAAACAAAGGCTGAGCAAAAATAGATATGATGAAACCAAGAGATCACAAAAGGACAAAAATTTTGGCTTTGAGGAAAAACAATAGATACAACTTAACATTTGCATGTATCGGGTAATGCGCCGTTAACGTCGCTCACGTGTGCGATTAACGCCTGCGCGTTTCGGTCGGTCGGTGTCATTCTGTGCAGCGGAAACAAACAGGGTAGAAGCGGGCTTCGGTAACGCGCGAGCTGTCAGCCGTCAGCAGCCGCTGACGAGGGTCGAATTGTGCAGTTATTGAAGACTTTATCCACAGTTAACGATACTAGATATGGCAAAGGTAAGGTAGTGTGTGTACGCGTAACCTGGGTCTTGGGGCAAGATATATCCACGCTGACATGAAGTAATTTGTCTGCACACGTGTGAGATCATGAACTGGAAATTTATATTTTCACGAAGGCGTAATGTACGAACTGCCAGTCATTTGGTGCGCAAGTGAATGTGATATTTTACTTGTGTTCTGCAAACGTAGGTTGTTGTAGATGTATGCTACTGGGTAATGGTTGAGCAGGCTTCCCACTTCTCATAACTCTAAAAACCCACGTAGTTGCCAAGCCAAATTGGTGTCAAAAGATGCGCAATTGAAAAACAGGTCAAATGCAGGCTTTTGTGCCTCATTAGTGCCACAACTTCTCCAAAATAACCTTTTGAAGTGGTCCAATCGCCCACCGCCTTCACAATTAGCACGACAGCAAAGGACGGAGCATCTCCGCGAAACAGATCAACGCCAACCCACAAGGGTCCACAGTTTGCGAAGGTTTCGTGAAATATGATGTCACTGAAAGACTTACTAAAATGCAGCCATCCCGAAATACGAAATCTGGCGGTGTTGAAACGGGACAGGTCGAGGTGGACTGGGACCGATCAAGGACAGGCGTAAGTGCCTGGGAGAGAACAGGGACAGAGAAGGATCACCGGCATTGCGCATGGATATGGAATCGGACCGGGATGGGATAGGGAGAGAGATCAGGACTGTATGGGAACGGGCATTGAAGGGTATTGAAACGGGACGGTGAAAAGACGCTGGGACAGGAAAGGGGCAAGTAAAGAGATGGTGGCGGGACAGGGACAGAGAGGGATGGAAAAGGGAGGGGAACATGAAGGTTTGGTAGGTTAGGTTAGGTTGATCGGTCCCAGTCCAACTCGACTCAATACCGCCAGATTCCTTCTTTCGAGTTTCGAGATTGCTGCATTTTAGTAAGTCTTTCAGTGATGTCATATTCCACAAAACCTTCGCAGACTGTGGACCCTTGTGGGTTGGCGTTGATCTGTTTCGCGGAGATGCTCCGTCCTTTGCCGTCGTGCTCATTGTGAAGGCGGTGGGTGATTGGACCACTTCAAAAGGTTATTTTGGAGAAGTTGTTGCACTAATAAGGCACAAAAGCCTGCATTTGACCTGTTTTTCAACTGCGCATCTTTTGACACCAATATGGCTTGGCAACTACGTGGGTTTTTAGAGTTATGAGAAGTGGGAAGCCTGCTCAACCGATACCTGCTACTGTTGCTTTAAAACAAATGCTGCCAGGGGTGTTGTTTTGTTTAAATGATTGGGGCTGGGTGGAAGGCCTGACAACCTAACCTCCCCGGAATACGAGTTTCTCATCAGTTGCAGCCCACTGTGTTTTGACTGATGGCAATTTTGAACTCTGTTCTTTGGGTACCAGCTACCAAATAGTAAGCTTATTCAAGTAAACAGAAAATGTTATGGGGGCCAAGATCACCCTTGAATGGGCCCAGATTTGTACAAGGGGGCCAAGGGTCAGCAGTAAGATTTTGACCAAGCACTTACTTCCAGGGAAAATAATTGTAGTAGTGGTTGCATGGCACTTCAAATGCAATATTGATAGCTACTACTTACAATTTCAGCCAAAAACCTGAAACACACATCATTTCCCCCGAAACAGATTGCGTCGTTACTGGTATGCTAACCGCCAGACACTCGCGTAGGGATTTTTGACGTTTCTGCGTTAAATAGTTTGTTTACATGAGATCTTGATGCTGATTGGTCATCTTCGGACTCAAGGCCCAATCAAGAGTAATTAAAAAAGATTGGGAAATAATTAATGTGATATAAATTATCTTTGAAATAAAAAACTTAGTTGTAATAATAATAATAAAGCAATAATAATAATAATAATAATAAATAATGAAATAGTGATAATAGTAATAACAAACAACAATAATAATAAAAAAGCAAAAATATTACCATGATGCAAAAGTGAAGTTGCAATTTGAAAAATAAAAAAGTAAATAAAAAGCAGTGGAATAAAATATCTGAAAAAGAAATCACGGTACAAAACTGGAAAATATTAGGAAGTGAAATAAAGCAACTAAAAATTTACCCTAACCTAACATAGTAACCTGACCTAGTCTAGCCTAGCCTAACCTAACCTAACCTAACCCAACCTTATCTAACCTAGCCCAGCACAACCCAACCTAGCAACCTCATGTAATCTAACAAGTATTAAATGTAATAATGTAATAATACTGATGTCAGATATCCCAACAATTATCTCATACAATAATATAATGGCATAATAATTCAGCAGCTCCTCCAAGTTCAGTCTGTGGCAACAGAATAGAATTTTCATATGTATGACGTGATTAATCGCTTTAAGATGCATGAAGGGTCTACACATCCTTGATGTCAATAACCTTAACCTTGGCGGTACTGCATTTTCCGCTGCAAAATAATGTTGATCTCTGCCAGTCTACTGCAGCACGGTATTACTACGTGGTACATTATCGTTACCATTTTGTTACTTTTTTATTTTATATTGTTATTTTTTTTTAGAAAATCAAGTAGTGGAAAGTATGGTTAGAAACAGGATGATACATTCTTTACATTGGTGGCAATTATACAAAGGATTGTTTGCGATTTCGTCAGGCAGAAACTTACCTTTTGCCGGGCCAAGGTCCTGACAAAGGAATCCCAATTGATATCCATGATTGTGACACCTAGATCAATGTTTCATGAATGAACTTGGTTGACCTGGTTATTGGTTGGTAGTGGACCTGTTTATTCTTTGTGCAAGTCTCCCACTTCCCATAAGTCTGAAAATCCTCATGTTACCATGCCATATTGGTACTGAAAGATGTGTGATTAAAAATAGCCCTGGCAAAGGCATTTATTGCCTTGTCTTTATCATGGCTTTCTTGCAATAATCTGAAATGATCCAGTTACCTGCCTCAACAACTAGCATGAGTTGAAGCATGGATCATCTCCAAGAGACAGATCATTGTCAGCATTTAAGCATTCTCAGTTGACAGTGGTGTTGTGAAATGTGGCATCACTAAAGGATCTATGAAAATGTGGCCATCTCAAAACACAAAACAAACTGAGACAGTATTGGAAAGGGAAATGGAGGTGGACTGGGACTGAACAGGGACAGATGTACTAAAGGTATGTTTTTGACTATCTAAAATCCAAGCAGTTCTGTACATGACTACCACCACTGTAAAGAACAGATCATCCTGTTTCTGATCATACTTCTGACTGCCTGATTTCTTGAAAAATAACAATAAAATCATAATGATAATGTACCATGCAGTACTACCATGCTGGGATTGGCAGATGGGGAATAACAATATTCCACAGCACAAAATGTAGTGCCTCCAAGGTTATTGACAATAATGATGTATGAAGACCCTGCAAACTCTTCAAGCAGTTAATGATGTTATATATATATATATATATATATATATATATATATATATATATATATATACAAAATTTTTATATAATTGTTGTTAATATCTAGTTAATATATAGTCAAGCAGTTAATGATGCTGTATATATATATAAGAAAATTTCATTTTGTTGCCACAAATTGAATTCAAAGTAATTGTACATTATATTATTATATTTTATTACATGATTGCTAGGGCATCTCCAGTATTATCACAATATTGCACTTTATGCTCCACAGTGATTAGATATCTCTAGTATGGGGGTGTTGTTGGAAACTGGGTTTTGGGTAGGGGTGTTATCATTATGCTCTTATATCATTGTTATGTCTTTGTGATTACTTTTGTGACTGTACATGATAATATTATTGAATTGTATCATTGCAGTATCAGATACAGTGATATTGCAGGATGCTCTCTGGAATGGGGAGAGGGGTTGTTTTGCCCTGGGCATACCCTGGAAACAAGGGACAGAAATGTTGTGCTGAAGGCACAACCCTGCACCACAGGTGCAGTATAGGGTACCAGAGGTCACAGGTCAGTAAAGGGTGCGAATCAGACTTGGCTCTGTCCAATAAGGAGATAGTGTGAAGCATGGTATTAGGTAATATCTAAATAGGGGCAGGGTATTAGGTTAGGTTAGGTTACTGTTTTAGGCTAGGTGATTTTTTTATTCATTGTTTTGTTTCATTTGTTAATATCTCCCAATGTTGTGTCAAGATTTCTTTACCAGATATTTCATTTCACTCCTTTTTTAGTATTTCATTAATTTATTTCTCCAAAATTGAAATGTCGCATTTCCATATTTCTGATATAAACCATACTATTACTTGCTTTTTTACTGCAGATATCTCATTTTCTATATTAGTTATTTCCAGATCTTTTTTACTACTCTTGATCGGACGTTGAGTCGGACCGACGAACAATGAGTGTCAAGATATCACATAAACAAACCATTTAATGCAGAAACATCAAGTATCCCTATGCAAGTGAATGGTGTCTGGCACGGCAGTGACCACGCAATCCGTTTCAGGAGAAAACAATGTGTGTTTCAGGTTTGTTGGCTGGAATTGTAAGTAGTGCATACCAGTATTGCATTTCAAGCACTATACAAACCACAAAATCTAGCTGTTGACCCAGACATGAGTGCTTGGAAGCAAACAGGGACAGATAAAGAAAATTGGGACAGTACAGAGATATGGAGGAGTTCTGGGTGGGGATGGGAGAGAGATGAGGACTAAGGGAATGGGGATGGAAGGGCAGGACAGAATGGTGAAAAGGGACTAGTCTGGGAAAGGGACAAGCGAGGGGATGGGATGGGACACAGATGAGTAAGGAGATAGTGATATCAGTTGCTGTTTGAATGAGCCAGATCATGCAGTTGGTTCCCAGGATAACAGGGCCAGGGTGTTAAAGGCCCATCACAGTCAGTGGAGGATGGTGAAATACCCCACTCATTGCCAGTCTAATGGCCCCATTCAATATCCCATCATGTGCCAGTACCATTTCAGTCCATTTTTGCTTCTGTCCCATCCTTGCTCCCCTTTCTGTCTCACCCCTCCCAGTCGCCATCCCAATCTGCTCTTTGTACCTGCCCTACAGTCTCTGTTCTTTATTCCTTTTTCATATTCTTCCCCTGCCTTTCACCTTACCTCTCCCTCAGTGCTGTCCTCTCCCCTTACTTTTCTACTTTTCCGTGGCCTGTCCCCATCCCTTTACTTATCCTTTTCCTGTCCTGGTGCTTTTTTACAATTCCATCCCAAATCCCCGTACTTTTACCCATCCCATCGCCATCCCTTGACAAGTCCCTTTCCCATCCTGGTCCTTCTTTACCATACCAATTCCAAATCATTCCACCCTACCATGCTCATCCTGTCACAGTCCTCATCTGTCTCCCTGCCCCATCCAGGTCATCCATATCTCTGTTCTGACCCAGTTTTCCTTTGCTGTCCTTGTTCCCTCCCAGGCACTCATGCCTGTCCGTGTTCAGTTCCAGTCCACCTCCATTTCCCTTTCCACTACCATCTCAGCTTGTTTTGTGTCTCGAAATGGCCACGTTTTTATAGGCCCTTTAGTGATGTCGTATTTTGTAGCACATTTGTCAACTGTTAACATTTAAAAGTTAATGTTGACCTGTCCTTCAGATGCTCCATGCTTCGAACTCGTGCTGGTTGATGAGGCGATGGATAACTGGACCATTTTAGGGGGTTATGTTGTAGAAGCTGTGGTGTTGATGAGGTGCTATATGCTTTTGATGGGCCTATTTTTTAGTTGCACATCTTCTGGTACCAATATGGTGTGGTAACTACGTGGATTTCCGGAGTTATGAGAAGTGGAAGGCCTGCACCTAGAAAACCAAAATGCCGTGAATAATGCTTCTAGTAGTTCTTTTTGCAAAGGAAACATCAGGAAACTTAAAAATTGTAAGTGTTTAAAAAGTTTTCTGGTCATTTACTGATATGGAACATTGGCCTTCTTGAACCAGTAAATATGAGCCCTCATTGGCCTCTTCTACTTTTGCATTGTCATGTAACACCTATGATGTCATTGCTTTGATGGTTTGTTTTTTTTTTGTATTTCCATTCCAAAAGAATATGTTGTTCAGTAACTCTGCAAATCTCTCACATGTTGGCTGCTAGGTTGTGTGATGACTGGGTTTATGCCATTTCTGTCAGATGGACCATAAACCACCACAGTGAGAGATTGTGTCATAAGAGTTGTTGTTATATCATCCATTACCACTGATTCACTACAGAGAACTTGGTCAGGTAAAAGAAAAAAGAAACGAGAGACAAAAAAGGAACTGAAATGAATGAGAGAACTGTGGTAAATTGCCTTGAACATATATATCTGTATGTGTCTGTACTGTAAATGTAGTGTAGGTGTAAAGCTTTGACATGCATTGTATATTACATATTTACTTCTTATACCAGGCTTTGAAAATTCACTATCTCAGTCTGAAACACATGTCAAGTTGAAACATTCTCATGGAGGAGTGCTTGAAGCATTTTGGAAATGGCAATTTTCAGTTTTGTTAGTTAACATGGCAGGGGTAATTTAATGATAAACACTGCCACATTGTGGATGGGCTAGATGTTTCACAGTGCAAATCTGGGTTGTGAAAAGCTACCCTAAACTGGATTTATGTGAGCCATTGGCTTTTAGTAATTTAACCCTATTCCCGGCAGGGGGGGGCGGAATCCGCCCCCCCCCTCGGGTTTTTTGCTTGCCAATTCCAGGCTTTTTAAGGCAGCTTCACGAAACTTGGTGACTTTTCCTAGCTATTCCTTCTACGCGCCGTGACAAAATTACGATATTCTATTTTGCTCAGGGGCGGAGCCAGGCAACGTTTTTGGGAGGCACCTCAGGTCATTTTTGGCCATGTTGAGGGTAAAAGGAAAATGTCTGCCAAAAACAGAGTTTTTAAGATAGAACTTAAAACTTTATATGAATATATAGCTAAATAGTTGGGCAATGTGCATAGGTAATTTTGTTTATCTGAGGTCACTTTACAAGGTCAGGTCAAGGTCAAAAGTCAAAATTTGTTTTTTTCGCAATAATTTCGGCGCCGTTTTTTCAAATGCCAAACCCGGAATATATATGACGTAGAAAGATGTCCTCTACTTGTGTACCAAGTTTCAGCTTGATATCAGGTCGGGTCACGGAGCTATGACCTAAAATGTCAGTGCACGTACCCTATATCGCAAAAGCCAAAAAATGAATTTTTTGGAATAGAGTGAATTTAATCGATTAAAAACGTTTACAGATAATATTGAATGCACACGACATCATTCCAGGTGACCCCAAGGTCACTGGAGGTCATTTAAGGTCAAAGGTCACAAGTCGATCTGAAGAACGTGTGACCATGACAGTTCCCCCTTTTTTATGTCCCTGGCACCGCCTATGCTAACATTATACAAACGTAATGCGATTTGTACTTCTTTAGCATAACATGATTAGCAGAAGCTAAAAAAGTGTTTTGGCCTCTTTTGTTCATTCCGTTATTAGAAAACTAATCCCCCTATTTTTGAAACCCTGTGAACGCCCATGAATTTTCTCAAAATTTCAAATTTGCATACCCATGGTAAAAGCCCTATCCATAATCTCCCGATTGATGCCAGTTTCATCGAAATCGGTCCATAAACAAGGGAGTTATAAGAAGTCAAAAAGTACCCCCCATTTTGACATTTTTGCCCCCCTGTATCCACAAATTTCAAAATTTTGAAAATTTCTTTTTGTAAAAATGTAGTTCACGTCACGGCAAATCGGATAAGTAGTTCTCGAGATCTCAGGGGGGGCCGAATCCGCCCCCCCCCTGCCGGGAATCGGCCATACCGTCTAGCCCTCCGGGAATAGGGTTAAGCCAGTTTGAACTGGCTTTTTGCTACCTTTTTTGCTGATGACCTGTTTTTGTCTGAAATTGTGGAATAATTATTAGTACCAAAGGGGAAATTATGATTTGGGGGCAGGGGCATGGATCTTCCAGTGTGTACACCACTCAGAAGCTGTCACCCTTGTCAGGTATAGATGTTTTCCCTCCACATAAAGAATCATTGGACCCCAGAAAACTGATATCAAAGCTGTTTTGAAAGATGGAAAATGTCACACAGAACCTTTTGCAAAATAAATAGTCTTGTGCCAGAGTTGGGCTTATCATTATCACATTTTCATACACATGAAAAATATTGATTGGCACATGGCACATTTAACAGGAACCGTCAGTTGGTGGGAGTTAACAGGTCAAAATGTTGAAAATGATTAATAATAATGATTGGCATCGGCCCTGCCAGCCCCTTTCGTCTCAGACCTGCCACTGTTTGAAGATGGTGTTATTGGCCTTCTTGGGAATGGCACGTCAGTGATCAAACCCCTTGTAAAGTAACTGCTCATTTCCGGTCCTTGTGTGCTGTGCGTTTCAGCAGGTTTGCATTGGCGCTGTGCAGCCAGCGGAGAACTCGCCCTCACGTGAGACGCTGCCGTGCTGAGGCTGAGTGCGGCGTCGCTGTTGTTGCAGGTGCCCGCGTGGGCCGCGCTCGCTGCTCTCGGTAACAGTGTGTCGGGCCGCGCGCGGCGGCCAGACGCCCGGCCGCCCTCGGCCGCGCCGCCGCCTCGTGAGGGCGCCGGGCGTCCGGCCGGTCGCCGCCTGCCACCCCGGTCTGTGTCGCTCGCATGTGGCAGGCGGCGCGGCGCCGGCGGCGGCCGCCGCCGCCCCCGTGTCCCGCCTGACGGGCGGCGGCGGCCGCCGCCGGCCGCGCCTTAGCCGGCTGTTCCGAGGTCGTCCGCGGTGCGTCCCCCGGCGGCCGAGCCGCCCCCGGAGCCCGCCCGGAGACCCTGATCGGCCGCTGACAGGACGGTAGGTGCGCCGCTTCACGCTGCGGGCCGGCGGCGTCCGAGTGTGGGTCGGGGCTGTCGTGCCCTGGGGCACGACAGCCCCGACCCACAGCCCACAGCCCGACAGCCCCCTGGGGCTGCTGCGTCTCGTTTGGTCGTGCGCGAGCTTGACGCTGGTTGACGCGCGCGCAGGCAGCCAAGACGCCGGTGAAGGTCGCCGCCGGAGCGACGCCGGGGATGAAGACGCCGAAGATGAAGCCGAACACGCCCAAGAGCAAGCCGGGCACGCCCGTGAACAAGGCGGCGACGCCGATGGCCAAAACGCCGAAGAACAAGACGCCCAAGCCGCAGCCGGACACGCCCATGCCGCCGAAGGTGCAGTCGGCGAACAAGCAGAAAACGCCGGCCCCGCAGAAGACGCCGCAGCAGCAGCAGAAGAAGCAGAAGCCGGTGCAGCAGCAGAAGCAGCAGCAGACGCCCAAACAGCAGCAGCAGCAGCAGCAGCAGCAGGGGCAAACAGCAGCAGAACCAGAAGCCCAAGCACCAGAAGCAGCCCAAGGTAGGGAGTCGGTGGAACGTGTCGTTGGCGCTCAGCCCATGCCGTAGCACGTCATGCGCAGGGGAACGTTGCAACAGTCTGATCATATTCAGACGTAAACACTTGCCTCACCTCCTGGTCATCGTCGGACAGCAAACGAGTTTTTTCTGACGGTTCCATCCTAAAGAAAGGAATTTTCGGCAGTTTTTGCTCGTTTCTCTCACGCCTTTTGCCGTAATATCCGGTCACATGTGGAAGGAAAGAGGGCGTCAGGCCTCTGCTTTCCACATGTGACTTCCACAAGGCGTCAGCGACAGGCTGACAGTGACCCCTGTGTGTCCTGTGTTCACCTGTTCACCTGTTCACCTGTTCACCTGTTCACCAGCCACAGATGAACGGTAACCGGGAGAAGGTGGCGCGTGAGGCGCAGGCCCGCACCGTGCGCCTCACGTTCCCGGCCGGGGCGCTGAGGTCGGTGGAGCAGGTGAAGAAGATGGTGCCCACCGCCTCCACCGTCAAGTTCCCCAGGTGAGACCAGCGCCCCGACTGCAGACCTCCTGTGTAGTGAGGGCATTAGAACGTTTACTTTTCTGTGCACTGAAGAAGTCTGTGGTTAGAAGAATGGAGGAGGGCTGTTGTGGTGGTTCTCAGCATGTCATGAAGTTGCTATAGCAGTGTTGTTTGTGTTTGTTTGGGGTCGTTACGAAGGTTGTAAAAGGTGCTGTTTTTTTGTGTTAAAGAACACCAGAAAATATGTGCTTCAAAAGCATTTTATACTTCAGAATTTTGAATTTGTGCATCCTCATAAAGCTGTATTGTAACCCTGATGGCAGATTTCTAACTGTGGAAGCAGATGACTGTCTCCATTCAGTAAGAAACTGGTGTGATGTCGTAACTAACGCACACCAAGGATGCCAACATAAACCTGCTTGCTGTTTGCAAAATTCTGTACTCCAAAACAAAAATTATACTCTGACAACAGTAACAAAAGCCAGGTCTCCAACCCTGGTCGTTATGGGAAGGAGAGGACCAAATTTGAAGAGCATATAAAATATACCTCAAATCATGGGATTTCCACGAAAGCATATTTTGTGTTAACAAAAACATCATACATGAGTTTTTTTGCAGGCAGGTTATTTGTTCCAAATTTCGCCAAAGAGCGGATTCATGTGTCAGTGCTTGGTATCTCGGTTCCAGTTATGGTCAAGTGTATGTGCCATTTGCGTGTTAGGTGTGGCCCGGTTCACCATGCAGTGCAGTGTTTGTTGTTGCAGCTGTTATGGTTTTGTTTCATGGTTTTTGCCATGGCATGTTGGTTGTGGGTCCCTCATGCATGATTTTGTCTGCCAGCATTTCTCGCCGCAGTGTGGTGTTTGTGGAGGTCCCGTGGTCTGACGTGTTTCTGCTTGTTCTCGCCGCAGCGTGGTGTTCGTGGAGTTCTCCTCGGAAGCGGAGGCGGACAAGATGCACGGCAAGCTGCAGCCGTTGATTGCCGACGGCCAGCTGAACCAGGTCAACTTCGTCGGCGAGAAGGAGCGCGAGCACCAGTCCAAAAACCGCGGCGTGGACAATACCAGGTGAGCGCCGCTGGCTGTCGTTCTGAGGAGGGTCATTGGGAGCACTACTTGATCACTGCTGGTGTGCAAGATATCGGCAACGCCGGTCTGTCCCTCTGCGGACTGTCCGTGGTAGCGCCGGTCTGTCCCTCTGCGGACTGTCCGTAGTAACGTCCGTCTGTTCCTCTGCAGACTGTCTGTGGTAACGCCCGTCTGTTTCTGCGGTCTGTCGCTGAAGACTGTCCGTGGTAGCGCCGGTCTGTCCCTCTGCGGACTGTCTGTGGTAACGCCGGTCTGTCCCTCTGCGGACTGTCTGTGGTAACGGCCGTCTGTGTTTCTGCGGTCTGTCCCTCTGCGGACTGTCCGTGGTAACGCCGGTCTGTCCCTCTGCGGACTCTGTGGTAACGTCCGTCTGTCCCTCTGCGGACTGTCCGTGGTAACACCCGTCCGTCCCTCTACGGACTGTCTGTGGTAGCGCCGGTCTGTGTTTCTGCGGTCTGTTTCTGCGGACTGTCTGTGGTAGCGCCTGTCTGTTTCTGCGGTCTGTCTGCGGACTGTCTGTGGTAACACCCGTCCGTCCCTCTACGGACTGTCTGTGGTAGCGCCGGTCTGTGTTTCTGCGGTCTGTTTCTGCGGACTGTCTGTGGTAGCGCCGGTCTGTGTTTCTGCGGTCTGTCTGCGGACTGTCTGTGGTAGCGCCTGTCTGTTTCTGCGGTCTGTCTGCGGACTGTCTGTGATCACCTCGGGCGGTCTGCAGGCTCTTCGTCCGCGGCATCGGCAACGCCTCGGAGGCGGACATCCGGAAGCTGTTCCCGACGGCGACGCAGGTGGTGATCCGTGGCACCACCGTCAGCAGAAACCGCAGCCACCCGCACAAGTACTGCTTCGTCGTCTTCGCCACGGCGGCCGCCTGCATGGAGGCGCTGGAGAAGTCCAAGGGTGAGGACCCAGCGGGCCGTCTTCGCATGGGCTGTAGCGTGTGAATACCGCTAATGTGTGACGGTGGAGCAAGGTTGGAAATTTGTTTTTTTTTTTTGTTATTGGTGATGGAGCATAATTTGTCCTTTGGAGGACAAAATTTGGCAAACAGTAATGCTGGTTTCAGTCGGCATTCTTTGTTTAAGTTATGATATCTTATCTGCTTCTTACTGAATGGAGACAGTCACCTGCTTGCAGAATTAGAAATTTGTTAACACGGGTATAATGTAAATTTGATGGAGGGAAAAGATCAAACTTTTGGAGTGTAAGGTGTTTTTGGAGCACATATTCTCTGGTGTTCTTCTACACCAAAAAACACCTTTTCCATCCCTGCAGTGGAGTGTCGTCACTGCATCGCTTATGTGGATTGGAATTTCCCATTTGATGACTCGTGAAATTACTCCTGTCGTGTTTGGTGTGAATGGCTTGCTAGTTTGAATGGCTTGCCGGTGCTATGGTGATGAATGGGCATTGTTCAGCAACCTGCTGTCTGTTCTTCCAGGTTTGACATTGTTTGATAACCCTCTGACTCTGTTCTGCCAGATCTGACAGTTTGATAACCCTCTGCTGGCTATTCTCCCTGACATTTGAAGCCGTTTGGTAACCCTGTGGCTATTCTGCCAGGTCTGGCGCCATTCGGTAATCCTGCAGGTTTAGTCTGCCAGTTGTGACGGTGTTCGGTGGCCCGCTGCATCTGTTCTGCCAGGTCTAGCACTGTTCAGTAACCCGCTGACTGTTCTGCCAGGTCTGGCACTGTTCAGTAACCCGCTGACTGTTCTGCCAGGTCTGACGCTGACTGTTCTGCCAGGTCTGACGCTGTTCGGTAACCCGCTGACTGTTCTGCCAGGTCTGACGCTGTTCAGTAACCCGCTGACCGTTCTGTCAGGTCTGACGCTGTTCAGTAACCCGCTGACTGTTCTGCCAGGTCTGACGCTGTTCGGTAACCCGCTGACTGTTCTGCCAGGTCTGGCACTGTTCAGTAACCTGCTGACTGTTCTGCCAGGTCTGGCACTGTTCAGTAACCTGCTGACCGTTCTGCCAGGTCTGACGCTGTTCGGTAACCCGCTGACCGTTCTGCCAGGTCTGACGCTGTTCAGTAACCCGCTGACCGTTCTGCCAGGGCTGGCGCTGTTCGGTAACCCGCTGACCGTTCTGCCAGGTCTGACGCTGTTCAGTAACCTGCTGACTGTTCTGCCAGGTCTGACGCTGTTCGGTAACCCGCTGACTGTTCTGCCAGGCCTGGCACTGTTCAGTAACCTGCTGACTGTTCTGCCAGGTCTGGCACCGTTCAGTAACCTGCTGACCGTTCTGCCAGGTCTGACGCTGTTCGGTAACCCGCTGACTGTTCTGCCAGGGCTGACGCTGTTCGGTAACCCGCTGACCGTTCTGCCAGGTCTGACGCTGTTCAGTAACCCGCTGACTGTTCTGCCAGGGCTGACGCTGTTCAGTAACCCGCTGACCGTTCTGCCAGGTCTGACGCTGTTCGGTAACCCGCTGACTGTTCTGCCAGGGCTGACGCTGTTCGGTAACCCGCTGACGGTGAACTATGCCTTCCTGCGGCGCGGCGCTCCGGACGACGCCAAGGCAGAGAAGCGGCCGGCAGAGGCGGCCGCGCCCGCCGCCGCCCCGGCCGCCGCGAAGAAGGCCAAGACAGAGGATGAGAAAGAGGAGGACGACGACGAGGAAGATGACGAGGAGGATGATGAGGAGGAGGAGGACGACGATGAGGAGGTAAACGTGATGGAGCTGCAGGGGCGTTATGGGCGGAGCCGGCTACCATTGCTCAGGTGGATTTCCCGGCATCTGGCATCTATTGTGCTTATAGTTTTATGTCCCCAGCCCAGGGGCAGGTGACCGGAAGTGCTCCCTCCTCGACCAACAGCGCCTCGGATCAGGGCTAGTGGGCGTCATTGAAATAGATGTTGGTAGAAGAGTGGTCGTGGCCAAAAGTGGTCGTGGCCAACAGCAGCCTTGTCTCCATCTTTTGCGAGGTATATCCTGCTGGTAGGGTCTAAGGACTAGGATCACAGTGTGATGGGATTTGTCATGATTTATTTTCTGTTGCGCGGTGGACCACGGACTGTTTGTGGCCATGTGCGGACCGCGTTTGGTCTGCGTGGCGGGGCTCTGCTTCGTTCATGAACCCGAGCGCCGGGAGGGGGCTGCTCTGTTGGCTCGCCTGTGGTCTACTATCCTGTTTCCTTAGAGGTCGTCTTTCCGGTCAGCGCGTGAATTTTGCTCTCCGTCCGGGTAACTCGTGAGGTATATTTTGCTGTTTGCGGTTGTTGAAGTATAGTTGCTATACGTTTAACGTGTGGGTGGCTCCTGAGGTTGTCCGCCTCCGCCGGGCTCGCTGGTGAAGTTTTCTCGTTCCTGGCCGGACATTGGTGCTGTTCACGTTGAAGACGCTGCCGCTGCTCCCCACAGGATGAGGAGGATGACGATGAAGATGATGACGAGGAAGATGGTGCGGACGAAGATGACGATGAAGAAGACGATGATGAGGTGAGTGTGCAGGTGTGCGACTCCGCCTACACCGACGAGTCGATGGTCAACCGTGGTGTTTTCTGTTGTCACTGCTGGATAACTTTGGTTGTGGTGGTTGTTCAGTCAGTGTCATTCTGTTGTCGGTGTCACCGGTGCAGGTGCAGCGTGTTGTCGGACGGAAATGACGGACTGTCACCGCCGCGTCCGTGTGTGGACGGGAGAAAATGGCACCGTGACGTCTGCCGTATTGCTGAATCTGACTGTACATGGTAAGCTGTTGTGAACTTGTCCTTTGCTGGTTTCTTTTTTACGTATATGTTCTTTGTCTTGCCGACATTCGCAGTTGATTTCGGTCGTGTAGTTAAGACATCGTCAGTTCGTGTGACGTGTTACTGTCGAAGTATCCCGTGAATGCTGCGGAGACTGTTGCTGTTACAAGACCAGAAAAAGCTGTGCTGAGTATTCCTTTGCCGTGTTTATTTGTTGTTTCCGCCGCGTCGTGCGGTTCTGCTGCTTTCAGGATTCGTGTCATGCTGTTTGATGTCCGTTGTTGCCGTTCCAGTCTGTGTTTTGTGGTTGGAGTGTTCGCTCCTCAGTCGCGTGGTCCTGGGTTCGAATCTGAGTGACGGAAACCTTCCGCCATCCGTCCGTGACTTCGTAATACCACTGTTCCGTAGGATGGCAGCAGTCGATGTGCCGAACCTCTCTCCACTGTTGGTGTTGTCGGGGGTGACGTTTACGCTGTTGCTGTGATGTGATTTGCGGTCCTGTTGCAGTCAGTTTGGACCTGCCGCTGACGTGTGACTGACGATGTGGCGGCGATGTGACTGACGACCGACTCCCCGGTCGTCAGTCACCAGACCGCAGTCGGCGTTACTGGAAGCCTGACCTCCGTACTTGCGCCTACAGGACGACGAAGACGACGATGATGAGGAAGATGACGATGACGAGGATGATGAGGAGTGATGGTACAACTGCCGCGTTCCGAACCTCATTCATCAGCGGCCGGAGGAGGCCCGGAGAACTTTGGGCGCTCTCACCCGACGTGACACCACCGCGATCGTACTGTTCGTCGTTTTTAAGGCATTTTATCCGTGAAGTGGTCGAATACATGCCCATCGTCGCCGTCGGTGCCTCTGTTTACGCTGACTACGCGGACTCCAGTGGCCCGGAAGCTGATGGACGGAAGAAAGTCATGGACGTTTGAAGCTGGCGGTTGAGATTGCTCGGAGACTGATGGCTGTACTGGTTACAAAGTCGAGGGATTTTCGGATGTGCTTGTGGGCCAGAGTTCTGCTATGCGCGTTCTCTTTGTCGTATCACGGCACCCGCTTTTCTGGAAATCGGCGTAACAAGCGGATACGACGCGATTATGACTATCTGTGCTCCGTGTTGGGTGAATGTTTTTTTTTTTTAGTTCAGGCGTTATTTGGGTCGCGCCGGGACATCGGTGATCCGCGAAGCTCTAGTTGGTCTACCGTCGACGCCTGCGCCGTGCTCTTCGCGAAGTGCACGGCGGTCTCACTATTGAGCGTTCACTGCGTGGCGTTCTGTTTGTGCGGGATTAGATAGCGGGCTCCGCCGTCTGCGGCAGCTGTCCGAGATAGGCTATCTGGTCCCGGCCAATCGATGCACCCGCCGGACAGAGTCGCTCTCCTCTCGGCCCTCCAGTACTCGTCAGCTGCCGAACCCACGGAAAGCCCCTGTCCGGCTTGCATCGGCGTGCGTAAAGTTCAGCCGATGAATACGACGATCCTTCGCCGGTTGGTTGAAATATCCTTGGGTCTACACTCAAAATCTTTGCGAAGCGTTGGCGTCGCGAAACCATGACGTCAGGAAACGTCCCGGAAAGTGAAAGCCACTGCGCTCGCATGGGCCTTAGGAACTCACGTGTCCCAAGACGGGTTGGCGCTTGTGAGGCGATGGTACGCATATGAAGCTGCGTGCTGCGCGCGTTTTTTTTTTTGCCTTTTCATTGCAAGGGCCACTGCTAGTTATATGAGCCAAAGCTGGTAGCTGCTTCTTCAGTGCGGCACGTATACGCTGCGGTTGCGTCCCCGCAGCCCACGGCTATTCACATCTTGGGAGAACGCCAGGAGGAACACGATTTCCACCATCCCGGGCCCCATCCGCAGCCACTCCAGCTGGCTGCGGTCGGCAGGCGGGGATTGCCGGCCGCTTTACAAGTTCCTCGTCTTGACCGGTCAGCCATAGGGAAGGAAATAGGGACCCTATGCTCATTTGGGCCGCAGACCTGCGGACGCCCCAGGCGAGACGCCTGAGGCACCCCCGTTGTGTGAGAAAATATGCAGATGCGAAATACATGGAAAGAAGGAAAAAAAGTGGCCGTGAATTAAAAAAGTACATTTGTGTGGTCAATAGTCCATGTTTTGGCCTTGGCCTGAGAGCTCAGTCTGGCGAGTTCTGCACGTCAGGCGTTAGAAAACTCCATCACCGAGTCAGGTTGCTTGAAGAAACGGGATCCCTCGAAGAGAAGCAATTTCCAGGGCATTCCGTTATGTCACAGGAATCCAAACACGAGGAGCGTGCGATACATGGACAGTGCGATACTTGAGACGCGAACTTGCGACGTGCGGGTGCAGCTAGTTGATAACATCGCGAATTTAGTGACCTGAACCTACAGGGTATAAACGAAATATACGGTTCATGCAGCAATTCCACGGTTCTGGAAACTGGAATGCTGCGTAAGAGACACTAGATCCCTGGTAACTAGGATTCGTGAAGGAGCCCCGTGCTTAGAAAACTACCTTCGCTTCTGGAGCGTCTTTAACGCGGCCTACTTCAAAATGAGGAAGACTGGTGTGGAAAAATGGGTCCGTCGCACCCCTACGTCTTAACACGCGCACTGGAATTGGGTCTTTGTGTGCCCCCATCTGTTTTTCTTGAATATCTCGAGAACAGATCGGAGCTGGTTGCTGTTACTTTGTGACATTTATGGCAATTGAATAACTCGTCGATTGACGCAGAAAAATTGAAAATCGACGAGAAGATTTTGAAGTTTGAAGCATTTGAAGTCAGACAAACGTAACGAGAACGTCAGTTGTCGCTGACAAATGGGAACTTTATGAAGGAACCAGCGTTCAACCTAAGATTACCGTTTGAACACAACCACGCGACGTCATTCGGGCTTAAGTGATGGATGTACCAAGACCACAGCCAGGGTCAATAAGGGTCAAGGACATCAAAGGTCAAGGTCAAACAGCTTGCGACCTCATCTAGATTTGCTTTGCAACATGTCGGTTCACGCATTCAAAGACCCTAATAAAAACACGTGTGCGCACACTGATACGCTTACATATACCAGGGTCAGTGAAGGTCAATGTCATCAAAGGTCAATGTCAAATGTATTGTGAACTGGCCCAGATTTGCTTCGCGACATGTCGATTTGTATGAAATATGCATTCAAAAACCCTAGTAAAAACACGTGTGCGCATATGGATACGCTTATATATACGAGGGTTATTTCAGGTCAGTCATCAAAGGTCAAGGGCAACTATTTTGTGGCCGAGTCCAGATTTGCTTTCCAATATATGGATTTGTATGAAATATGCATTCAAAGGCCGTAATAAAAACACGTTTGGCACATTGATACTCACATGCATATACATATATGCATATGCATACATACATAAATACAAGCGCTGGAAGTGGCCGAATGTACCAATGTTGGCTACCTTCACTGAAAATACGCCAAAAGATGCGTATAGGGCCCTTATTTACATTGAAGCTATCCCGTATTGCTCGAAATCCGATCTGCAAAAGATGAAAAAAGGACGCCATAGGTCAATGACCTGGCATGACCTCGGCCCGAAATCCTCCGTGAAGACGTCAAATGAATGGAAATTGTCGTATTCCACGTTTTAACGCCCAAACAAACACCCTTTTCCCATTTCGCTCGAAAAGTAGTACGGAATGGCCTGTACGGGAAGAGAAAATTTCCAAAGCTGACATTTTCGACCCCATTTGACCTTGAAGATATTAACCTAGAACCATGAAAATCGTACACAATGTAAATCGTTATGACCCCGCCCTGTCTATAAAATTTCATGTCTCTGGCTTTTTCCGTTTTTGAGATCAGAGGGGGGCACTTGTGTGCCCCCCCCTTCCAGCGCGTTAGTGCGAAACCCCCTTCCGTTGCGCGGGTTAAAACTGTCACATTAGATTGGGTTTCTAAGAATCCATAACGGTTTCACTCGCCCTTTTCGAGATAGTTTATCAAGGGCGCCAGCACTTTCCAAAAAATTTGTGAACTAACAAAAGAGCCTCTGAGTTTAAATGGGACCACATAGCAAAGAGACCGCTATCTTTGAAAATCGGGCCCCATAATTTGATCTGTGAAAAATGTCCGTCAGGTTTTGAAGTGACTGCTGGACAGTTTCAAAGGGGTCCTTCTTACAGGGCCCTGAACTTGCGGCACGACACCTGACCTTTCAAAAGGTTGCCGGTTTCAGATTCCCCGGCGGGTGTCATCGGCGCCCGACGTCTGTCCTGGGCCACGGACCGATGTCTGTTCTGGGCCCTGAACCGACGCTTGTCCTGGGTCACGGATAGACATCTGTCCTGGGTCACGGACCGACGCCTGTCCTGGGCCTCCGACCGACGTCTGTCCTGGGCCACGGACCGATGTCTGTTCTGGGCCTTGGCATGTCAGGACGAATACGACGTCCCCAGAACCACCGCCAAGGTACCGTCAGACCGGGAAACGAGCAGTCAGCCACTAGAGTGCGTGATGCAGCCAGATGCTGATCCCTTTTCTGGTGCTTGTTTACCAGCGCATAAAAGCTCTAATGCTCCGGTACAGTGTTTAACTTCCCCATCCATAAGTCAAGCCTACGTGCGTTCCTTTGACAAATTTCGTAGTGTTGTGTAGTTAGTACCGTTATTTTTGAATGGTCAGTGCCGTCACTTTCGTCTGGTCAGTATCGTCAGTTTTGTTTGGTCAGTGCCGTCAGTGTTATGTGGCCAGTATTGCCAGTTCTGTGTGGTCAGTACCGTTAGTGTTATGTGGTCAATACGATGGCTGGAGATTTCCGAAAACTACTGGGAGGTGGAATAGGACTTCAGACGTTTTTCTTTCAGGACATTATCGTGTTAAAATAGAGCAAAAAAAAAAACAGGCCTTATTTTAAAATCTCTAAAAAGTAGGGGGTCGAGGCCCTCCCAACCCCAGGACCTCCAGCCACGATCAGTAGTTAACTTCCATCGGCATAAGAAGCGCTTTCAAAGTTGATATGGCCCACAGGCGCAGCCAAGGGGGTCCGGGCCCCCCCTTAGGTTCGCATTTTTTTGCGAAAACCATTGCACATCGTCTTCCCGGCGGGCGGATGATTTCAGTTTACACTTGGTTCCGGCCCCCCTCCCCTTCAGAAAATCCTGGCCGCGCCCCTGGTATAGTCAGAGCCAGTTTGGTCGATTTCTTGTCATGCAATATCATTAAGCTAATCTTAAATAGTTCCAAAATCCTTAAAACCGCCGCCCAGGTAGTAGGGTCGCCGCCCTGTCTGCCAGGGGGTCGTTTGAGGAATTTTGACTGGGGAGGCCAGGGTCTTCCAGCCTGGTATTCCAGCAGCACCTACGTACGACGATGGTGAAAAAATGGGATCACGAAAAATCCGCCTATATCTTAACCCGTGCCTTACTGTGGGTCGGCGGCGATCATGCCCGACGGGGAGGTTGACCGCCTCCCCTCTAACTCACGAACGGTTGGTCGCACGATAAAAATAAGCACACCGTTGGAAAGCTCGTGACAAGTAGAGCTCGAACTGGCCTCATTTTTAATTTCGGATAATATGTAAGCCCTATATATGTTTTCCCATAGCCGACTGCATGAGACCAAGAAACGGATTGAATCTCAAGGGCAGTGACTTATAACGCATAGGTGAAGGTACCAACGCACAGGTAAAGGTCCGCAGATGCCGATACACGTCTAATTTCTCAGATTTGCTCAATATATACGCGGAAACGTTGAGCTAAAGACAAGGCAGTTTTCACGCCAGCTGTCGGCGGGCGCCGCAGCCGTACGCAGTAAAAAATTAAGGGGAACTAATTTTAGCCTTCCTTCATTTCCTCGAAATAAGTCTATCCATGTAAGTTTTATTGATCTTAGTGGTTCTTGTGATGGTTTCTCATGCCTAAATTTTGGAAAAATTCATTAGTAACCAATGTACACAATTGGCGGAGCTTTATTCGAGAGAGCCTGTTTATTCCCAAAAATATGCAGTTCTTAAACTTTTTGGGGTTCCTGGGAATTACTTGCGTCTGTGCAAGCCAGTTGTGCCATTTTCTACCCATTCTGAGTAATTCATCGCTGATTTTGGCGGTGGAACATTTTGGCTCACAACAATTATTCGTGACCTGACCTCAGGTCAATAGCTGAAAGTCATCGATACTTTGCCCACGGACGGTAACTAGATGTCTTCATCATTCCACGCTAAAAATGTTCTGAAAAATCCCTGCAATTTCCGAAAAAGCGACGTCTTAAAAACTGGTTTGACTTTAGGTCAATGACCCAGAAAATTCCGAAAAATCTGAGATGGGATATTTGTTGCAACTATGAAGATCTGTAACCCCGGAAGGTATTACTGGGACATCTTGTTTTGCGAAAAAGTTGCAGGGCGCTAAACTTTTTTGGACATGGGTCCATTTGACCTGACCTAGGTGAGACACCTGACTTGATCTAAAATCAAAACTTTGACACAAGGTGTAAAAATGATCAAGTAAAATGTGCACGAAGTTTCGTGGCGCTGCGTTTGTTCGTTCTCTCACAGTTCTAGAAAAACCTCGGGGGGGGGGGCGGTCAACCGCCTTAAGTCGGGGGCGGGCTAATGTAGCCCCTGGGAGCATGATGTTTTTTATTCGTTTTGAGTGACTTGCTACGCGGAACTGGCCTTGTTCAAACCATGCATTTTTACCTTGAAAATGATCCTTTTTTCCCGATTGTAAACCTTCTCATGGCTAATAACCTCATTCAAACTGCATTAGCTCTATGTTTTCCCCACTGCTAGTTCAAAAGTAGCTTTGCATTTTGCCCCAGATAGCCTCATTTACCTTCAGGTGCGGTTTTTGGGCCACATATGTACGAAGGAAAATGTTTTTACAACAAGCGGAGTTAAGTCTGTTGGATCACGTCGTTGATGCACAATTTGAAGAAAACCGTGAACGAGATAACACTGTGCTCCACACACTGCATATCATAACCTCATGGGGGATAAAGCAAAGGATATTGCACAACAACGGCATTTAACATGACGCAGTTTGTTCACAAAACCGAACCCAATAACCATGTGCGACCTTATCGAGAGTTTTTTTACCACGCCTTTTTCATGCAATACTATAGCCATAAAGACAAATTTGCAAAACTCGAAGGAATGACTCCCAGTCTGGCCAAGCCAATGACACATGTTGCTACGTTGCTGTAGTGCTTGACTGGCTGTGTTCCTTGGGAGACGGTAGGAACACATGAATGATTCACAGGTATAATTTCAGGTCTGCTGGTGCCATTCCTACGGTGCATATGTGTTCATACAGTCTTTATTTGCTCTATTCTATGAACTCTCTGACCTCTGTTGTGTGTAGCGAACGCGTTCCGAGCAGGGGCTGAGAATTTCCGGACAGGATTGTCACCGAAAGTTCTCCTTCAGTACGTTACAGAAAGCCTCTCTATGGTAAATTTGCATTCATCGGCGGGTATCGAGACGAGACCATTCTCTTGTAGGTTTTCGTAACTTCCCAAATCACTAGCGTCTACAAAGAAACATGTGAATGGTAACGAGGGTAGACGCACTTTCGTGAGAGACAGGGATATCTTGAAATGATGGTATTTTGAGATGCAAAGGGATACGAAGCACAGCTGCTTGCAAGGAAAATACTGTAGACATCCACATTCCGCGTCATGAACAATAAACTTAATCATGTAACTTTAGAACAACTGCAGGGAAAATCGGTAATAGTTAGGACAAGGCACCGTGCAAACTCATTGCATTTTTGTAAAGTCGCGTGTGATTAGCCCACGTCAGACTGGCAGTCGGCGCAGATCATACTCGACGGGACGGGGGGCGGTCGGCCGCCTTCTCCAACTGACGAACGGCTGGCCGTACGATAAAAATAAGCACACCGTTGGAAAGCTCGTGACAAGTAGAGTCCGAAACTGGTTTCATTTTTAGTTTTCATTTACGCGCTATATATGTTCTCTCACAGCCGACTGCATGAAACCGAGAAGCTGCCTGGAGCTCAAAGAATGTGATTCATAAAAGCCTAGGTAAGGGCATCAATGGACAGGTAAAATGTTTTATAAAGCCTAGGTAAGGGCATCAATGAACAGGTTAAAGTCCACAGATGCCGATACACGCCTAATTTCTCTGATTTGGTTAATGTATACGCCGAAACGTTGAGCTAAAGGCAGGACGATTTTCGCACCGACTGTCGGCGGGCGCCATAGCCCAACGCGGTATAAAAGTAACCCACGCACAACCGTCGGTCGGTTACGATCATGCCCGACTGGGGGCGGGGGGCAGTTGGCCGCCCCCCTCTAACTCACGAACGGTTGGTCGCGCGATAAAAATAAGCATACCGTTGGGAAGCTTGTGACGAGTAGAGCTCGAAACTGGTTTCATTTTTAGTTTTAGATAATATGTAAGCAATTTACGCCCTATATATATTTCCTCATAGCCGACTGCATCAGACCGAGAAACGGCCTGAATCTGAAGGGCTGTGACTAATAACGCATAGGTAAAAGCACCAACACACAACTAAAGGTCCGCAAATGCCGATACACATCTAATTTCTCGGATTTATTCAATATATACCCCGAAACGTTGAGTTAAAGACACGGCAATTTCCGCGCCGGCTGCCGGCGTGCGCCGCAGCCGTACGCAGTAAGAAATTAACGGGAACTTATTTTAGCGTTGCTTTATTTTCGCGAAAAAGCCTATCCATGTAAATTTTATTATGGTTAGTGGTTAGTGTGGTTTAGTGGTTCTTGTGATGGGTTTTCATGCTTAAATTTTGGAAAAACTCGTTAGTTACCAATCTACAAAATAAGCGGAGCTTTATTCGCGAGAGCCTGTTTATTTCCAAAATATGCAATTTTTCAAAACTTTTTGAGGTTCCTGGTATTATTTACGTCTGTGCAAGCCAGTTCTGCCATTTTCTACCCATTCTGAGTAATTCATCGTTGATTTTGACGGTGGTACATTTTGGGTCACTACAGTTATTCGTGACCTGACCTCAGGTCAATGGCTGGAAGTCATTGATACTTTGCCCAATGACGGTGACTAGATGTGTGCTTTACTCCACACTAAAAATGTTATGAAATATTCCTTCAGTTTCCGAAAAAAACGACGACATGCATTAAAAATGGGATTAACCTTAGGTCAATGACCCGGCAAATCCCGAAAAATCTGAGATAGCATCTTTGCTGCATCTATCAAGATCACTTATCCCTTAAAGTATTATTGTGATATCTTGTTTTGCGAAAAGTTTAGAGGGCGCTAAACTTTTTTACACATAGGTCTGTTTGACCTGACCTAGGTCAAGCACCTGACATGACCTGAGGTCAAAACTTTGACACAAGGTGTAACAATGATGAAACAAAAGGTACACAAAGTTTCGTGGCTCTGTGTTTCTTTGTTCTCTCGCAGTCTCAGAAAAACCTCAGGGGGGCGGTCAACTGTCCCCCAGTCGGGGGCAGGTTAATGGGAACTAACTTCAGCGTATCTTTGTTTTCGTGATATAGGCCTTTCCATACAGCATTTCTTAATCCTAGCGGTTCTTGCAATGGTTTCTCATGCTTAACCCGCGCCCGACTGTGGGTCGGCAGCGATCGCGCCCGACTGGGGGGGGGGGGGCAGTGACCTCTCCTCTCTAACTCACGAACGGTTGTCGCACGAGAAAGATAAGCACACCGTTAAAAACCTCGTGATAAGTAGAGCTCGAGGCTGATTTAATTTTTAGATTAGGATGATAAGTAAGCCATTTATTCCCTATGTATGTTTTATCATAGCCGACTGCATGAGACCGAGAAACGGCCTGAATCTCAAGGGCTGTGACAAATAACGCACAGGTAAAGATCCGCAGATGCCGATACATGTCTAATTTCTCAGATTTGTTCAGTATATACGCCGAAACGTTGAGTTAAAGACACGGCAATTTTCACGCCGTCTGTCGGCGGGTACCGACCGCAGCCGTACGCAGTAAAAAATTAACGGAAGCTAATTTTAGCGTGCCTTTATTTCTGCGACATAAATCTACCCATGTAAATGTTGTTGATCCTACTGGTCCTTGTGATAGTTTCTCATGCTTAAATTTTTGAAAAATTCGTTAACTACCAGTCCACATAATTGGCGGAGCTTTATTTGTTTTATTCGCGGGAGCCTGTTTATTTCCAATATATGCAATTTTTCATACTTCTTGAGGTTCTGGGCATTACCTGCGTCTGTGCAAGCCAATTCTGCCATTTTCTACCCATTCTGAGTAATTCATCGCTGATTTTCACGGTGGTACATTATGGCCCACAATAGTTATTCGTGACCTGACGTTAGGTCAATGGCTGGAAGTCATTGATACTTTGCCCATTGATGGTAACTAGATGTCTGCATCACTCCACACTGAAAATGTTATGGAAAATTCCGCAATTTCCGAAAAAAGGACGACGTTTCTTAAAAATAGGCTTAACTTTAGGTCAATGACCCACAGAATTTCGAAGAATCTGAGATCGCAGATTTATTGCGTCTATCAAGGTCCCTATTCCCCGAAAGTATTACTGTGATATCTTTTTGTCCGAAAAAGTTACAGGGCGCTAAACGTTTTTGGATATAGGTCCGTTTGATCTGACCTAGGTCAGACACCTGACTTGACCTGAGGTCAAACGTTTGACACAAGGTGTAAAAGTGGTCAAGCAAAATGTGCACCAAGTTTCACGGCGCTGCGTTCGTTCGTTCTCTCGCAATCCTAGAAAAAATCTTGGGCGGCGGTCAACCACCCTCCCAGTCGGTGGCGGGTTAAATTTTGGGAAAACTCAGTAGTTATCAGTCTACACAGTTGGTGGGACTTTATTCACGACAGTCTTTTTGTTTCTAAAATGTGCGATTTTTTAAGCTTTTTGAGCTTTTTGGTATTACTCGCAACTGTGCGAGCTAGTTCTGCCATTTTCTATTCGTTCTGAGTAATTCATTGCCGATTTTGACGGTGCATTTTGGCTCATAACAGTTATTCGTGACCTTAACTCAGGTCACTGGCTGGAAGTCATTAGTACTTTGTCCTTTGACGGTAACTAGGTGTCTGCATCACTCGACACTAAAAATGTTATAAAAAAAATTCCTTCAAATTCCGAAAAAATGACGTCTTGAAAATGAGGTTGACCTTAGGGCAATGCCTCGGCTAATTCAGAAAAATCTGGGATAGCAAATTTGTTGTATTCATCAAGATCCCTAATATCTGATGTTTTTAGTGTGCCATCATGTTTTGTGAAAAAGGTATAGGGCGCCTAATTTTTTGGACATAGGGCCATTTGACCTAACCTAGGTGAGACACCCGACTTGATCTGAGGTCAAAACTTTGACACAAGGTGCAAAAATAGTCAAGCAAAAGACGCACGAGGTTTCGTCGAGCTGCGTTCGTTGATCTCACGATCTTGGCAACAAATCGTGATCGTGATCGTGGTCAGGGGACGGTCAACCCCCCAGTCGGGGCGGGAATATATGCATGTTATCACGAATCATTGGTTTCTTGTCCACGTTTGTCTTCGGAAGTAGGGACGACACGGTTGCCCCATAAAATGACGTATGGCGGAACATCGAATGCGAAAAATGTTGAGAACAGAGTGTCAAAAGCGAAATATCGAACAAGATAAATGACGGCAAAGATTAACGTCAAACGGGTGAAACAATGAAGGACAGAATATCGAAAGGGATAAATATCGAATGACATTATTTATCGAAATAGAAGAATATTGCAGGACAAAATGATGGATGAACAAACAACCGACGAAAGATATTCAACTGGAAAAATATTGACCTCGATGAACATCAAAGCTGTAAAAAACCGAATGGCAAAATATCACGAGATGATACTTTGTGTCATCATATCATATTTGTGTCATCATCGCAAATGGGCGGGCATGGGATGGTCAGCTTTCGCATTACAAAACATGGAGTCGTACAATATATAACATCTAAATATATCAAAGGATGAAGATTATACCAGGACATGAACCTGATGATGAGGTCGTCAAGACTTCCGTTGGTAAAGATCACGGACGTAATTCAAGTCCCGCTTGTTTGAAATTTTCCCTTTCCTTCTTCCCAAGTCGTCACTGTTCCTGGCAGATGCGGGAATCAGCGCGGATCGTCACCGGAGACCGTTGGTCTACGGTGCTTATATCCGAGACGCTGGGGGAAGACAATTTCTAGCACACTACCATGCGTTGTGACGAGGTGGAAGAGCCCTGACAAAAGAAGTCACAGCGTATCTTCAAAAGACTGCTGGGAGAAGAGGAAGGGAATCGTTTGGACGCCCAGGACTCGAACCCTGCATACCAGCTAACGCAAAATGCCAGTATTTTGTCAGCCGCACCAACAGGTCCAGTGGCGCAGCCAGGACATCCGTCTGGTCGGTTCAGGCGAGCAGCCCCTTGAAACAACCGGAATGTGATTTTAGCTTAATGGCGAAGACACTTGGGAACTTATGTGTAAACCATGGAAAGCTTTCACGATGTTCCTGCTGCGATGTTCCAGTACAGATTTCGGGAGAAGTCAATAGCCGTGCCCGCCGTGTTGCGCTATTAGTATTCTTGCGATATTTTTGACTTAAATATTTATCCGTTGCGTTATTGCTCCCTACCCCGATATTTTGTAATTCAGACATCTATCACATGGTACATAGCCGATTCATGCTGATGCTACCTCGATATTTTTGTTGAACATTTTGCACTAGATGTCTTTTCATTCCATGTTTTGTTCGACGAAATAACTGCTGCTCCACATGAATCCCCAGATCGATATCTGGCATTCCATATTTTCCCGCTCGAGATTTACGCCCGTCGTTATTTGTCTTGCTCGATGTTTTGTGTTCTCTCGTTTGCTTGTTTGCAACATTTTCCCATTTACCATGCGGTATTACGTCCTGTAATCGAACGATGCATGTCAACGAATTTAGTTCCACTTCTAACGAAATGGCCGATCTGGGGTCATGACTTAAAAACTGCACCAAGAGGTGCCATAGGCCATGTGGGGTCAAGTATCAGATCATTTTTCCTTCAAAAAGCTTTAAGTATAATGGATTGGTGTGATTAACACGAGCTTGTGCTTCATGCAAGGGTAAGCAGTCCCGAAAAACGCTCATTTTCGAGGCAAAAATGCGGGGTTTAAAAATATGAATTCTTTGAAAGTAGTCGGTCACTTAGACATACGGCGTTCCTTGTTTCCGGGGTACGGCTCTATAACAGACAATTATGGTTTTTTCTAGATCCCTTTTTTGCTGTGCCTATAACCTTCTACCTACCCCGCCCTTTTCCCCTTAATAATTTGACCGCATTGTTTTTTTTCCTTTCCGGTGTTCCCCCAGCATAAAAAATGCTGTCAGCATACGTCGTTTGCATACACTTCCACTGGTGATTCATGCGTACTAAAAACTAGTAGACGAAGCAAGGACTACACATTTGGACAAATATCATGTCTCTGCAGAAAACCTAGTACTCATTGTACTAATATCCATATTTATTTTACGTCTTTATTGTATTAGCATGCATAATTCCGTGTTTGCAAACACTAACACTGGTCATGCAAGTCGCCGAAAAATGGATGGAGAAGGCATTCTTGTTCTGGCTTTGCATCTGAAAAAACGTTACTTCTCCACAGAAAACATTGTTTAGATTTTAAGACTCCGAGCATTCTAACTGTCCTCCCCCAGTTGCCCAATTAAACCATGACTGGGGGGAGGGGGGCTGGTGACTCCACCGCGTGACTCCTCCACTCACTCCAGCATTCCAACTGCCCCCCCCCCCAGTTACCCAATTTTGCCTTGACTGGAAGGGAGGGATGGTGACTCCACCGCGGGGTCTGAGGCCCCCAGTTAACATGTTAGACGGGGCCCTGGTGTCTGCCCTATGGGTTGCTGTTTCTGTCAATACGGGCTGTCGATTTTCTGGCCGGCACCGTCAGTTCAGTTCAGCCGTATTTGATCAGTGCCGCCGTCCAATCAGAGGCCGCGCCGTCTGAGCCTCGGTCTCTGATTGGCTGCCGTCTGGGAGGAGCCTGCAGGGGACGCTTGGTCTACAGAGGTAGTTGCAGGCGAGCAGGACGTGGGGAGGTACGCGTCCGGCGAGGAGCGGGGAAGGTGAGAGACTGGAGCAACGGGCGCAGCGTTCTCGTCCCGTGCATGTGATTTGGCCGTAGTACCCAGAGATCCACATTCGCAGCGTGTCATTACTGTATTTCTCAACGCGCATACCTGCGAAGGTCGTCCGCTAATTGTCGAATAGCGTGCAGGCAGAAGACCCAGGGTCCCTGCCCTTTCCGGCTTGGACGAAATGTTAATGTCGAGGGAACTGTCGATAAATCTGCAAACGCAGGATTCACCAGAAGCAGATGCTTCGACCACACGGTATTTACGGTACCCACGACAGCCAGCAATCATCTGGACACTTGTCGACTTGATTAAGCGTCCAGATGCTGGCGCCACTCAGTGTCCTATTCTCGATGTGTTGTCTGTTCCGAAATGATTTGCTTCTCGAGAAGCCTTTGACACGTGCCTTTGTTGTAAATACTTTCGGTTAAGGATTCCATTTAGTTCAGGAAAACGATAAACTGCTGTCAACCGATGGCTCTTTTGACCGCTTTATGTATTTATGTTTATGCATTAACGATAGAATGCCTCTTAAGTACGGAAGGTGTAAACCACTCTTATACCGTTCCTGTGAAACCCTAATGCAGCCCTTTGCGGCTAATCATCATTTCTCTAGTCTTTGCCCGACTGGCCCTGGTGACATCGCCACTACAGCCCCTTTCAATTGAGCTTGTTTTCGTCACAAGAACAGTGGAAAACATGTGGTGCATTTTTCACTGGTTTTGTGCATGGGAGCCGCCAGATTTTTTAAGCAGACTGCTAGGAAATAGTGGTCGTCTCACACGATGCACGGCAGACGAGACTGACCATTGGCGCAGCTAGAGAGGTACTGGGACCTCCCCGCCGCATTTTTCTTGTTTCATAGTACGGACGCAGCGAGCGAGGTGTCTTGCCCTACTCCATTGCCCTACTACGCCGGTACCATGAATGTGTACCGGCGATCAATAGAAGCAGGGACACGGGAACTCCTTTTCATTGGGGGGGAAGCATTTTGGGTCAATTCTTTCCAGTCAACGCCTATAGGTCAATGTTAAATTTCAAAAAGTTGGGGTCTGAAGCCCCCCTGACCCAATGGCTTCCGCGTTTATGAATAGGAGTCTTCTTACTGAAGCCCATTGCACATCGCCTTTCCAGCAGGCGGTTTTCGTGTGATTTCAGTTCTCAGTGAGTTCCTCCTTAAGAAAATCCTGGCTGCGCCCCTGAAACTGACCGGGCTGTTTGGAAACAATACGAATCCTCCTTATTGACAAGCCTGCGACGACGACGGCGACTCGACTAGGCAGAGGGGACGTTGCACGTATTTGATTATACTATAACATTATACCACTGTGCATTAACATTATACCATACTACACTGTTAAGTTCTCAACGAGAGCGCAACCTCAAAGCAATCCACACAGCTAATCAGTTCTTGGTCAAAAGCGTTACAACAACAAGGTCAATATTAAGATGAGACCAATGATGCGTTTATATCTTATCGTGATGCTCTGTTCGTCGATACTTCTCCCACCAATTACTTTGTCATGCTGTACATTTTATTTATCGGGATATTATCAATATTTGATAGGAACGGTTTCGGTGTCTGGGGAAATCTGGGGGAAAATGCTCATGCTTCACTGCCTTCTTCGGGTTTAAGTCACCGATCACGATTGCTAATGCGGGCCATGAAATATTAAGAAAGCGTTCATCGAAACTTGTCGTTTATCATGGCCTTTAGGAGCTGTGCTTAAAGCCATTTCATTCATCCATTACACATTTCTGTCCGCATGGAACCGGGGCTATTGCGCGCGGCAAAGATAATATAATAACAAACTGAAAGACAATCATGTTAACGCAATGAAGGTGCTATCAGGAGGCGGGACTGGACAAGGAGGTAGGTAGTGGGGTTACAAGGCCCTAGAAATACGTGGGGACATGACAACAGGTGTCAAGTGGATCACTGTATTCGGTAAGGCGCTGCTTGCAAACATGGGACACCCGCTGAAATCGAAGTAAGGATAACGGTACGATAAAAAGTTCAGTGCAGGTCATTGCGACCGTTCCTGCGCTGCGCTCGATGCTAGGACTAAAGACGAAGGAATCTGTGGGGAAGGAAAAGATTAGGTGCAGAAATGAATAACGGAGAAATTTGGCAATAAGATATAAAAAAGTTAATTCGGTCGTTTGGACCATAAAAGTGTGTTTGTAGCGTTTTAATTGCAATGTCGGTGACGATGTCATGTTCAATTTAAGTGGAAGTGTTGTACTGACAGCTGCTTAAAGAGGAGCAGCAGGGCGCAAATACCATGCGAATTTTCAACGGAAGCGAGTCAGAAATTTGAATGACGTTCCTGTGGTCAGACAAATGAAGCAAGATGTTGAAATCGAGGTTTTCTTGAAATTGTTCGGATTTTTTCCATGCCAGATAAAGGGAAATAAAAAGTAGAACCACAGTCCCAGAATAATTGTCCTTGTGTTTGTATAAAAACCAAAGCTATCCAATAGAAGAAAACAAAGAAAAACAAAGGCAAGACAAAAAGACATTGGTGTCAACACTGTTTCTGGCTTGTGAAAAAGAAAGACCGAAAAGAAGGGTGAGGAAAAAAACACCGGGTAATGGCATTTAAACGCTATTTGTATGAGATAGTGAAAGTGTACTTTAGCGCAAAACGGAATTATCAATGATACGTAAAGTCAAGAAAATGGTCAGCAAGGACAGTTTTTGGGCATTCGGTTTCTGAAGAGAGTGCACCTATACCCAGCAGGGGCACAGCCCGGATTTTCTTAACGAAGGGAGCTCAGTGTGAACTGAAATCATATGAAAACCGCCGGCCGGGAAAACGATATGCAATGGTTTTCGCAAAAAAACTGCGGGCCTAAGGGGGGGGGGTCTGCGCCTGTGATACCCAGGGGCGGCGGAACCAGTGAGATGCTGGGGCGCTGCGCCCGCTTGAGCGCTAACATTTAACATACGGCGTTGACTATAAAGAAATGACCGAAAACGGCCTGCGCCCCTCTCCGTTTAGATTCGGACGTTCCGCCGCCAGTGCATGCACCTCCTGTTAGTCGTGGTCTTGTCCTGTTAGTCCTGTAGTCCTGTTAGTCTTGTGTATAGATTATACACTAGACTGTTTTAGCCACCGTCTTAAGACGCCTTCGCCCCTCCAGCTCCAAGGAAAGAACCACAAAATTACGTGACCATCAGAGAAAAGTCATGAACACTCATGAACACTCCAAGCACTTGTTTATTTTGTTAGTGGTGTTGATTTTCATCAAAGCACTTTGTGATGTAAGACGTATTTTTCATGAATGGGTATTGGGGGCTAGACGCGTCCCACAAGACAAGACTTTTTAACTGATGGACGAACAAAACTGAAGTCCACTTTTAAACAACGAAACAATTGTAGTTAAAAGCGCCGACAAAAAAGTACCAGATCCAGCGTTATGGAGTTCATTTATCAGGCCAGAACGCTGGGCGTGTGTACACATTTTGTGAACAATCGCCTTTGGTTACGTCAAAGGCATGTGGGGTAGAATATACCTGGGTTTTCCTCGGAACCGCTCTTGTGTAGTCTAGCACTGCCCCCCTCCGTCCCTATTTTCCCCGTCATGCGCCCGCATCATCGGCTAGTTCGCATTTTCCTTATATCAGATAATTTTCCTGACGTATGACATATCCTGGTATCTGCCTGCCGTCATCCCGGGGTATAGGAGCGCGACGAAAAGTGCTGGGGGAACATTTGCCCAGGGGCGCCAACCTCCAAGGAGGACACCTGATTTGTACGTTGGTACCTGGCCTGAAGGGACGTCTGCATCGTGGATATGTCTGGTCTGTGAGGTGTCCCGTGCGAGCGCCTGGTTTGCACAGGGGGCGCCAAATGTATAAAGGGCGCTTGATGTGTACGGGACGCCTCGCTCGCCAACGGCGCCATGCCCCCGAGGGGCACCTGAGCTACACAGGGGCGCCTGGTCTGTAAGGGGCGCCAAGTCCCTGAGGGACGCCTGATCTGCACAGGGGCGCCTGGCCTGTAAGGGGCGCCAAGTCCCTGAGGGACGCCTGATATGTTCGGTGGGTGACTGCACCATAGACGTGTCTGGTCTGTGAGGGGAGGCCACTGCTTTAGAGGCGTCTCATCTGTACAGGAAGAAGAGACGCAGATCCGCATAGAGCGCGGGCATTTGAGAGTTACTTGGCCTACCCGAGAGCGCTTACCTGTAAGGGGCGCCGTGTCCACGAGGAGTGGTTGATCATTGTATGGGGCGAGGACTCCTGGACGCTGATGACTGCTAAAGATTAAATGTTTAAGACGTGAACGATGTGAATCTAAAAGGCGTGGCTTTTTCAAACAAAGGAAAGTGAAGAACTCCCCGGATTCGGTGTTCCTTTTAAATCGGGATTAAGAGATGTATTTTTTTATTTTCCTTCGCAACGCTTTTTTGTTGCGGCGTTAAGGGAGCGCCCACACCACGGGCCAAAAGGTGAGGGACATGTTCCCCCCTGTAGTAACGGGGAGGGCCAGGGGTGCGTGCCCCCAGCTCTTTTGGGAAATTTAACATTAGCCCTACGGGAAGAAACGTCTGTGGTCCACTGACTGTCTCCGGCTGTTCCTATGATCCCGTAGCGAAGTTTCCTCGCCTCGAGGTAGTACCCCTGTGTATTTCGTTGCAGTTCCATCAGACGATGTCCCTGTGAGCCAACTCAGCTGCTCCAAGTCTTCAAATAAAATTAGGATGTCTTCTTTCGATCACAAAGGGCTCCCAAGTACGTTGAAATGGTTTTAGCACTGTTAGGGCGAGAGCATTTTGAAGCCATTTCTTCTCATACCTCGTACGAAGATTTGCTAGGATTTGCCAAACTTGGTAAGGCCTACACTCACTGGCAGATCCAGAGACGCCATCGAGTTAAGACCCCCTTTCGTGGGGAAAGCCGCCGCCAACATGCGTTTCGGACCCATTTTCCGGCGGAAAAAGCAGATGTTTTGTTTCAAAGACATTTTTTTTAATGCAATCCAAGTTGACTTTCGAAAACGGCGAAATAAAAACCAGTTCTAGGAGAAATCAGTGTTTGTGAGTGAGTTCCGTTACAATGATGGAGGGACGTAGCCAAGGGGGGCCATGGGGGCCATGCCTCCCCGAGCCAAGCGGTCCCCACTAGATATATAGCGGTCTCACAGGGATACGGAATAAGATCATATATATGTCGCAAGAGGGAAACATTATATGTATTTCTGCGTGTTAAATATTGGGTCAGTTTCATAAAATTGCACATTTGCCCCCTGCCCCCGGAGAAAAATCCTGGCTACGTGCCTGCACTCATGGATACTTTCCCCTGTGGATGATACTTCCCCCCCTGCACATCATCTGGATGCGCTAGTGCCTCTGCCATACCTACCCTATGGCCCAGGGCTATTCCCACAGATGTCCCTCTGAGCTGGCTTGAGTGTTGCTGCTTCAGGTGACGACCCTGTGAACCAAATGACATCTACTTCCCTTCAGATGATGTCCCTTCGAGTTAGTTTACGCCTTCCCCTCTTGAGATGACGTTCCTTTGCGCAAGCTGACGTCTGCCTCCCTCAGATGATGTTTCTGTGGCCTGACTGACGTCTCCTTCCCTCAGATGATGTCCTTGCCCATCTCGGTCGACGCAACCGGCTGCGAGGCCGCCGCGGGCGACACTAGCGCCGCCGACGGCCAGCGGAGGAAGCGCTACTCGAAGCCGCGCGCCCGCGCCCGCAGCCCGACGCAGCTGGTGCGGCTGCGGCGACTGCGGCGCGCCAAGGCCAACGACCGCGAGCGTAACCGCATGCACATGCTGAACCACGCGCTGGAGAAGCTGCGCACCGTGCTGCCGGCCTTCCCGGAGGAGACGCGGCTCACCAAGATCGAGACGCTGCGCTTCGCCAACAGCTACATCGTGGCGCTGTCCAGGACGCTGGAGGCGGCGGCCGGCGGCGGCGGCCTCCGCGACGCCGACGGCAGCGTCCTGCTGGCCGTGGGCAACGTGACCGTGCGGCTGGGCCACGAGGGAAACACGGTGAGCCCTCAGCCGGCGGGGGCGGCCGCCGAGCCGGGCCTGTGCTTCGGCCAGGTGAAGACGGAGCCTGCCGGCGGTGGCCAGCTGTTCGCCGGCGCCTGCCCCGGCCTGTACGGCTGCCAGCCGCCGCCTCCGGCCGGCTACGCCGATCACGTGACCGCCGCAGGCGCGTTCGCCGCCTGGCCTCCGGCGGCCAATCAGCAGCCGGCGGCGTCGGTTGGCCACGCCCACCCGGCGCTGCCGCCCTGTTACGGGGAGGTGGCTGGTGGACACATGCAGATGGAGTTCGGCTGCGGGTTTATGTTATGATGGGCGGGGAGTGACCTCTGGATCAGCGGCAGTGAAAGCGGATGTGGAGAAGACGACGACTACCGACTCGCTGGAGTCACGCGAGCAGATAACGCTTGAGATGTTACCTCCACGACTTGCGAGCGGATGCCATCGTGGTATTACCGTCTTTTCTGTTTGCGATCCCCGTCTGCGGTCGCCTTTACCGTTCCGAAAGAAAGGAGCCATTACGCGAAGTCGCGGCTGCCAAAACGGACGGAGTCATCTCGTTTGTTCGAGAGCGAGAGGTGCATGACGTGTCTTTGATATGGCTATTGGTTTGTTTTGTATCAGTTGGTTGTTTTTAGTTTTATGCGGAAAGGGAAATGGATAATAAAGAATGGTGTTTTGCAACTGACCACTAGCTATTCCTGTTTCGGACGATACTCTTGGTCGCAACTGATTCTCAGAACGCGGTCGTTGTAACTGAAGTTAAGCGAATGCTGCCCTTTGTTCGAAGTTCCAACGTTGGCGTTCGCTGTGCTGGCTGTGCTGTGCAGTAACTTGGGGAGAGCGACATTCCTCACAGCTTATGACTCTCAAAACAAACGTTAAAATCCAGCGGTGGTGGCTAAAAGACTGCCGTATGCCCAAATCTCCGATTGCGTGTATTCCGTTGCACCTCGCATGCGTGTCACAGACTTCATACGCATTACCCTAACGCACCTAGGGCTTCCATATTTATCTCGGTTTAAGTTAACTTGCAAATAAGGTCGGCCGACTGACCTGGTCCCGAACAAAGGTAACGGGGGAAAATTACAAAGGCGGCAATGGCGGAAAAATCGTGAACAAAAGAAGCCAAGGAAATATTCTATCCTGAACATACGAGTATGTTGTACGCCCAGATAGCCAAGTCGTAGCCCATGGTCCAAAAAGACGATTTCTGATGTACATCACGTCTCAAAGCTCTACACTTACCAAGTTTCCAAGCGGATTCCCTTGCGTCCTGTTTGGCCATGTCCTCCTTTCAGCTGTTGCGTGACATCACGAGGGGTCCGGGCCAGTGAATGTTCGCGCGACGACCTCATTGCGTCATATAAGCAGATAACGACGGAAAACGTTTCTAATTAGCCACAGTTTGGAAATTTCTGGAAAATTTGTTAAAAGAAACTGAGTGCAGAAAACGCAACCAGCATCATTTTTCAGACCTACTAAGCGTTTTTCGGAAATCATTCAAGTTGGAACACTCTAAGGCTTATAGCAGTTAATGGTAGATAACCAAAATGTTGACGATGTGTCTTCAGCATTGAAGACGCTCGATAGCGCGTACGCTCTCGCGTGTTTTCGACATTTATCTGTCCTTATTTAGCTATTTACTTGTCACGAACCATTCCAAGGCAGAGGTTCACGCTTTATATTCTTTTTCGAGGGGCCAATCCCTCCCCCCACTGTGGACTTTGGCCCCTCCAAAGGTGACTTTGCTTCCCCCCAGTATTTCGGTCAGCTTTGGCATGGGGGTTATAGCTTGTTAATTGATAAATGCTAATAAAAATGTAGTAAAAATTGCCGTCAGTCAAAATAAAGTGAAGTAAATCCGTTGAGAGACTAACATTTAGGGGAAGGTTAGGTCGTCAGAAACTCGGCTTGGCCTATCCAGTCGTTTGCACAAAACGACATCCCTGCTCCAAGATATTAAAGGCCACTGCAGGGGTATAGTTAAGGGTCAACGGTATTTTGTAGTCATGGCAAAAGTTTGCAGAAAAAAAACTGTCAGCTCTCCGGAAGACGGATGAGAGCCCAGAGACAGCATGAGACGTGTAGGCATCAGCATCGTGGAACGAAGTCGAAAACTGGGCTTTGCAACGGCACCACCATTCACCAGCTTGGTGATCCTATCCCTTTGGCTGGTGACACTAACACCCCTTTATGCTTCGCCCGCCGTCTCTTAGAATATCAGATCGATCGCGATGAAAAGTGTTTTTCAACACTCAAGTACCATCGCCCCTAATCGCATTTCGCATTGTGGCGCTATTCATGCTATTCGGCTGCGGTTTATCTTTTTGGCGCGAATAATTCACACTGCTGGTCGGCCCAGCTGGTGCCCGTGGTTAACCCCTTCACGGCCCTCCAGCCGGGGCCGGTACCGCGTCACACGACGCGGTGTTACACGATGACATATTGTGTCGCGCGTAACCACGCAGCGTCACGTTGCGTCGCATATTGCCACAATGCACCGCGCAACGCCAAACAGCGTTACGTAGTGTCACAATGCGTCACACAACGTCACGTAGCGTGGCGTGACGTTAAACACTGCGTAACAGGCTGCTACATGGCGTGGCACAGTGCGACACGACGTCGCACCGCGTCACACAGCGTGAGGTGATGTGACGATACGTGACACAGCGTGATACAGTGACACGACAAAGAGCCTGACAATACGCGGCATAGCACGACGCAGCGTGACATGCCACGTGGCGTTACTGGATACTATGGCCCTGTGTGACGTCACACGGCATGACAAATACGTGATACGTCACATGGAATGACAGCGCGTGCACTGACGTAACTGGCAATCACCGACACTGGACAAATGACACCTCCTGACACAGCCGGCACCATACGACACCACCAGCCGCGGCTGACGCCACGTGAGTTGGCGTGACGCGGCGTGACGCGGCCGACCCGGCGGCGGCGCCGTCCGTCACGGTTTTTACGGCGGCCGGCTGACACCAGCGGCGGCCGGCCAGACTGACAGCCGCCGCCGCCGCCGAGCCCTAATCAATATTGTGACAAAGTGACGGCTGCTAATTCCACCGTGCCGCCGCCGGCCGGGGGAGGGGGGCCGCACGTGATTCTCGGGCGGGAAGGGGTGTCGGCCGGCGCGGTGCCCCGGCCCGCCGCCGCCGCTGGCTGATCCCGTGTAATTGTCATGTAGAGCAGCGCCGATGGAGTGTCCGGTTTCCGGGTCTGCTGGCTGGCGGAGCCGGGACGTGCTGCCGCTGCCGGACGGCCGGCGGCCCGGCTCTGCTGCAGGACACGTTCGGGAGGTCCAGAGGCGCGCCGCGGGCTTTCGGGGAACTCCCATTCCCACCCCCAGCTCCCCTAGTGTGAGGAAAATTTAGCCTAGACGATGCGTGGAATGAAAAAAACCCGAAAATGTCGTTTGAACCGCCGGTCTGGAATATTTTGCGCCGCCACTGTCGTTGATTGGCATGCAATGAGGTGAGTAGGAAAAGAGATGCGCAGTTATTCTTCTTTGATGCGTCATGTGATGCACAAAGCCATATTCATTCATGATCGTCCGCAACGGAGCTTTTATTTTCCCGTGGCCGCAAACACACACAAGCATATTTAGGGAGCCATCAATGAATGGCCATTTCCAGGACAGGAGACAAAGTCAATGCCTTAGTTGCGCAGGCCAGTCAGGTAAGCTGGCGCGATTTCTCGCGTGTTCCGTGTTGTCTGGGCACACATTTCGGATGTCACTGAGCGGTTCGGAAGCCAGGCGGAGAATCGGCCGGCAGGGACTCGGCTGGAGTCCAGGAGCGGGTGTCAGTGCTTGACCAGGCACAGACAGGATCAGCAGGTAACAGGGCGGCCGTGACCTGGAGTTGCACAAAGCGATAAATATCCTCTGGCTCCTTTTGGTAAGTACAGCACCTGGGTGGAAATTACTGGCAGGTAGCCTTGATTTTCTTGACAGGCACGGTAGCCAAGATTTTTCCTCAGGAGGGGCCAAATGTCAAGTTATGTCATACGCCAGTGACATACAACGAAATTTATAGGAAAACTTAGCAATTTTGTGTAATTCACACCATATTTTATGCACAGCAAAACATATAATGTTTATTATTCCTGTTTATTGCTTCCTTATTCCTGCAAAATCGCTATACATCTAGTGTAGACTGTTCGGCTTGTGGGGGCGTGGCCCCCATGCCCCCCATGGCTGCGTCCCTGTATCTTGGAAACGTTTAGGAAGGCAGAATGAGGCCATGATCTATACAAGTTCAGCTGAACATTGACTCTAAGCTCTATTTTTACATCTTCAAAATGTTTAGGGTGAATTTCCGGAAGTGAAATACAAAATCGAGTCAAATGGCTAAATTTATCTGACTTTTCACATCACATGTCTTCACATGTTTCGAATTACACACATGCCAATTGTCTCTGTCAGCTGGCACACTGTCTTAAAAAGACTGTGACATGGTCCGACGAAGTTGATTTGTGGCAATTGCTTAACGAGTGTTTTGCGTGGCCTGGCATATATGAGCGAAACGACCACGCTTTCCTTTCCATTAATTGCCACACGAGTTCAGTAAATCACATGTTTAAGTAACAAAAACACCTACTGTGGTTCAGCACCTGCATTAATAAGGCCTCCCTAGCTCGGGAGTAAAGGATTTAGCAAGCAGCAGCATTTGTTTTGGTGAGGTTGATGCGCTGCAGAGGACTGCACGAAATTTACGCTTCGTGTTAGTGATATCAGACGTCAAAACTGGAATTTAATCTATAGTATATTTGAATAGAAATTGGGCGATTGTTTGAGGCTCTTGATATTACAAACGTCTTGTGGCCCGTTTTAATTGTACCCGAAAATGTACAACTGTGAACGTTAGTTCTTTCTAAGGACTTTGTAGGTTGCGTCGTTTCATAACGAACAGCAAATCCAACAATGCACCAAATGCTAATTGCCTCATAACGCGTTCGATCAGGGTGGCAGAATCACGTTTTTGGTTTTCATTACGAACGCTAACCAGCTAGAACGCAATGCATGCTAAAACTTCGTTAAGATTAATCGGATTCCTGATTGGCACATTGAAGTCCCGGCTGGACGCATCACTGCCCGGGGGGACCATTGCCGGCGGCGCTGTCAGAGCCCCGACTCCCCTCCGGCGGCTGCAGACCCCCCAGGGAGGGGCATTGTGTCGGGCCGGGCCGGGCCGGGAAAGGGGTGATGCAGATCGGCCCATCGGCCGCTCCGGCAGCTCCCGTTCTCTGGGAGGCGGCGTCTGCGCGCAGCTGCCGCACCGCCGCCGCCGCCGCCGGTGGTGATTTACGAGCGGCGGCGGGGCTGGCTCTGCAGCCCCACTTGGGCGTCATCACGCGGCGTCATGCCGTCGCCGGCGACCCGCCGTACACCGGTGGTGAGACGGGGCGAGCGACGTTAGCGGCGGCCGGCTCCGCTCCGGCGCCAGCAGGACTGCTCTGCGGATCGACACAGCGAGCTCAGCTGACCCTGCCGACCAGCGGCGGGCAGCACGCTGGACAGCGGCTCCTGGACGCAGGCAGGCAGGCTCCTGCTGGCTTCCGGTGTCCAGCTTTCCGGTCGGTTGTCGCGAAGGACTGGGTATACGCCATTACAGAGGCCTGGCATTGAGTGTCCGTTCGAAAGTGCATTTTTCACGTCGCGAAATGGTCAGGAGCGGAGAAACGTCTTTCTCCGCGTTTCTTTGTCCCGGTAATGAAATACTCGTATCATAGTATGTGCTGATGGGTTTGAGATTGGTTAATTGCAGTGATGAGTTAATTAGTGAAATAATTTATGAGATAATTTGATGGGATAATTTACTGTTTTGCGTACTGTGTTGTCAGTCTTAAAGGAAAATCTCTAGGTTCGATGTCTTTTGTTTTTTTGTTTTTTAAATTTTAATATTCTTTTAAACTAGCCCAGTTTGTGCCCGATATATGGTATTTCTTGCGAACCGGGCGGCGTTACTAGCTTGCTACGTGCTTGTCCAATTCGCAAGGCGATTCCCTAACTACCATCGATGGTGAGAGCAGGTTCAGGAAAAAAGAGTCGCGGAGAGTGGTGTGACCCGAAGTGATTCTTGAACTAGTGTGGAACCCATGGTTGGGTCGCACGGGCTTGGAAGGAAACTCCTGCTTACCGATCAATGGGTATGGGAAATATTTCGTCGAGACCGGAGCTTGCATTTTAATGCCGGTCCCATCCCCACTGTCAAGCAAAGTTTCTCGACATAGTTAATAGCGTTCCCCAACAGATATGATGGACTGTTTGAAATAAAAGGACTCTGCACGTAAAACTAAATAAGTATTGGAAAGAAGCATCGGGGAATATTACAGTTTACTTTCTTTTTTCGCTGTCCTAGGCTCAACCATAAATCCTTTGAAAACCATTCCATGTTACCATGTTCAAAACCAACCATGTTATCCCAGTATACGTATACGAATATTTTATCAGATTTTGGCTGTTATATTGAACATTTCTTGAAGTTCGCTGTCTGCGCCGAGTTTAATACTTTTCGAACTTTTGATATGCTGCAGATATCTATGAAATTGTTTCCATGTCAGCTGCACGTCAGCATTACAGCATTTCAACCGGCGCTCACCAACTTCAAGCGAGAAAGAAGGAGAGCAAGAGATTGCATCCATGGGTGCAATCTCTAGGGGGGGGGTTGCGGGTGACATGTTCCCCGCAGTTTTCCAGAAGTGGCGATTTGTCCCCCCTAATTTTTAGGGTATAAAATAGGTATTTCCCATTGACGACACCGTTTCATGACCAATGAAACCTGATATAAGGGATTTCCACCGTAGCTTGTCATGCAACGCCCGAAAAACTGGTATTCCCCCACCCACCTGTCTTTGGTGGACTGCAGTCAGCTTCCCCCCCCCCCCCAGTTTCTGAATCGTGGCTACACCCATGTTCTGACCAATCCCAGTTCATTTTAGACATGTATTTATACTCTTTCGTACCTCAAAGTTATACTTTTCAGTTTCTATCGAAAAGTCCAGCGCTGCCATGCTTCCAAGAAAAGTGTGAGATAATATTTTACAAACAAAACTATTAGTCTGAAACATTCGGACGACGTCCAGACCAAAACTAGCTGATGTTTGCCACCGCAACAGGAGGCCCTGGGTGATGGTTTGGTCCGAGGAACACGGTATGGTCGCTACCTGATGTCTGCTGGCTGCCACATGTATTTGATTATTAATGTCACCCAGATCTGTCAGCAATGCGTTGCTGTTGGTTTTCTCGTAGGTATTCGCCAGGTAGAAAGGTAATGCACTGAACAGGATCGCCAACTTATTTCAGTCTTCTTCATTGTCAAATGAAGTCGATTTTGAAGAACGCAAAGCATGGGACCTTTGCCATTGCATCGCTGTATGTAGTTTTGACTAAGGAATTTTTCAGGAGCTTCTTGGTTTTCTGGTACTTCCTGTGACGTATGAACCCAGCTGAGTCCGGTGGGAGGTCGTTTCTGCAGACAGCTCCTCTGTCCCTGGGACCAGATGGGAGGCTATTTCGCCCCGTCATAGATCACGTGCCGTTATCGGATCATCGACGGCACACACGGGCGCACCGTCCGCTCTAAGCCGGCGTGATCTCTCCATCGATTACGCCTCATGATTTTACCGCGGTGCATCATCTCCTGAACAGGAGGTGCCCCCTTCAAACGATGACAGATCGGAGTAATTAAAAAGGCCGCCCGCCGCCGCGCGCCCGGGCCGAAACGACAGAGGCAGCGCCAGCGACGGCGACAGGGGCGGCGGCGACGGCAGAGGCGGATTGAAGGCCATCCTGCAGGATGAAACAAGCATCGACTGGAATATGTTTCCCCGTGTTCTTAAAGACACACTGTGCGAGGTTCAGTAACTGTTTCGCCGCAACACTCGTACATGAATTTGCAATCGTGGAACCTTTTGACAGCTTGCTGGGTGCTGCTAATTTGGGCTTTAAATTGGTTAGGACATTGACTTGCAGTGTTGCTCACTTTGACCACGAATTAAATAACTACACATGGCGGACACACTTCAGTTTGTACGACTGCGAGTGGCACTAACAGCGTTATCGCTGCTAGTGTTCGCAGTAGCGGGGGGGGGGGGTAGAGGAGGGCCATGGCCCTCCTGAGCCACACGGTCTTCACTAGATATTTAGCGATCTCTTAGGAATACAGAATGGTGATGATATATATGCCAGAAGAGCAAAGATGTTTTTCCTCTGCGTTGAATATGAAGTCAATGTTGTTGTCAATGCTGCTGCTGCCGTACTGCTGGTGCTTTTCCCATAAATTCTGTCATATGCCAGTGGCATAAGGAAAAATCTGACACTTGCCCCCACCCGGCTATGTGCCTGTATCCAAGTGTGCGTCCTTTTCCAGCATACCTTCTGAAGTGGTATGACCTCAACGCGCAATCTCTAGCAAATGACAAAAAATCCCGGAGCATATGATCCCTTTAGACGAAACACCGAAGTTAATGACATTTGCCCGTGGCTTGTTTTGTAACAAGACAGGCAGAATTAGGTTTTTAGCTAAAAAAAGCTCAAAGGCATGATCCATGACGTTGATGGTGCACAGAAAGATATGCAACATGGAGAGCGTCTGGTTGATTCTGAACCAAATCTGACGACGAAAGTTCAACTAAATTTACCTCGGCAACCGATCTGTTTAAACAACACAGCGACTTTCACGACTTTTTAGATGAAAACCCACATCAGACGCAACGCAGTCGTGTTATTTTTCACATCAGTCTCAAATTTCTCACGGTTTGAAAATAATGTCCGCAGGGTGAGATTTTTGGTCAAGGTGGGCGATAAAAAACGGCGTCTGCAGCCAGTATGTTGAAACAAAGTCTGTCCAAGTCGCTACAGATCACCTGAAATATCTGAATGGTACCGAGAAAATTTACGAGTGCTTTTGCAAAATAGACACTGAGTTCAAAATCCATGAAAGACTTCCGGGATAGTTTACAGAATCATTATTTGAAGAACTCATATGCCGGCTCCTTGTGAATGGAAATGCAAAAATCTTGGGCAATTGAACTATCTTCAGATGAAAGCTGCATGGTTAGGTACCAAGTGGTTGCGAAGTCATACGTGCCTGCATAAAGCATTACGGCATGGATGACATCTAAATTTAATGTTTTCTGATGGGTAAAATATAGGCCTCCCTCGAAACATCCCAAACCCCAAACATTTGATCAAATTTTACGGTTTTCGTAGGTTTCACTAGGTTTCACAGACATGGTTTCACTAGAGCAAGTGACAGCGATGTGACTATAAGACAAGGCTTTGGTCCAATCAGATTCGTGGTCATCATCCCAGAAGACGTTCCCGTTGGAATTACACCGATCATTGTTCAGCACCTCGGGTTATGCCGGTCGTGAAAACCTTCCATGGCTCGTCCCCCGTCGGCCAGAAATTGCCCCCTGACCACCCTCCTTGGCTCGGTTCCTGATCCTGCTCGAAATTGCTCCACTGCCCCCCTCCCTGAATTCGCCCCTGACCTATCACAGATGTCGCTCCCTTGCTTCCTTCTCTGGGCTCGCCCCTGGTTATCCCGACTAATTCGCCTCTCAACCATATCATAATCAGACCCACCGCCGGCACCACGTGTGTGGCGGCACGTGCCGAGCGACACGTGCCGGCACGCCGCAACACGTGGCCCGCGGTGGCACTGCACGTGCCCGCGGCAATGATACGCCTGCGGCTTATTGTAATGTAATATGATTAGGTGCCAGCGCGCCGTCACAAAATTGCCAAGTGAAAAGCTTGACTAAAGAGGATCATTGAAATTGGCGGTGGCCTTTCGTCGAAGCACGCCGAATGTAATTAGCTCTTTGTTGCACGGCACGGGTCGGAGGCTGTTTCGCCGTGGGTCTTCCGTCGGGGAGTTGAGGGATATTCAAAGCAGGCGCTGATGATCGCCTAGCGAGGAGACCGTTAATCACGCACAATCACAAACGATCGGCGTGACAGGTTGCCAGGGGCGACGCGTTTCAGCATCCGCGGCAGTCTGGATCGCGGAAGCGACGTATATCGCATCGCATGCATCTGACCATCGTTCCCGAAATACGTGGACGATTTAGACGATGATGTTGGGGTAAAAATGCGATCAGCTTACTGATACCAACTGCACTCCCATTTCTTGATAACTATTACTTCCTGCATTTTAGGTAACATTACAATTAAATCCTACCAGTTTTACTGCACTTTTTTCGTATGAATTGATTGGAAAAGACGCATGAAAAACGTTCTATATGTATTTTTATGATTATATATTTTTTTTTTTTTATTTTTTTTCACAAGCGTTATGCAAAAAAGGCATCATTGCCAACAACTATCTGAGCACGCTCTTGAAAAAGGCAGAAAGGATGTATTTGGTGCTGTTGAAGTAGGCACGCTTTTACTGGTCAGCAAACACTGCACTTAAACGAATCAGGTATTAGCAGGGCAGCAAACCTTGGAACTATCATCGCCGTCGCCATTGCTCTAAGGTAAACATAGATACATCGTATGAATGTGGTAGGACGTGACATAAATATCTCGCAGGCCTTTACGTACTGATGTTTCCACGTTAGGAACGATTTTCTCATAAAAAACTGCCATTTTTAAGCGTTTGCTAGCTGAATGATATTGAACAAGTAGATGACTGGATCAAAAAACTCCGCGAAACGTCAAAATAACGCAATATAACGTAATGGTCCTTGCAAGCTACGACCGCCTTTCGATGCAGAGTTGAGGGCGCCTTTGGCGTTCCGAGTGCATAGGAATTTGTTGAGGTGTCAGATGAGGTTTGGAGCGAACAAGAGGAACGGACGGCTAATCCCGCCCCGCTCCTGTTCGGGGAGACATCGCAGCGGCTGCGACGGTGGACATTTGTGTGCAACTGAGCCGTTCGTCGACGCTTTTCAGCTGCCAGACACACGTCGCACCGCATCCTACCACACCGACCGCCGCGGGTGCGCCGTAAATCCCGCATCGGATTCGAACCGGGAACCTTCGGGCCCGGGGCACGGCCCCCCTCATCACCAGACGGCCGGGCGGGGGCGCGGCCAGGTAATCCGTGCCACGCTCCCGGCCGGCGGCTGGTGCGCCAGGTGTCGGCGGCCATTGTCACGGGCGTGATGAGCCGGCTCTACCTCGCAGGCTTTGCCCGGGATCAGCGCAGCCTAGCGGAAAATCGCCAGGTGAGGCGGCCAGCCGCAGACAGAGTGGCGGCACCTCGTCACAGCGCGCGCCGCGGAGCGTCTCTGCGGGTCGGGCGGCGGCCGGTGGGACTCGATTGGTTTCGGTATCGGCCGGTGCGTGTTGATGGGGGATTATCCGTTCAGTGGGGCTCCGTGGAAGGATTGAGTCTACAGGAATCGACATGGAAGTGGGCCGAGGTCGTTCACCCGAGCAGGACCGCTGTAACGGCTGGTTATCGAACGCGAATCATTGTCGTTGGGCGGGAGGGGGATGGAGCGTTGGCAGCGATTTAAAAACCACCTCATCGGTAGCCATCTTTGGAAGGTAGCAGGTTTCCTTTGAAGCGCGTGAGCCTTTATGTGGCTGTGAGCTTCAAAACATCAATTTTTAAAATCATATTGTGGCACTTCACAATGCACGGGCGAAACGATGATGGTTTGGTGGATTTTCTTTACGATAACTACATTGGTGTCTAGCCATGGATCCCATCACAGCCAGATTTGGCCCTTGCCATATTTTGAGTGGATTAAATACTCTGGCTTGAATTGTTCTTTCAGGTTATATGGACACAAGTGACTTGCAACCATCCCCACTCGAACTACCCCACAGATTTCAGTGTCATAAAAGCATTCATTATGTTGAACTTTGTGCAAAGTCACTGCCATAATGGATGAATGCAGATAAGCCCATCAATACGAAAGTCAGTGAAAAATGAAGCAGTATTTCACACGGCCTCACAGTTACTTCCCGGCCACACAAAGACCGCTGAACCACGCTAGCTCGCGAAACAAAGATGAGGACCAACTGAGACCATGAGGGCGAGACAAGCCCAGATGAGGACGCCTCAGACATCGATCAGATCGTGATTCCCTGCGCGTGGCGTCGGCCGTGTGCGCGGCGCGATCCCAGCGCCGTTTGGTCGCTCTCCCCTTCCTGCCGGCCCCTACGTAAAATCAGGCCCATTCTGCGCTCCTCGGTCCCCCACCCCCCGCTAACAATGGGCGCCGACAATGGGGCAGGCGAGCGTGCCAAACGCCGCACAATGCGCCACCGGCCGATTCCAAATTCATGGAAAATCGCGCGCGCCGGCCGCCGCCGCCGGCTATGGTAATCGTATGGGCCGAAACCGATTGGCTCGTTACGTACATCCAGCCCGAGTTACCGGCAGTTACCCGCAGTTGCCAGCAGAGAAAAAGAGAGCTGCCGCTTCGTGTTTCAGGTGAATGTTGGTCTACATTAACAAGAAGACGCTTGGCAGGGCGCATGGCGAGCGAAGCCGAAAACATTCATTGATCCATTTGAAAATGTTCCATCCGAATGATTGCGAGTTTGAACGTCATGCGCGAACATGACGTTATTCGCTGCCATTACTGAGCGGTTCAAAAACTCCCGCGGAGAAACGGAGCAAAGAGCAGAAAGATTACTCTCGTAATAGCCGTGTGGAAGAAAGAGCTTTGAAACCAGCGGATCACAAAAGAAAACACATAAGATTTAAAGAATTCAACTACGTTATGGTGAAAACTGAAAGATTCGGTGTCTAGTGACAGGGGCGTTGGAGGTGAGGGGGGGGGGGAGAGCAGGGGGCAGCTGCCCTTGAACTTAGGGCAACATTTAACATGAACCCTTTGGTGTGCATGGAAAGAAACGAGGTAAAGATCGCGTTTGCCCCCCCCCCCCCACATCTCCACAGAGGTTCCACCGCTCCTGTCCAGTGGTTGCAGTCTTCAGAAACGTTATGGCTGGGCCTGGTGGTGCCTCAGATATATACTCAGATGTATACAATTATACTCGCCAAATAGCCGCAGGGCATATTTCTGAAACGGCGTTTGGCAGCACTTAAGTCAAGATATCTGAAAAAGTTTCAGTTTGCACGAAAATGTTTTTTTTGCAACGCTCATTGCAGATACTTGGAGACATATTGTGCTGGATTTTGGCAAAGATCACGGTGAGTAAAGATGGTTAAAACCAAAATGCTCTATGCGACCTAGTCAGATCGAAGATAAAATCCTGCAGTCACCGAAAAAGTAAAGAGTTATGAAAGCTGGAACATTTCTCTTTCGAATGACGCCTATCGCGCCTTTCTGTGACAATCTGCCACCGAGTTCTGTGCATTTGAATCAAACAATGTCTGTAAAAATCAGTGACCTTCCATGACCTATAAGTTTGACCTCAGAGGTCACCCAGGGCTAAATATTTGTGGTTGGCCGTTTTTTTCCATAGGTGCTATGAGCGTACCAAATACTATGAAAATTGAAAGGGGTCGGGTCAATTCTTGTGTGATTTGACAAGGAAGGACTCAACAACAACTGAACAACTACAAAACAACTACAACTAACAACTGAAGAAACGTGACCTGTTCAGTTTGATCATGGTCTATGGTATAACTCATACTCGGTTAAACTTACCTATATCAGATACCAAAACTAAGAGGGCAATAACTTTCAGAACATCCGTGGAGTGGGAAGGCATATAGTAAAGTTCCAGGGAACTTCCCAACGTGAAGAGTTAAGACATTAAAGGAATACAAGACTGCATTTTTAATCCGTTTGAAACTAATCGCCATTTTTCAAAGCTTGCATCTACTTAATTTTACGATTGTTATAAAGGGCTTCCCTAAACTGTTGCAATTTCCTAATATAACTGATGAATATAACATTACACACAGACCCTGCAACGTGTCAAAATTTGGGAATCATGGCGGTCGGGTTGAGAGCTTCTAGTGTTTTTATAGCTCACTCGGATAGCGTATTTCTCAAGAACTGGAGGAGGGGTAGTGGCACATCCTCGTGTCCCCGTTCGGCGGGGCCATTTTTTCCCATAGCTGGACATCCGGGGTTTGGGAGGGTCTAGATCCTCCACTTTCAGAGATTGCAACGTCAGGGCTATGGCAAAGACTGGAAAGCAGGAACGTAAGAGCATTCAGGAAAACGTGGCTGGGAGGGGGGGGGGCAAAGACTTTTTCTCCCATAGGGCTCATGCTAAGTTCCTCAGAAACGTGGGGGGCGTGGCCCCCCGTCCCTCGTTTCCATGCCCATGCTGAAAAGGCACCTAAAATGTGATGCAGATTCTCCAATAATTCTCAGGAATCTCCAGCCATGGATTTATGCTTTCAGGACTTCGTTTAACAAAGTCTCATCAAGGACATCCTCTGGTTCTGTGTTGCATCACGCCATTGAACATCACCACCGCTTTACCTGTCCCCTTGTGTGTATTCATGTTCTGTTATCTTTTCTCGCATGCGCACGGCACCAACTTGTTTACCATGCGTAAGCAGGACCGGCTTATCTAGTTTGACCAGATGAGAATTTCACCTGGCAGTTCCATTGGAAGAATTTCATTATCTTTAACCAACTTTGCTTGTTACGCTTCCTGTCAACCCCGGTTTTGGCGTTTCGTTTGTACACATTCGCACTCAAGTGTCACGATTTCATATTTGTATATTTGGCAACGTTTTAGTTTGCTTCGGAATCTGCTTTTAAAGCTCTGTTGATAGTCATGACTTCTGCGCTGCTTTGCTACGTGGATTATGAACATTGTCTTGATTTACGCCAACACGCAAGAAAATGCAGCAAGGATGTTTTTCCATCCTCTCTCTCTCTCTCTCTCTCTCTCTCTCTCTCTCTCTGTCTCTGTCTCTGTCTCTGTCTCTGTCTCTGTCTCTGTCTCTGTCTCTGTCTCTCTCTCTGTCTCTGTCTCTGTCTCTGTCTCTCTCTCTCTCTCTCTCTCTCTCTCTCTCTCTCTCTCTCTCTCTCCCTCTCTCTCTCCCTCCTCCCTCTCTCTCTCTCTCTCTCTCTCTCTCTCTCTCTCTCTCTCTCTCTCTCTCTCTCTCTCCTCTCTCTCTCCGCGCCTGTCGCCTGATTTCCATAACACAACAAGTGTTTTGTAAACGGGGCCAGCGGCCGCACCTGTCCCACCATTGTCACCGCTCTCCCCTCCCCGTCCTGCCCGCCTCGTCGGTCCGTCGGCGTCGACTATTTGTTCGCCGACCGACGGTGGCCGGCCGGCCCGGGTCGGGGAGCGCCATTCAGCGTCGTTTAGCCCGGGGGATGAGCGAGGGGCCCCGGGCGGCGCCGCCTCGCCAACGGCCGACTGCGGAGAGGGGGGGGGGGAGCGTCCTTTGCGGCCGACCGCCGGACGGATGCGTCCACTCCGGCCTGTTGAGCCGGCAACCGACCCGGCTGGCTGACCACACCCGCCGACCCACTGACTAGCGGAGGGGGGGGGGTGCCAGGTGGCAGAAGAGGTCCCGTTGATGATGTGAAGACATGCCTGGTGTTCGGTGACAGCAGCAAGCGGCAGGCGGGAAATTGACATAACTTTGCTGCGCAAGATACCCCAACATCCTCGCAACAATTTTTGTCGCACCAGATCCTCGAGTACGGGGACAGCACGCTCATGTTGCGTGACAAACTAGCTTGTGAATTGCCGCGGCTCTGTTGTGGTGTTAGTGTCTTGTTCCTGTGGTCCTCTCCGAGGCATTGGCACGACTGGGAGACTGCATTGCTGCATGTGCAACTCCAGCTGACGTGAGGAGACCAACTTGTCTGAGGCATGTCAGAAGGTCGGACCGTGAACGGACTTACCGTTACCGTGTCACTTAGGTCAGGCAAACTCAGAGATTTCCTGGCCAAGACTTCCGGTTCGAGACACGTCTGGGAGCCCCCTGAAGACGGAAGATGCGCTCAGGAGTGAAGGCGCATGGATTTTTGTCGTTGCCAATGCAACCGCCGTGCCGCGATTCGTGCCTCTGGTGGTGTTTGGAAGGAATCGACCCGAAACCATTTCTGGAGACGCCGGAATATCCTGGAGTCTCCACGCCTAGCGGCGATCAAACGGCCCAAAGTGAAACAACAGGCTTTCCAGCGTCGTCACCGATGCGGCTCTGTCAGTCGAATTCCAGTTAGGGATGTCGGCGCGGAGTCGAGACCGCTGTTCGCTGGAGATTTCCTCCGGCCAGAGACACTGCTAAAACAAGAGCCAGCGTTCCCACTGACCAAAGCACCAGCGGCGCTGCCGACGCAGCCGCCGGATTCCGCAGAAAAACGCCGCACCGGAAACAGTTATCACCGCTGCTGACGTCACATCACACAGACCCGCCGGACGGACGCGCCCGTGTCGTCAGAACTGACGTCCATCAGCAAACGCCAGTGACGTCAAATAATATATTTTACGTCATCGGCGTCCGGCGGCGGAGCCGGCGCGGACAGCTGAGCGGCGCACGTCACCAACAGCGAACCGAATACCCCGGCAGCCCCGTCCTGCCGCGCAACAAACCCCTCTGACGCCCCGCCGGCACCCACTCATGGTCGCGGCCGCAACCATCCAACCAACGCAAACAAACCAAACAGCGCCCGGCCGTCGGCGCGACGTGCGGCAAGATCGCCTCTGATCGACCGCGTCTGCAGAGGACGCCCACAGGACGGCGCGGTCCCCACAACTGCACAGGCGGCCGCTGGGTGGCAGCTGAGGCGCAGAGCAGAGCCCAGTGTTCCCGCTGTGACCTGGAAAGGCTCGTCGCTGAAGCCCCCGCGTAACGTTCGTTGACAGCTGGGTCCACCGCCTCCACGTCGAGCAGAGCAAGATTCGGACGAAAATCGCGAGTCAGAGCACCACAAGCCGGACGCCGCGAAGACCGAAAGCGGAGAGAGTTGCTCAAAGTCCGCAGCCAGAGAACGAAGAGGACCACCGCCGAGCGGCGCAGGCCGGATAGTCCAGAGCAGAGGGACGATGTCCCCTGATGTGACCTGACACAGAGGTGACCCGACACCGACCCGACCTGCGGCCGCCCGGTGCGCGTCACGCACGGACGCCGTTTGTGACTCACAGAGCGAGGCGCCGCCGGCTGCCGCCGATTGTTCAGACAGAGTCCGCATTGGCTAAACAGAGGTGAACACAGCACGCGCGGCGCGGTCCGACCCCGGGAAGGAAAAGACCCGGCCTTCACACAGGCAGAGCACCAGGAACACAGGTCCCACGGCGGCGGAGCACGGAGCACACCGCCCGAGCACGCGGCAAACCACCCCACACCGCCTCGGTCCAGCCACACCGACCCCCTCCCCACATACACACGGACACAGAGAGCACGGCACGCAGACGCCGGCCCCGCCGCCGGGCCGGACATAGTCCCCCCCCCTCCCCCCGGCGGCGCGCGCTGCCCATTGGTCCCTTGTGATAAGGCGCACGGTTTGGCCTCCCGAGCACAGCACGTGCTGGGCCGGTGGTCCACGGTGGCACGGTGACACATGACGGACGGCAGTCCATCGTGACACGGCGGCGCGTGACGGCTCGTGATCGCCAGTGACACGATGAGACTACAGAGTTTACGGCTGCGCCAAACGGCCAGTAGTCCAGAGCAACACGGTAACACCACGGACGGTCTACAGTGACACCAGAGGGCTCACAGTAACAGCAGGTGGCTAGTCGTCCCAAGTGACACAAGAGAGGACCGACAGTGACACCAGACAGCTAGTGGTCCACAGTGAGAGGGCAACACCAGATAAAGTGTAGCGACACCAAACATCTAGTGGTCCACAGCGACGCCATCGATGCCATGCAGGGTGCACGGTGACGCCAGAACAGGCAAACAGTGACACCAGACAGCCAGTGATCAACAGTGATGCAGTGACACCGAACCGGCTAATGGCCGAGAGAACACAATGGCACCAGAGGGCGGGATGGGGCTCAAAGTTGTAGTTCAGGGATTCGGGTCAGCAGACACATGCAGACACACAGACACACACAAACACGCGCGCGCACGCACACGCACACGAGCGCACGCACGCACACGCAAGCCGGAGGAGAGGGAACACAGAAATGATGAAGGATCACCAGGCGACGGGACACGGAGGCTTCAATGGGCAGGGTGGAATCAGAGCCGGACACAAAGGCGGCGAGAGACACCAGCACACATCCAGTCAGTTCTACTGCGAGGTACGAGGCCACGCGGATGGAATGAGGTCAGCGGTGATCTCCGGGCGACAGAACGGCGAAGCAGAAGCAGAAGCGCAACGGGGGGGGGGGGACACGACACAGCGGCGGTGGCCCGCAGGTGGAAACGGGAGCAGACTGGCAGGTCCCCTGTGCCCGCTGTAGACGGCTCAGAGCCGCCGGCAGACGGCTGGCCTCGACGGCGGCCTACAGGGGACACGGGGGAGGGCGGGGGGGGGGGGGGGGCTAGACGGAGGACGAGGGAACACGGAGGAGGAGCGGCAGACACACCGGGAAGGGTAAGCAGACGAGGAAGATACAGAAGTACACAGAAACACAGTTGTACGTTGTTGCTGTACGCACAGGACACACAAAAACGTGAGGCCAAACACAGGAAGAAGAGAGCGCCAGACCTAGGCGGCACACAGAACCAACGACACGCCAACAAACACGGGGACGGGTACCGGCCGGACGACAGCGGCGGCCCGGCCGGCATCAGTCGGCGCCGCCCTGAGCCGGACCATCTCCCGGCCGGCGGCCGAGGGCGGCTCCGACCTTCACGGCGCCGCCCCCGGCCGAGCGGCTCCCTCGAGCTGCAGCTCACGCGGACCGGACGCGCCTCTAGTCGGTGGAAATCGTCCTCAGAGAGCTGCAGAAGCCTCCTGTGTGGCTTCGGACCGCCAGCTGACCCGCCCCGAAACCAGTCCGGGAAGCTGCGGGCGCTGCTTGAGCATCCGATAATGTTTTGGAGTTCAAGCGTCGGAGAAAGCGGCGCAAGCAACCGAACATACCGGGCAAACAGACCCGGCAGCTGTCTGATCAACAAAAAAAAACGTCCATAACATTATCTCCAGCACCGCCACCGCGATTCAGCGGAATGATTAGACGCTTTAAGAAGGGCGTCAGCGAACAGTAAACAACAATCGGGCCAGCCTCATACAGAAGAGGGTACCAACAACGCTACGCAAGGCAGGAACAGCATTTTGCAAAGGCACGCCGAGCAAACCAAACATACGCGGTGAAGATGGCTGACCACGGCCTCAGCCCCCGCATGCGTAAAATATCAAAACTGGTCCAAACGTGATACATCATTACCGCATCGGGTTATGCCATTTCGCTATGGGACGAAGGGCAACGCACAAAAACGGCGCATATTAACAGTCTGCGTATTTTCAAGTACTAATGCTAACCGTCCACGTGGCAAACACATGTAAAATTGTTGCCAGGTATTGTTCGGGCGCCTGGCGGTACCACCCGGCGGAAACGGAGACCGAAATTGTCGTTCCGGCAGCAGCAGCAGCATTTCGAATCCGGAATTCGCGAGACAAAGGCTGCCGACGGAAGACCAATGTTGCCCCCGCGGGAGCTGTCGGCTCTGCCTTAACGGAGGCCGCAGGCCGGCTTCTCGGGTTCGCTGCGGCGGTGAACAGTTTCAGTGCTGAGCTAGCTTGGCAGTTCTTGGGCGACGATGAACAGTCTCCTGGAGCTGATGGGATCGGTAGAACCCAAATGGGATCGATAGAACCCGCCCTGCCTCTCCCGAACCTTGATCTACTGGCGCTGCCGACTTTGGTAGAACTCAGCCATGACCTAACCATTCAGTTCACTGACGGTGTCGATACTAGTAGAACTCGGCCTACTGTTGCTGGGATTGGTAGAAATCGGCCAGAATCTTCCAGGCTTTCGGAGCCATGAAGCCGTCCGGAGGCTGTTGCCCCGCCCGCGCCAGACCTGTCAACATCGGAGCCATCCGTCACTAGAACCGTCCACAACGGAGCCGTCTGTCACCAGGCCCGTCAACAACAGAACCCTCCGTCGCCAGACCCGTCAACGACGGACGTCCATCATCAAAGTTGTCAAAAAGGCGGGCGTCCGTTTCCAGACCCGTAAACAACAGAGCCGTCCGCCACTGACCGGTCTGCCAACGGTCGGATCTGTTTACAAGGACGCCGTGGCAAGACCGCACGCAGAGCGACCCAACAACCACCAGCTGCCTGTCCATATTCCTGGCCGGGTAGCGCACACCGCCGCTGGGCCACCCGCCAAGATGGCAGACCAAAAGACGACAGACTGACTGCTGCTCACGAGCCAGATTACCGTGCTCTGGACACGGCAGTCCGGCGGCGGCAGCGGCGGCGGCGGGCCGAATCGGCAGGTCGCGGGACCGCACCTCCGGACCTCCCAGCCCGCCTCCCGAGCCGGCGCCAGCAATCACCCACCGGCGTACGGCGGAACGCTTCAGAGAGGGGGAGAGGACCAAAAAACGATCCCCTGCTCAAAGTCGCGGGGCCAGTGCCAAATTTTTCAAAGAAGGGGGGGGGGCTGCCCGCAGGCCATCGCCGCTTCCAAAGCCCCTGCACCGCTCTCAACCCGCGGAAGTGAGGCACGCACTAACGCTCGGCTCGTGAGGGCGGGGGGATGGGGTGAACACGGCACTCGTCTTCCCAAAGGGAGGGACCCCGCGGCGGGCGCCTCCCAGTTTCCCTCACCGCGCATCTTGGTGCCCGAGATGAACTCGAAGTTGTCCTTGTTGGCCGGGTCGAAGAAGTCCATCTTGCCCAGCTGTTTGTTGTAGGCGGCCACGCGGAACGGAATGATCTCCAGCTGCTTCAGGCCGGGCGCCATCGTCAGGACCTGGCCGCAGTGTTCACACAGCTGCCAATACTGATCCACAGCGACCACACGGCCGTCAGTACTGGTCTACAGTGTCCACCTGGTCGTCAGCAGCGATCCACAGCGACCACACGGCCGTCAGTACTGGTCCACGGTATCCACGCAGCCATCAGCACTGGCCCACAGTGTTCACAAAGCCGTCAGTACTCATCCAAAATGTTCACACAGCCATTAGTGCCGGCCTACGGCGTTCACACAGCCATCCGGACTGCTCAAAAGCGCTGACACCATCGTTGATGTCCATAAATGTCAGCTATGAAACCGTCAACACTGATCCACAGCGTCCACACGACTCCCGGCACCTGTTCGCAGCCTTCACTCAGCCACCACGGTACACCCGTACCTGCTGCCGCGGACAAAATGTACCTCGCCGTCGCGGGCTCACCCACGCCTCGCCACGTGGCGTCCAAACGTACCTTGCTGCCGTGCGAGGGCTCGTAGAGGTCGCCGCCGCCGTCAGGGTGGGTCATGCCGGCAGGGTCGCGGCCCACGATGTAGAAGCTGGCGCCGGTGCACATGCGCGCCTTGGCGTGCCACTGCACCTCCGTCGGGCCGGCGTACATCATCGGCGACGGGAAGATGGCCAGCACGGTGGAGCTCGGCTCCAGCACGCCCTCCTCCAGGATCGACTGCGCGTTGGGGGGAGGGGGGTCAGGCGCCGTTGACCGACAGCAAAAATACAGGTGTCAGTCGCGTGCGGGGACAACTTGCCGCCAAGGTCTCCGGTATTTGCAGGTCCGACAGTAAGGGTCGGTCACAAGCGGTGACTTTGGCCGTATTTCGGCCAGGCCTGTTGAAGCCCAGGGTGGCGGTGACAGCGACGTGTTCAGCTCAGTAGTACGGAGCGACGGCCGGCCGAACTTACGACCGTATCGTTTCCCCGCCAGTCCACCTCTGCGCCTCTGTCCAGGAGCAGATCGACGGTCTCTACCTACAACCTCGGCAGCACGTTCAGTCTCCGGTCGACATCACCAAGCGCCCAGCTACAGGACAATGACGCCATAAACATCTGGCCCGAGATACACCCTCCTTCACTACCACACACGAGTCATCACAGATCCACAGCTGGATGGATGCTGGCCGTGATGACGCAGCGCATCAGCCCAGTGATGCCTAGATGACGTCACGTAAGGCGTTCTGTCCGGGATTCCAACGCGGCCGACGTGGCCGATCACTTAAGTTCCATCACCTGCATAGCGGAAACCTCGGTTACAGTCGGAGCACCGGGCGCCGTCCCACCTGGTGCTGCTGTATCCGCGTGGCCAGCGGCACGTCGTCGTCCTTGGTCCAGCCGCCGAGCGGGTGCAGCAGCAGCACCGGCTTCTTGTAGCCGCGCTCCAGCAGCCGCCGCTTGGTGTCCTGGCCGGGCAGGCGGGCGTCAGCTGCGTCAGCCTCGTCGCCGGCTCGGCGCAGGCCGGCAGTGTGCTGAACACGACCGCGTCCGGTCCGACGACGGGTTCCGTGTCGCGCGCCGTACACAAAACGACAAAACAAAATAAACGAGGAAAAATGGAGGCAACAATGAAGCAAACGCACTCCTTCACATGCCTGCATTTCACAGAGCATGGGTTCGGGCTCAGTACAATGCATTAGGTTACACAATTACGCTCCGATCGCTGGCGCAGGCCGCATCTCCGCTGGCAGTCCGGCCCACGGTCCAGACGACCAGTCGACATCCGCACCACGGCATCTAAGATCACGCCCGACGCCCGGCAACACAGCACGGCAGCGCGACACCGGCGCTGGCAGCGTCAGACCGCAGGCCGGGTCACCGCGTCCCAACGCTCACTTTGGCGGGCCTGCGCTTCGCGAAATCCGCCCGCATCCGCAGGCGTTTCTCCCCTTAACTACACCGACTGGATACCTTTCTGACACTTAAGGTTAAGTCGACACCGACTGGATATCTTTCTCACACCTCTGCTTGCGTCTGCACTGCATCTGCACCGACCGGATACCTTACGGACATCTTTAATTAAGTCACCATCGGTCGGATACCTTTCGGCCAGAGCCCGAGACTCTACAATGGCCACCACGCCGCCGGCAGTGGCAGCCGAGCCGCGGCGGCGGCCGGCCGCGGGCCGTTACCTGCATCAGCAGCGCGTGGCCGTTGTGGATCGGGTTCCTCAGCTGGAAGGCGAACACGGCGTCCGCCTGCATCTCGCGGAACCTGCCGGCCGGGCGTCGGGCGGGGTCACTCAGACGGCGGCGGAGACGGCCGCGACTGCCGTGAGCGTCAGGGTCTTCCCGCGCTGCCGCCTCTTACATCGGCCGGAGCGAGCAGCACGAAACAACAGGGACGGATGACTGCAGGTCAGAACAGAGCAGCGCCAGCCGAGAGACCGGACCACAAATCTTTCAGGGCAAGGGGACACAGAAGCAGAGGAGGGTGTTCCCGGTGGAGTAGGGAGCACATCGACACAGGAGAACGTTCCAAGTGCGGTAGGCAACGCACCAACACAGCAGAACGTTCCAGGTGGGGAAGAGAACGCAATGACACATCAGAACGTTCCAGATGTGGCAGGGAACACACTGGCAAACCCGAACATTCCAGATGTTGTAGGGAACACATCGACACAGCAGAGCATTCCGGAAATGTATGACCGGCCGGCCCACCTGGCTCGTAGCTCGGTCGGCGTCAGCCGGTAGCTGTCCAGGCTGTCCTCCCAGCGGATTCGCTGCAGGACCTCTAGATCTCCGCCGCAGAGCCAGTCGCCCGACTCCATCACCATCTGCCGGCCGAAACGGCAACTTCGGCTTCCCGCAGCCGACAGTGGTGGCGGCAAAACGACGCTGCACAATGCAATGAACACGGCAAAAACGTAAATATCGGCAATCTAAGGCAGTCTAAATATACTCAAAGACGTTTTCCGTTTCCATACACCTAGCATGCATTTTCGTTTGCGTGCCTTTTTTGTAACAGCTCACCAGTTCCATAACCAAAATAAACGATAAAAATCCCGACTGGCGTAGGCGACAAGATTCCCCATTCGGAATGGAATGACCCATTAACCAGCAGGCCGGCGGTGCAGTTTGGCCGCTGTCGTGCGTCTGACCTTGACGTAGGGGTGCTCGGGGTTGGTGGTGCCCCACTGGCGCGCGCAGCGTTCCTCCTTGCGATGTTCGTAAAACTCGGGCTTCCGCAAGATCGCCACCGGGCGGCCCTGGTACCTGCCGAGATACACACACCGGCCGTCACCACCCTGGTATCTGCCAAGATACACACACCAACCACCAACTCCTTGGTACCCACCGAAATACACGCACCGACCGTCAATATCCTGGTACCTGCCGAGATATACGCAACGACCGTCAATACTGTCAGACGATCATTTATGTTCGGCATATGTAGTCCTATAACAAGCAGAACTGACGCCTGCCAGGAAACCGGACGAATATCAACGTCGCACGCCGTGAGACGCCTGAAACATGAGTACGTGTTCAGATATGAGCAGAAGATAATCATTAATCGACACACTCTTGAACGTGCACGGCGTTTGCTCCCGGCCCCCGGCCGGGGGGGGGGGCTGACCTGAGAGTGACGGCCGGCCGGCCGGTCAGCCGCTGTTTGTCGGCCGTGCGCACGGCGAGCACGATCGGCACCGACTGGTTGGTGACGCCGTCATCCAGCAGGCAGCTGAAGTGCTGACTCTGCCGGCCATGGAGGCGTCACCGTCACGCGCAGACTCAGCGACAGACGGCTGAGGCGGCAGAGGCAGCACAGGCGGCAGAGGCGGGAAAGGCGGCAGAAACGGCAGATGCAGTTGCACATCGGCCACAGATGGTCGACAATGGAGACAAATCCCGGATAACAATCGCTGAATCAATAAATCAATCACGGCGATACAGTAACAAGCCCAAACTGGTCATCCACATCCGAAAACTCCAACACAATTTTGGAAAGCAGAGCGAAAAGCGCCTTATGAGTCTATACCTATGGTTCCTGAACGCAAAAGAACTGCACGTAATAGCGGAAATCAGAATAATGGCAAAAAAGAGCAAATTCACAGCGGACAGAGCACGGTTACCGACCGACCGGAGCGTTCTGTGCACGTCAGCATAGGGGCCTCTACAACGTTCTGTGCACGTCAGCACGTCAGCATCTGTGAACGTCAGCGTCGGGGCGTACCTGCAGAAACTCCCGTTCCCGCATGAAGCCAGTGAGCGGCGTGGCCCAGCCTTCCGACAGCACCTGCACCTGCAACACGCCGGGCACCGCGCCGTTACTGGCCGAACACACCCACCCACAGGTCGAACACTGTCACAGGCAAGGGCGCCGCACTGTCACCGAGCCAGGCATCAGACTGTCACTGGCCGAACAAGGGTCTGTCACGTGCCAGGCGCCGCACTGTCACCGACCAGCCATCAGACTGTCGCTGTCCGAACACAGGTCTGTCACGTGTCAGGCGCGGCCCGTCGCCGGCCAGGCATCAGACTGTTACTGGCCGAACACAGATCCGTGGCAGGACCAAACACAGACCAATCACGGGCAAACGCAAAACCGTCACTGATCAAACGCAGGCCTGTAAATAAACGGAACTAAACTTAACTGCACTGAACGGACCTGTAACCGAGCAGACATACTTTTTTCACAGACATGGCGCGCCCAACGAGCACACCTCGGACCAGCGATACATCTCGCGGCGCCAGCCTGCTCCGCTGTCTTTGAGCGTCGCCTGGCGTCACGCGAGGCCGCGGGGGCGCGACTCACCCACTCCAGGTCGATCTTGGAGATGTCCACCGACGGCAGGCCGTCCGCCTCCTGCACGGCGGCCGCCAGCTGATCCTCCGGAACGAACAGCTCGCCCACCGCCTGACTGGCCGAGCGGGGAACGATGCCCTGGGGGCGCGGCAGGGGCGGGGTTTACATACATGGTGACGGTTCCCTCCACCGGCGGACTGGCCGACCGGGGAACACGAGCAGGGCATGGGACGGTGCTGAATGCACCCTGACGAAGCAGGATTTCGAATTCCACTCATAGACGATCCCTATAACACTACAAAAGAAAAGGCCATCCAAAGGCATCTACAACAGTAATTCCTCCCCGGCTATAACTAAACAAACACAAAAATGCGGCCGTGTGTTCGGCCAGCCAGTTTGTCTTTGAAGGCTGTGGTGGTGGCGATGGCGATGGTGATGCTGATGGTGATGGTGACGGTGATAGTGATGGTGACGATGGTGACGATGGTGACGATGATGATGACGGCGGCGATGACGATGATCCACCGTCTGATCTTACGTGCGACGTGAGCAGCTCCACCACCTGGTCGACGCAGTCCTGCACGCTATGGTCGGCCGTGTACAGCGTGATGTCCGGGCTCGTCGGCCGCTCATAGGGCGCGTCGATTCCCGTAAAGCCTGCGGGCGCGGGCCTGACGGTCAGCCGAGGCCGCCGGCACACCGGCGACGCCTCCCGCCGCGCACGACGGCCGGCGGTGGTTGTCGGTTACTGTGTTGTTTAACGACGTTCTCGACTGTCGGAGTCATTTCGCGTCGCGGCTTCTCACGCCGGTTGTCGCGAGGGACGGCGAAATGTTGCTGTTACCCGGACTCGAACCGGGGACCTTTCGGTCACAAGGCGCGCATGGTAAACACTACACTACGCCGTCCCCCACGGCAGCCAGTGTCTGACTGCCCTCGTGGCATCTGCCTGCCCACACAGCGCTGTCCACGGGTGTACGAGCGTTATTGGCCCCGTGACGAAGCAGCACATGAGTTATTAATAAAATACATCCGCGTAGCGCATCTGGCTTAATGAAACACTGCTAACACTTTCCGCAGGCCCAAATCGACGTATCTGTTAGGCTTGTAGCCTGGACTGCAGGCAAGCCCAGCTTCTCACCCTCCACGATTTCACGCCGACTAATCTGACCCGGCTGCTGAGACACCAAGGGGCGGCAAGATCCGGGCGACATCTTAGTCACGTATCAGGAGCTCTGCACGGCCTGAACTGGCCCGACCGCCAGGACACAGCCGGCGGAGCCGCCGGGTCGCCGCGGGACGGACGTACCCTTGATCAGGCCCTGGCGCGCCTTGTTGTAGAGGCCCTTCACGTCCCGGGTCTCGCACACGTCCAGCGGCGTGTCGACGAAGCACTCGTAAAACGGCAGGTGCGAGTCGCCGTGCAGCTTCCGCGCGATTTCGCGGTCCTGTGACGTCATAAACATGACACTCGTCGAACAGAGGTTTGAATGGCCACCGTATGTAATGGACGACCTCAATAAAGGTCTGAATCCGCGTCTGAGTCTGAGTATGAGTCTGCAGCTTCCGCACCACCAACACGGCATAAAAAAAAAACGAAGGGCGCGAGTCACATCGCAGCCGTGACGTCAAACAAGTAATAATTTCCCACGGCTAAACATTACAACGTAACGAGACATTGTGGCGATTTTGCTTTAAAGACTGACGCCCACAGTTGATCCGGCGTCATTCTACAAATGATTCAAATCTGTAATGCGCACTTCTTTCTTGACGAACATGAGATTTTGGACACGGAAACGGGACGGAGACGTCCTCAACATCTACCGGCGTTACGCAATATTGTGCGCTGTCCGGGACGGATACGCGGACATCAGAATCCCCACCACCCGGACCAGTGATCTGATGAACTCCAAATCTCCAGACGAGGCGGCAGAGGGTGGGCCGCTCCGGACTGCCTGACCTCTCTCTCTCAAGTGGCGCAGCGGCGACCACTTACGCGGTCCGACGACCACGCAGGCAATCTGGTCAAGGCCACCCCTCCCCCGCCGTCAGAGCCACAGGAAGAGGCCGAGGCCAACAGCAGAGCACGCGGCAACAGCGCGAACGAATGCCCGCCTCCCGTGCAGCAGTGTTCGCCGCCGCCTCCGTCCTCCGCCGCCTCCGAGGCGGCCGGGATTCGGCGAGGACCGCCGCGGGAGGACGGAGCGGCCGGGCTCGGGGGACCGTCCGATCTGGTGACGGCCCGTCCGGCCGGCCGGGCTCGGGGGACCGTCCGATCTGGTGACGGCCCGTCCGGCCGGCCGGGCTCGGGGGACCGTCCGATCTGGTGACGGCCCGTCCGGCCGGCCGGGGTGACCGGGGCGAGACCGCGCTGCAGAACGATCAGCCTCCGGTCGTCTGGAGGAGGACGAGGTCGCTCCGACGTACAGCCGGGATGGCTGCGGAGAGGGTATTCTCGCCTTGGCGTACGGGAAGAGATCAGATCAGAGATCTGATCAGATCAGATCAGCTGATCAGAGATCAGCATCAGAGAGCGGATCATTACCTCGGCGTGGGGGACGGGGCGACAGCAGAGGGCAGCCTCACCTTGGCGTAGGGGGAGACGAAGCTGCAGAGAGCCACCACGCCGCTGTCGGCGAACAGCTTGGCCACCTCCGCCACTCGGCGAATGTTCTCCTCCCTGTGAGGAGAACGTGACGTCAGTGATGGCGCTCGCTGTTGGTGGCGTCAGCAGGGTGATGCGGTTATTCGACACGGCCGAAGGTTTCCGGAGACGGCTGAGCAGGCCTGTCGGCGTCAACTCCATCGGCTGCGATGGGCTTCCCACCACGAACTCACCGAGAGCCGAAAACAAAAACAAGTGACAAACAATGTGGTTATGACCTCAGGGGTGCGGTTTTATGCCAATGGTTAGGGGAGACGAACCGAGGTGCCCATTTATCTAACATCCCCCCGACTGGGGCATATTCGCAGTCAAAAAGTTGCGAAAATTGCGCATGTCTTTTCTATTACGTTTAACGTTTTGAAATGACTCGATCATTCCATATGTTTAAGGTTAGCTTATAAATTTCGTCCTTAGTATGAAAAGGCGAAGGCAACACTTTTAATGCTGAGGTAGAGATAACTGTTGATTAGTGGACACGTTGCACGCATTTGCAGCGAAGAAAAAACACCCAACGAAACACACGGAAAAGAATTTCTAATAACAGCCGTTCTCATAGGTCAACTCATTTCACATATTTCCGGAGTTTATTGTAAAATTACGTTAGGGCGCCAGGAGACGTGCGTTTATTTTTTCCCGGCAGATGCAATGTGTTTTGCTGTTTATTCGGCCGACCAGGCCGGCGTCGCTGTCGGTCGCCTGGTTTCCGGTTGGCCGGCGGGGGCTCGATTAGCGGACCGTGTCGCTCCTCAGAGGAGCCGCGTCGTGATGTGCGTGCGATCGGGCACTCCGTGGTGTGGCACGTCCGGGTCTGGCTGTTCGGGTTTCTTCAGCGTTCAGGAATCAGGCCCGTGACAATTTGGGATACATATATGAGTTGCGGTTAATGTTTCGGGGTCAGAGCGTGGAGCAACCATAAGTGTAGGCGTGCTGTAATGAGGTCGTTATAGTTTGTGCGTCTTAATATATCAACGGAGTCCCGGAATGACCCCTTCCTTACGAACGGAGTTGACCGAGTCTGCTATGCGGTGAACGAATAGCTGGCTGCGGGCTGTCCACATCGACGCGTAGCAGGCGAGGCGTTTGGGTGGCCATACCACATGCAGGTCGATTGAGCTTTAGCACGGGCGTGTTGGCCAAACGCTCCGCTGCGAAAGCATTGCATGCTTTAATGGCTTCGTAGTCATGCACTGTTTTTACACTAATGGCGCATGTCGGCCGGGCAGCCCGGCTTTCGTCACACCGCTGCCTCGCCAACACCATTAACTCTTTCGAAGGCCTTCGTTTGGTACTCAGTCTCTCGAGAATTAAACTTCACACGTCGACAAACACGGCAGGTTCACGCGCGCACAGCGGACCGATGAATATGAGGACGGGGTTTTGCAGTCACGCATTTTCCTATCCGGGGCAGGGCTCCGAAGGGTTTTTGCAGTGTCCAAACGCGGACAGCCCGTGACAAGCGCGAGTCTGGAGAACAGACGACCACCGTCCAACGAGTACGCCCGACAATCGAAACAAACAAAGGCGGAGCAAGAGACGAAGGACCGCACGCAGGACTGTCGGCGGTGCATGCTGGAGGACAGGGGCGCAGCCAGGGTTTTCTTAAGGGGGGGGGGGCTGGAGCTCAGTGCGAAATGAAATCACACGAAAACCACATGCCGCGAAGACGATGTGCAATGGTTTCCACAAACAATGCCGGCATGGGGTGGGGGTGACCCACTCCCCCGCCACCTTGGCTGCGCCTCCGCTGGAGGAACATGTGGTGCAGAAGTGTCGTCCCCGGAGGGCCGCTGCGTGATTCCGACTGGTCCGCGATGACAGAAAGGTCGATAAAGCATTCAGCTGTGGGCCACGCCAGGTTTTGAATGCCCTCCCACGGCAGCGAAGCTTCGCTGTAATCCAGGGATGTAACGGCAAGGACAGAACTCCACCAGCACGGGACTACACCACTCAAGCACGTGATGCTCTCGCAACAGAGCACTTAGGCAACACGTCCAATCAACAGACACCCAAACGCCTCGCCTGCCTCGCGTCACTGTGGACAGCCCGCAGCCAGCTATTCGTTCAACGGACAGCAGACTCGGTCAGCTCCGTTCGTAAGGAAGGGGTCATTCCGAGTACTCCGTTGATATATTAAGACGCACAAACTATAACGACCTCATTACAGCACGCCTACAGTTATGGTTGCTCCACGCTCTGACCCCGAAACATTAACCGCAACTCATATATGTATCCCAAATTGTTACGGGCCTGATTCCCGAACGCTGGAGAGACCTGAACAGCCAGACTCGGACGTGCCACACCAAGGAGTGCCCGATCGCACGCACATCACGACGCGGCTCCTCTGAGGAGCGACACGGTCCGCTAATCGAGCCCCCGCCGGCCAACCGGAAACCAGGCGACCGACAGCGACGCCGCCCTCGTCCGCCGAATAAACAGCAAAAGACATCACATGAGCCGGGGAAAATAAACATACGAAGCGAACGACACCCCTACGCAATGGCTGCACTAATCTGCAAAACTGTTTACTGCAGGTTCGCACGGCCAAAATCGTAGAGCTGCATTGCACCTGGGTTTCAATATTTTGAGGTGTACAAAACGTTTGTAGGGCTCAAATTACTATTCCAGGCGCTCAAATGAACAATGAAGGGACTCGAACGCTCCAAAAGTAATTAAAACAACGACCCTGGGTGGCCCCTTGACCAACGGATCACAACAGGATGCGGTGGGCAGCTCAATTTTTCGGGGCCACAGAATAGCTTCCAATTCACTTGAAAGACATATTCCTGCCGCATTTCTAAGAAACAAATTTTCAGCGGGGACCGATTCGATTTTTTTCGTATCCTGCATGTAAGACTGAAGGTTATTCCATCGGATGATCATGAGTAAACTGTACCACAGACACTGATTTCATACGCGGAATTTACTCATACCAACGAAACTGCCCATCCCTGATTTGTAATCGTCTTACAAAAAGGACCGTGCAGGCAACACCACGCGCGGACAAAACCTAAGCTAACGTTTTTCAAGCCCGTCTAACATGGCACGGCATCACAACTCAAAATTATGAGATGAGTGCAAGACATTTATACACTTGACTTTACCATCAGGTTCTTCCAGTTCAAAGGTAAGCACGTTAGAAGCCTTAACCATCTCCATGACCGCGTTGCACAACATCCAGACTTTCAAACCCAGTAATCGCGCCTTGTTCCTCGTACATCGCTCTGACAACCCTCCACTTCAGGCACCCCAGCGGCGGCCAGTTCGCAGCAGCGCCAGCAGACGAGCAGTGGTCATTCCCAGCAGGCCAGCAGCGGCCAGCACCAACCGGAGCCGTCCCGTGCTGAAAGGCTCAGGCCGGCTGTTCCGCCGCCATGTCCTGGCAGGACTACATCAGCAAACAGCTCATCTCCACCAAGATGGTGAAGGAGGCGCTGATCGCAGGTGCTGACGGCGCCATCTGGGCCCAGAGCAAGAACCTCAAGGTAGGTACCGGCGCCGCGCCGACTTCGAGACCGCGCGGATTTACAACGACCAGCGTGAACTGCTCCACGACAGGTGTCCACTTGTGTCGCGAGTCGACAGGTGTCAGGTGCCGACAGGTGCCAGGTGTCGACAGGTGTCACGTGTCAACGGGTGTCAGGTGTCACGGCGAGAGGGTTGTTCCTCCACAAACACTGGATCTCGCCGACAACGAAGTGACTGAACTGTCCACCCCGGCCGCGTCTTTCCCCCTGGATATGAACTGCTCTTCAGTCTTCATTGTCTGTCTTACTAAGTTCACACCAGCTGTGCCTTCTTCTCTTGATACGAACTGCGGTTCACTACGCAGTAGAATAAGGCGAGCAAGACCAGGGTATCATCACCCCCTCCGCAAGCATGGTGCCTTACTGTCTAATGCGTGACTAGATGTGTCCAAAACGACAGCGCTTTACTCTCTCAAAAGGCGCCGTTCCTCGCCGCGTCCTCAACACAGATTTGAAATGAATTTTGCCCTCAACACAAAAGGCAACACCAATGCCTTCCCAGACCTGTTTGGCGCCACTTGGCGGGAAGACGTGACAGGGTCAGACCATTCACTCCGTGCATCGAGCGTTTAGCTATTATTCCACAACAACCCCACGCAGAGAAGAGCACGAAAGCTCCGCTGTCGCCGCCTAACACGCTGCCGAGTTCCCCGCGCGACGGTCCCAGTTCCGCGGTGTTTTCTGCCGGCGTTGTCTGCCGCCGACATCACGTTACGTCTGCGCCGCCTGGCGCAGGGTAAACAGGCGGCCGCCGGCAGAAAACACGGCAGACTGCTGCGGCGGCGAGCAGAGCCGGGCCGGGAGCCGTCGAGACGGCGCCGGCGTCAGTGGCCGGCGTGAGAAATACGGCTTTAGCCCGTGGGAAACAATGTGCGTGATGAATGCTTGAGCTGCTAATGAAAATGCGATGCTCATGAGATTGCCTGACCGTTCGAGCGGTTCGAGGGACAGCACAGTGAGACCCTATCGACCGAGCGGTGTTTTATTCTGGGCCCGTGCGGCCTGTATCGTTATCCGCGTTTAGTGTTAGCACAGCTCTCCCAGTGCTGACTGCACTTGACTGAGTCGGCGATTTTGCCGATACGCCTGTCAGTATCGCAGCCCTCGTGTCGTCTGCGTGCAGGCAGCGGGCTGGGCTCCCGAGCGTGACCCGCTGTTGTGATTCCGCCCCCCAGGGGACCAAGGAAGAGGTTCTGAAGATCATCAAGGGCATCAAGGACGGCGGTGGAGGGCTCACCGTGTCCGGCGCCCACTTCTCAGGTGGGCGCAGCCGGCTCTGACGCCTGCCGACCCGCCACAGATCGACACGGTTCCCACCGTCCGTACCAGATTGCCAGAACCTCCAGCGGGGGTCGGGGTCCGTGATGTTTTAACCGGACGGTCCAACGTGTCACCAGCAAGGAGTCCTGTCCGCTGTCCTACAGAGATAACAAACCTCCCTCAAAACCAGTGGCGGCGCAGCGTATTCAGGGCGGTGGGGCAAACGGCATTTTCGAGCCTTCTTTTCCGTGTATCGGCGCTGGCATAATGCCAATTTTCCTCCAGTTGGGGAGGGGGCGGTTGCCCCCGCTTCTTCCCCCTTCTCCCCCCGCCGCGCTGCCACTGCCACAAACAAATCCAGAGGTTTCAGGCCGCGCACACTCGTGAATGCAGGCCGTGCCAATCGGCCCTTTATTCGCCTCAAATGATTGACAGAAGACTTTACCTACAGGACGTACAAATGACCTGTCCGCCTGTCGGCAGGCACCAAGTACATTTTCCTGTCGGGCGTGGCCAACAAGTGCATTCGCTGCAAGAAGGCCAAGGTGGGCCTGCACGCGGCCATGACGTCCAAGACGGTGGTGATCGCGCTGTATGAGGACCCCGTGCAGCACGGAGAGTGCGCCGCAGTCGTCGAAAAGTTCTGCGACTTCCTGAAGGGCAAGAACTACTAGACTGCAGCAGTGCACGGCTCGGGCGCTGGCTGGATCCCGGGCAGTGCAGGAAACGTCGACTGGAATAGCACGAGACGAGAACGGCTAAAAAGATTCCTTACGTTCGCTGCAGACGCAGGCTCCTTATGTTCGCTGTAGACGCAGGTTCCGGAATGCCAACAGCGCTGGAGTGGGACGACGCTCAGCTCATCGAGCCGAGCTTACGAATAGCTTACGAATTTCCATAGTCTGTCATTCATGCAATACAAAGCTAGAAAAGAAATAAATGTCTTGAGATGACTCCAAGTGCATCCAGACACAGGCTCCGCAGAAAAAGGAAAAACCTGAAATCTTGATACTTGTATCGCCAAGGGAATATTATTGATTCTGGAAACCACGAATGAAGGTAAGGGAAACACAACACCACGCGGACTGCCTCTGAGAAATTCGACAATACCGCACAGCAACGCTACTAAAATAACCCCCCAGTGTCACAATGCACGAATGATATATTTTCAGTCCCACATTCCATAACTTGCAGCCCGTCTCTGCCGTGAGGGAGTACATCTGGGGTCAGTCTGGGGCTGGAGCCCGCCGACGGCTGCAGACTACATTCGAGGACAGCGGCACCGTCAGGACACCTCAGGCGCAGTCGGCCGGCGGCCGGCCAGGGACATGTCGTGGCAGGACTACGTCAACAAACAGCTGATCGCCACCGGCTCGGTGTGGCAGGCACTGATCGCGGGCCAGGACGGCGCCGTCTGGGCCCACAGCCAGGGACTAGAGGTGAGACCGCCGTGAGACCCGCACAACACCAGCGCAGACAGCAGATTTCAACCGCAGACAGCAGATCTCAAACAGCGGGAACAACAAAACTATTCGTTAGTGGGCGCGATCTGTACCTTACTTAAGTTTGGTGATTTCGGGATCGCAGAGGCGCCCACCGCAGCTCCAGTCATGGGCAGGTTCTGGTGGCCGGGCCTGTATCGGTGTCATTCGACCAGTCACCGGTTCAAGTCCCGTTAACGACGCGCGCCTTTTTCATGAAAGGACCCGGCATTTGCCTTGGACGGCTGCTGGGTTACAGGCTGCAACGGGCGACCCGTTGTGTTTTGTCCGACTCGCATGAGGGGAAAGTGGAGGTGTCCAGACACGCCCACTGGAGTAGGCAACTCCAACCCTGCCGTCTATTGTCTGTACTGCTGAGTCAAAAACAAATAAGACCTTCAATCTCCGTGCCGCAGCCGAAGCCGGAGGAGGTGCTGCACCTGATCGAGTCGCTGAAGGACGGAGGACAAAGCCTGGCTGAGGACGGCATCCGCCTGGCAGGTACGGCGTGACGTCACCGCACGTCCCGATACGGCGCGTCACGACGTCACCATGGCCGCGCGAAACAATGCTGCTGCCGTGTTAGAAAGCCCGATCACGGTCTGGTACGGTCCCCGGGCCCTGAGACGCGGTCCAGTGCAGTTCTGACACGCGAGGCATACCCGAGGTTCCCCGGCCAGGGGAAACGGAAGCGGTGCCGTCACGCCGACAGATCCGAGCCACGGAAGCCGTGTCGCAGCTCTCGAGCAGGGTCGCCAGGCTCAAGAAACCGGCGAGCCGGCGGACGGCGTTCGCGCTGATCGCCTCAGCTGTTTCGGAATACACTGCTGGACAAACTCCGAGTCAGCACACCTCGGGCCCGTGTCGTCCAAACACCAACCGACCGAGCTGTGGTCTGCGACGGGCTGACCTGCTGGACTGCGGCTGACAAGGGCAACCCGTAGTTGTCAGGGACTGTCCGTGGTTGGCAGAGACCGTCTATGGTTGGCATGGACCGTCCGTGGTTTCAGGGACGGTGCCAGGTTGGTAGCGCGACCGTCCGTGGTCGGCAGGGACCGTCCATAGTTGGTAGGGACCGTCCGAGGTTGGTTGGGACCGTCTGTAGCTGACAGGGACCGCCCGTGGTCGGCAGGGACAGTCCGTGGTTGGCAGGGACAGTCCGTGGCTGACAGGGGTGGTCCGTGGTTGGCAGGCACGCGGTACCTATACTTGGAGGGCGAGCCGGACAGTTTCTTCAGCTGCAAGAGGAACTCGGTCGGCCTGTATGTGCGCAGGACGGAGCGCGTGGTGGTCTGCGCCCTGTACCAGGACCCCGTCACCGGACAACAGTGCGCCGACTGCGTCACCAACCTCTGCAACTACCTCACCCTCAAGGGCTTCTGAACCAGAGACTAAGCCCCGCAACAGCATATCCCTGCAATGGCCCTGCAGCGAAGGGCTTATCAACTAACTCTGCGACTTCTTTGCTGTCAAGGACTTCTAGGCAAACCACTCAGTATCGCAGGGATTCTGAATGAAACTCTGCAATGTTCCTGCCCTCAAGGACTTCTGAGCCAAATATGCAACTGTCCCAACTTCAAGGACGCTTTAACTAATTTAACTACCTGACACTCACGGAGTTCTGAACCCACTTACAATTACTTGCTCCTCAAGGAGATCTTGCCACAAAATAGTTTAAGCAGAACTTGTGCGAACTTCGCATTTTAAAATCGTCTGCGTTTTTTGTGTTGTATGGCGGGTACGTATGTAACAGTGTACAAAATACCTGCAAGCCATGAAAATATTTTGAAAACGTTTTCGTTGTCAGGGCCAGGCGGTTCAGAACCACCTGGCCCCGACACATTGCTGTGGTTCGCACGCTGTAAGTAAGCAGAATGAAAACGAGCAGAGCTAAAAAACCTTCCTTGTTTCACTCTCAATGCTGAAACATATCAGACACAATGACACACGAATTCAGGACCAAACGCATGAAACGAAATATATCAATTGTTCCAAAACGGTACTCAAACCATATGAAAACCTCTTACGGGAGAATGCATGCTCAATACCACGTCGCCGGCGTCAAATTTTTCTCCGCCTGCTGAGTCGATTACCGCATCAGCGCCCATTGCCGCACTACTCTCGCCGACGTTCGGCGCTGAAAATGCCTGAGCACGCCTGATCTCGGGCGGCGGGAATTCCTGGGCGGACGGCACGCCGTCAGATGAAGGCGCTCTGGGCCGGCACAAACAAGAGGTGCGTCAGCGCCTCCGGCCGTCCGCTGCCCGGGCAGCCGGCTGCAGGGACTCAGCGCTGCCCTGCCCGGTCCGGACTCCCGGGCAGCCGGCTGCAGGGGCTCAGCGCTGCCCTGAACGGCCCAGACTGACTGCTCAGGCAGTTGGCTGCAGGGACTCAGCGCTGCCCGGGCAGCCGGCTGCAGGGACTCAGCGCTGCCCTGCCCGGTCCGGACTCCCGGGCAGCCGGCTGCAGGGACTCAGCGCTGCCCTGGGCGGGCCGGACTGGCTGCAGACTACGCTGATCTCTTTGAATTTTAACCCTCTGTACAGCGGTCCTCCCTGTACAGATCCAGGCGGTCCCTGGTCTCCGTCTCCGGCCCTCATTTTTTTGTGTATGACTTGCCGCTGTAGTCCTTTCCTGAACAGCTTCTCCGCAAACTTTTTCTACGGCAAGTTCATCGTCATCAGTTTTCACCCGCATGGTCATCACGCATGCCCTCTCTCTATTTTCTATCGATTTACTACTATCACTTTTGCACAACACGCATTAACTCTCCGGACAGTGCAGTCTTTCCACTACATCAAGCACAGCCTGTGCCGAACGGCTGTGCAGTCTTCTCTTCCACGTGCGCCTTGTACGTCCTTCCGTTTACGGTCCTTTCCTGTGCGGCCCTCCCTTGTACAGTCCTCCTCTGCACGCCCCGTAAGTCGCTCCTTGGATGGTTATCCCCTGAAGATCCCTCCGTGTGGGCCCTGCCTCTCGGCTCTTGGTTGCATATCTTCAACTGCACGATCCTTTCCCACGCACGGCCCTCCACCGCAGTGCTCCAATGCAGGTCAGCCCAGCACGGTCCTCCTTCCTGTCCTGATAGCCCTGATCCCCTGTCAAAGCTGTCTCCATTGGCGCAAAAGAGCTTTCAAAGTCGGTAATGCCAGGGCCGTTTTTGGCGTCATTTTCCATGCAACAGCAACAAACTGGTCCTGGAATTCCTAAAAGTTGACACGGACACCACCAAGTTGGTAGGCGCGCTGCCCTGCCTGCCCGATGGGCCGCTACACACAAGGTCGTTGCCGTGCGGTGTTAAGCCCTCCGTCTGCCGGCTGCGGCGGGTGAGGGTCAGCCGGCGACCGTTTCCCCGGTACCGACAGCCGGGCCGGCAAGCGCCACCGGCCCGCTTCCGGCCCGCCACGGGTGGGCCACCCCGGCAGGCCGTGCACGTGGACCGGACCGGCCGATTTCAGCCCGGGCGAGCCGAGCTCGGTGCCGACGACGACGATCGGTGATCACGCCGCACCACACGGGTACATCGCCGTGTACCGTGCTAATTGTGCCGCGATGCTGCTGTTGCCGATAATGATGACTTTGACATTCGAAAGATAACAATACTAAACGGCGCTTTTCGCGTTATGATGTATCAATCAGAATGTGGACAATAATTAAGACGAAAATAACTACCCATGATGCTCTGGGGGGTAACTTTGCCTACTTTTGATATGAAGCTTCGCATACCAAAGGGGACCATTGGTATGAAATTTCATACCGGTATCGTCGCCCTTTCATGTGTTTTCTTGCTTTTTAAAATAAAGTACCGCCATTTCAACGCCACATTTTAGGGCTCGGTGAATTTATTTTTCAATGCCTAAATCTGCCCCGTTTCTGCATCAATGCTATTACTGTTGTCACTATGATCATCGCCACCGTCCCGGTCGTCGTTTTCATCACCATCAGGTTGATATCACAGGTCCATTAGATCTATACATGAGAGAAATCGCCCCAACTAGTCCCAGCAGACTTAAACATGAGCAGGACCAGGCCAACACACAACACATCGTCATGTGCCGGTGACTGGCGACATTACTGCTGATGACAGCGCTGCTAACGACATCACTGCCAAAAGACACTACTGCTCACGATACTACTGCTCAACGACAGCAATGCTAATGACACTTCTACTAAACGACACTACTGCTAACGACACTACTGCTAAATGATTACACGGCTACTGACAACACTATTACCTACACTACTGCTAACATTAGTCAATGTCGGGTACGGTCCCTTAGTCCTTGTCAAAGACCACTGCATTATTGGCGTTTGTGATTTTCCTTTGGGTCCTCTAGATATCTCCTGCCACCTTCCTAGTCTCTTCATCAATCTGGAAAATAACACTACCAAAATCACTCATAGCTCCCAGCATTGTATATATTACATTAATAAACGACTTTCAGTACACCAAGAGGCACTGCATTGTTATGTAAATCAGTTACACACGAATACTGCTAACGACGCTACTGTTAACGACAATGCTGCAAAACGACAATGCTGCGAACGACAAAACAGCTAAACAAAACTGCTAACAATACTGCTGATAATGACACCACTGCTAAACGATACCTGCGAAAGTAGATGCAACGCCAAAACAGCTAATGTTATTGTTGTCAAACGCGCACCCAGACCCTTAACCCCTAACCCTGCAGCTGCTGGAGCCACCGCATTCGACTTGCTAGGGACGGCGGGGGGGGGGGGATTCGCTAAACGTCCCCACTTAATAACTCCAGAACCAACGGACTGATTACGCTTATTCAAACGCCAATCGATAGCCAGGGACCGTACAACCCCGATTTTGAGATCATGGATGTACGGTCCCGGGCTATCGATTGCCGTCTGAATAAGCGTAATCGGTCGGTTGGTTCTGGAGTTATTGAGTGGGGACGTCTAGATTTGATCAAACCCGATCAACCCCGATTTTGAGGTCATGGATGACGTCACAGGCCAAGTTTAAGCCTTAAAATTTCGGAAATTGCCATCTTCGTTTAAGTGTTATTGTAAAGAGACCGGAGAGCAAATTAACCTAATGCAATGTTCCAGTTAAGCAGTAGCTTCTGATCTGACGCATGGCATGAAAGGCCATCCAAGGTCATGGTCCAGGTCAAACTGGGATTTTGAACATCAAGTTGTGCGATACATATTTTCTGGTTCAGTTTGAGATGAAAGGTCCATACAACACATCGAACTCGTACCTGCATCAGACAGTCTTCAAATAACTATTACAACGCGCTTTATAGTGTAAGTCGGCACTACATCCAAAATGTCGTAATTATTCGAATTTGACCTATGCTGACTTTGTACATGATCACGTGTGGCCCACATTCACGTCATGGATGGTGGAGTGGACCTCATTCACGTCATTAATTCACCTCATGGATATGGAAAGCATTCAAATCTGAAGGCTTTCGAATACGGGAACTCTAACGCCATGACGCGAACTTTGCAACATGACGCCATAAGCCAGGTAAGTCGAAAAGATTGAAGAGTTTTTCAAGAAAAATTGACGGGACCTAAACTGGCCAAAACGGAGCACAATAAAACCCAAAATATGCATGCTAACATGTGCCGGAAGCTGGAAACACACAAATGAGCAAACAAATAATCAGTACCGGGCAAGGCCGAGGTGAGGGCAAAGGTCAAATCCTAGGTCAAATTTCAGTTTTCCCAATGGAGATGCAATTAGCTATGTGTTTTCAGTATTATCTTTTGCCACATAATCGTAAAAGTTATAACTTCCCACCTCTTCCCTAAAGCATTGAAATGGCCTAAAATCACACTGCAGAATCGCAAATCGTCCATATTTGAAATTACAGAAGACTACTGTTTGGTCTAAGACGGCCTCCGCTGAGGTCACTGATGACAACCCATCACTACTTCATGGCACACAATTCAAACCACCAGCATGTTCCAAACTATACTGCTGGCCACAGAAACAAAACGACTCCCGAGACCTGCAAATGGTGATTTTTATGACGTCATAATGATATGACCTAGGTTGACCCGAATGCTCATTTTTCCACACAAGGTACCTTTGCTATTTATTTAAAGCCTCTGAAAGGTTTATGTGTCTGCCGCAGGGGACTCGGGAGGTACCGGGAATAAACCAGACCCATGCTAGCAGTAGCACTTTTTCTCTGTTGAAAGTTGTGATTATAACAGCAGTGTCGTTTAGGGGCAATGCCAGTAGCAGGAGAGTCGTGAGGCAATAGTATCATTAACAGTAGTATAGTACCAGCAGTGTTGTTCGTAGCAGTAGTGTCGGGTAACAGTAGTGTCGGTAGCAGCAGTGTCGTGTAGCACTTACGTCAGTAACAGTACTGTCGGGAGCAGTACTGTTGTTAGTAGTAGTATGGTGTAGATCTTCTATCGTTAGCAGTAACGTCGTTAGCAGTTATGTCATTAGCGGTGCCGTCGGAGCAGTGGTGTCGTTAGCAGTACCGGAGAAACAGTAACGTCGCGCCACCGGTCACCAGGGCGCGCACCGGCCGCCGCCCGGTGATCGGCCACTCCTACGGAGATCACATCCCATTAGCCCGGCTATCTTATCGAGCCGCGTCTGGGGCCGGGTAACAAGCCCGGCGCCGGCCGCCGCGCCGCCGCGCCGACGGCCGGCGGCGACCGAGTCCGCGCCGTCCCGTTACGGCCGACGGCCGGACGGCGACCGACCGGGCGGCGCCGTCCCGGCTCAGGCAGCCTCACCGCGCCGCCGGCGGCCGCCGCTGCACGGCTCGGCTCGGGGAACGAGCGCCGACGGCCGGAATACAGTACAGACGGCAGCGCCGCGCTCGACGCGGGCTGAGCCGGATCGTCACGGTCAGATGTCGCGGCAGGAACGGCGGCAGCGAGCAGGAAAGTGTGGACAATGAGGCAGCCGTCCGTCACCTGGCGAATCCAGCAAAGCTAGCATGAGCCTTGTTGCGCTGCCCAAAACCTGCTGAAATTGTTTCCCCGTTCTGCCACTGCTAGGTCCCGGTCGTTGCTAGGCTGGCCGTGGTGCTGCGCTACCGAGGCCGGACCGCACAGTCAGTCCCGTCTGGGAGTGGAGGACGGAGTGGCCATCAGCCACTCGGCGATCCACTCGACCCCGGCTGGGGTGGGCCGGCCGCCTCGCCGCCGCGAGAGCGGAGAACCGAGAAAATGCAACATCGCGCACGCCATGGTGTGGGTCATGCTGACCCGACGAAAAGGAAAAAGCGGGGCCGACGGCGCAGGAGGAAAATGCTGGACACCGACTAAGGAGAAACGCTGACAAAATCGGAAAAAACGGTGCAACGGGAAAACGGAGCAGGCAGCGCCCACGCCACCGCACTGCTCGGCAGGCAGGGCCACGTGAAGGCGGTGTCTGCACTAATCAGTTCCTTTCGTCACAGACCACGCAATTTCGGGCGTGTCCGATGCGGGAACAGACAGACAGCCTCACAAACCGTTACGTGCCACATTTAGCGCCGTGGAAGATTACTGTCTGTTGCCAACCAGCACCAGGTGGAACCTACAAACAAAATCGGCGGTTCGCACGAACCGCGCATCGACACCGGAACGACGTCACAGAGCCATGACAGCGCGCGGCGCGGACCCTGCAGCGCATTCAAACGCCCCCTCCCCACCCGGCCCTCACCAGGGGGAAGGAGGGGCCGCACACGGTCGGCCGCCGCGTGTGAACGCCGTACATAATGCAACGTCGGCGACGGACACGGCAGCGACGGCGGCCGGACGCCGTCAAAGCGGGGCCGCCGACCGATCGGTCCCCGCCCGGGTGTCCGGCGGGGACCGCCAGTCCGCGGTCGGACCGCCTCCTCTCGGAGCCCAAAAACACACCCGCGAGCTTCAGTGGCCAGTCGCCCGACCAGTTCCGGCGCTTCCGCTTCCTGGTCGGTTCGAACGCCTGTTTTTACTCCTCGTTCTACTTGATTTGTGTTGGAGAACGTTCATGTGCCTTGCCTCGTTAAAAAGCGAAGATCCATATCAACCAGCCCGTCCTCGGCCGGCTCAATCTATACAGACCCGAGCCCAGCATACAACTCCGTATAAACTGACCTGCAGCCGCGAAACGGTCCGCAGCGACTGCCTCGTCTTGTCGCCAACAGCGCAGCTCATCTGAACTGACCTGAGCCCTGCACAGAGCCCCAGCTCACGGCCGAGCCCCTGGTGATCCGGACTGACCTGTCCTCGGCGGAGAAGCCGAGGTTCTTGTTGAGACCGTGGCGAATGTTGTCGCCATCCAGGCCGTAGGCTGGAATGCCGTGCGACACCAGGAACTCTTCCAGCGCGAACGAAATGGTCGTCTTTCCCGCGCCCGACAGGCCTGGCCGACAAAATCACGGACAACGTGGCTTATCGGTTATCAGCAGGGTCGCGTACAGGGGTCACAAGAGGTCACAGTCCGCAAATATAGCCACAGATGAGGTAATCACGCGCAAATGTCGGATCGAGCCAAAGAGAAACATCCGACACGGGAAAACGCCTCGAGAACAGTTACGCTGCCGACGGCGGCGTCCTCCTGTTTTGTCAGCTGACGACAGCTGTTGGCCGCGCTCGGCTCCCGCTATCTGACGCGCTCGTCACGGCACCGGAAGAGCGTCGAGGCTCTGCTCCCACGGTCTGCGATAGCGGCAGAGAGCGGGAGCAGAGGCGGCAGAGGCCGCGGACACAGGCGGGAACAGAGGCGGCAGAGGCCGCAGTCAGAGGCAGGGAGAGAGGCGGCAGATGTCGCCCGCAGAGGAGGCAGGGACAGAGGAAGCAGAGGCCGCCGACAGGGGCGAAGCAGACCGCCGGCAGAGGCGGGGACAAAGGCGGCAGAGGCCGCCGGCAAGGCCAGGCGGAGACAGGCAGCAGAGACCACGGGCAAAGGCGGGAGAGGCCGCAGACAGAGGCGATAGAGCCAGCAGAGGCCGCAAGCAAAAGCGGGGCTTACAGCCGCCAAAGTCCTGGGGAGCCGTACAGGGCCATACAAGACATATGATACGGCACACAAGGATCCGGACATTCTACGCCATACAAAAATACTTTACGTTCGTTGTAAAAAATGACGGCGATATCCGGGCGAACAGCACACGATTCCTGCCTCGACAACAGAACCGCCCAGTCGCCTCTGCCGCGTCAGCCCGCGCCAGGACACGACCCGCCGACGGCGGCGCCTCGGCGACCTCAGGGCGCGCCCGCTCACCGGTCAGCCAGATGGTGCAGCCGCGGAACTCGCCCCGCTCGCCCATGACCTGGCCGCGCCGGTTGCGGGACACATGGCCCGTCTGGTAGGTGACGTTGGTCGCCTTCTGCGGCAGAGAAACACGGCGCCGGTCACCGCCGGCGGCCGACACGCGCGCAGCTGCGCACGGCTCGCAGGCGATTATTACGACCGACGACACGTGGCGACACGACCAGCGTGCCCGAGTCAGCGGTTGTGGAGATGTTCAACAGGTCAGCTGAGCGGTCAGGCCCGGCCGAACGTCAAAGCAGAGACGGAAGACACAGTCGGCCAACGGCACGTCACGGTCCGTTAATACATGGGCGAAATGGTGCAGTCGACTCGGGGGCGCACGACTACCTGGCTTAGTCGGTCGACTCCCGCAAAACGAATACCACTTGTCAATGTGAATTCCTCAAGAGCACAGGTACAGTCGGGACCCACAAGGGTACTTTTCTCGACCGCTACGTGAAGTGGAGCGTTCCAGGCGAGCTGTGTGGCTGGGAAGCGGCATCTTGACCTGGACGGATTTTGTACCCCCACTTCGGGGGCCCGTCGGACCTGACGGGGTTCGGACAGGGGCACGAGGAGATCGCTGCCGAAAACAAACGCGTAGCCGCAACGTCAAATATACCAACGGCTGTCAAAAGCGCATATCAAATCATGCAGCAAAATCTCCCGCAAAATCTCCCGAGGACGAAAATGTACAGAAAGACAATGCAATCGAACGCCTGGCACAGCAAGCCAGAACACTGAGAATCGGAGGCTGAACATGACAGCGTCCCGCGCCAGCAGCCCTCAGTACGGCTCAGCCCCCGCCCCGGGCAGCCGGCCGGGCCACCTCCGGGCGTCGCCGCCGGCCCGGCCGGCAGATATGACGGCCGTCAGCAGCAGATTGGAGCCATAATGGACCGATCTGTCAGCGTCGGTTGGCCCGGCGCGCCGCCGCCGCTCCGACAACGGGCGGTCCCGGACCGGCTCCGACGACCGACACCGTCACCACGCGGACCGGTACTGCTGCCACGTGACCCTCCCTTGGCCGACATTAGCACGTGACCTTTCCCGATATCAGTGTCACGCAATCGTCCCTGCACACCCGCGTTATCGTACACGCCGTCCTCAACGCCAATACCGTCCCCGTCATCGCCTGGCCGTCACCAGTACCACGTGACCGCGCCTGCTGACCGCCATTATCACCGCGTCGGCCGTCACCGGCACCACGTGACCGCGCCGCGGCCGGCGCGTCATTACGGCCGCGTGGCGGCGCCGGCGGCCGGCGTTATTACGGCGTGGTCGGCGGAGCGGGCAGCGTGGCGGTATGGCGGCCGCCAGAAAACGCCGCCGGCGGCGGCCGCCTGCTGATGACAAGCTGAGGCCAGGCCGGCCACAGGGCGGTCGACGGCCGGCAAATGACCGACTCCGGCGGCCGTACAGGCAAGGCTATTTCTGTCGACGTAGCGATGTCGAAGGCATGTGGCAGAATGCGGCATTTCAGGAAGAACTGGGTGTTTCATGTAATCCCGGCGCTTCATGTAACCCTCGTTAAATTACCACTGTTACGCCGTCTGGCTGAAAATTTTACGCGTGACATGAAATGCCTAAGAGGTCGTGGGCGTTTGCTGTAATCGCCAATATACCATTTGCCTGACGGATCTATGTATATGTGTATGTATGTGTGTATATGTATATATATATATATATATATATATATATATATATATATATATGTATAAAATTTTTAGACAGTTCATCAAATGCCAGAAAAACATTCGGAGTTTTAGGTAACACCTAACCATATTATGTATCGCTGTTTTAGATTTTATATTCGCGTGATATGACAGAACTAGCTGCACTAATTCCTCATGCGTCGACCATGAGGTTCTCAGCAGTTTCAAGTTCGCGATTCATCTGTCAACCATTGGGTAATGATAGACATATACAGACCCATACGGACCCATAATCAGACCCATATATTTATATTTATACTGGTTGCCGTAGCCGTAGCCGAGTGCCTTACTTGTCACATTTTTGCAGTTTACGTATAAATTTTCGGTAGTACTTCTTTTCCATTGCTTGAATATTATCACTTGACTCATTTTCAGCTGTTTTCCTTTCACCCACGCTCGTTCAAAGGCAGCTCTCCAAGTTCCAGCTTCGGAACAGTATCCATGCTAACAGGATCTCGACAGCCACTTCTGAGCGATTCGGTAGGAAACTGCCGGCACTTCGGACACTGGATAAAGAAAAACGCTTCCTGCGGCCGTGGCCATGGCCGAATGCCTTACTTCATTTTTTACTTTTTCACGTTTTTGCTCTTTACTTTTACCGAATGCCTTACTTTTTAGTTTACGTCTCATTTTTCGTAGTACTTAAGTAACACCTAAAATTTCAGCCAGATGGCGCAACATTGGTAATTTTACGAAGGTTACGCGAAACGCCGGCATTACATGAAACGCCTAATTTCTTTCTGAAACGCCGGGTCCTGCCAAACGCCTACGACGGCGGTAAACTTATATCGATATATCATATCGATATATTTTGCGATACGGCGACATGGATGGACATGGACATGAGGTAACAGTCCAGAGACGGCGAGCGGTCCACCCGGACGAGGTTCGACAGACGACGCGGTCGGCTATCCCGCCCCGCACTCGCGACAAGTGAGCTTGAGACGGACTGCAGACCGCCGTCACAGCCCGTGTCACACCACTGCCATCCGCCGACACCACCGGCGTCCACCGGCGGATCGCGGCAACGGCCCCCACCCCACGTCTGTTGTCCTGACGCTGCCGCCGCCGCGCTGACTGCAGGGCGTCTTCAGACGGGGGGGGGGGGATCGACTGCAGGCGTCCTCAGCTCGTTTCTCCGGACCGAGAGGTCATGGAATACGGCGCGGCACCGACCGCCACGTGCGCCGCCACCTGTGTCGGCCGACCAGAGAACAGAACAAGGCGCCGGCCCGCCTCCGACGGCGCCGTCTCGGCGGCGCGTCATCCCCGTCACGGGTCGTGACGCCGCCCAGGTGGCGTCACGTCGCGCCGGGCGACCGCCGACAAAGAGCGGTGTCACGGCGCATCGATCGCGACGGGCCAAAGGTGATGTGCGGAACAGGAGGTCCCGAGCGCCACTCCTGAGGAAGCAGAAGTCCCGGGGATCATCGATGACTGCAGGACCGCCGCGAGGCGTCGAAATGGGGATTCTCGGAGTCACGTCAGAGTCGCAGAGAATCGCAGGCGGCTCTCGAATGCTCCACCGGGAGGATGCACCGCAACGCCACGGGGCTTCAGGACGGACGACTGGCGGTCACCAGCCGGACCATGCAGGATAACAAGACCTCAGGAAGTCAAAGGCCAGAGCCATAGCCGGGTCACAGATGACCTCAGGACGTCAAAGGCCAGAGCCATAGCCGGGTCACAGATGACATCACGACGTCAAAGGCCAGAGCCATAGCCGGGTCACAGATGACCTCAGCACGCCGAAAAGCAGAGTTATGGTTGGACCATAGACGCTCACGGAGGAACCCTCGCAGAACGAGTATCTCAGAAAAACACGTCCGTCACTTGCTGGATCACGAAGGATCACAGAGGGTCGAGCGCCAGCCACAGCCGGACGCCTGGGGCCGCAGGAGGGTCAGGGCAGCTGACGGCCGGAATGGGGGAGGGGGAGTCTCCAGACGCAGGGGGGAGGGGGCGTCTTCAGGCGCAGTCCGTGAAACACATCAGCCGGGGTGACCACAGGACAGATATGACTGCCTCTGGCGGCAGACTGACAAAGTCAGGACAGATCTGCCGACCTGTGGTGACGCACTGACAGAGGCAGGACCGCCTGCCGACCTGTGACGGCAGACTGACAGGCAGAACAGATCTGCCGACCTGTGATGGGAGAGACAGGGCAGACCCGCCGACCTGCGGTCACAGACTGACAGAGATGGGACCGTTCGCCAACCTGGGGTGACACAATGACAGAGACAGGACCGTCCGTCAACCTGTGACGGCAGACTGACAGCGACAGGACAGATCCCCCACCGGCCCTCTGCCGGGCCCGCCGGACGCCGGCCCCAGGTGAGGGCCGCCCATCACGGGCAGAGGCGGTCAGCCGGCGGCCATCAAAGCACCTTCCTCGGCCGCCGGGGACACCGGCGACCTCTCCGACCGGGAGAGGTCCACCGAAAAGATATGCCTGTAATGGTTTGATTTCGGGGCACGAGAAATGGGAGACACAGATACTTTTCACCACTCACTTCAGCAGACGGACGCCATACATCGGCACACTCTGACGTCTCGCGCGGGTCAATGACCTGAGATACGTGGCGACTGACGGCAGACCGGTGCGTCGAAGTCAGCTGCTTCGACAATGAAGCGATATACAGCGACAACGGCATCATATACGGCGGCACGGACCTCACATACAGTAGACTGACGTCCTACGTTGCGATAACGACGCCACAAAGTGATGCTGAAGCCAAACGTAGCGGCAACGACGTCGAACACCACGAGCACCACGGCGCTCTGTTTTCGACCGCAGGAACGAAACGCCCGGAGGTGAGGGCTTCCGAGAGGATTAGTGAGCAGCTTCAGTCAATGGGGCTGTGCAAGCATCAAAGCTCACAGGTATCCGGCACGCCATGACAATGTCCACGACCATGCCACAATTCTACTCCCGCCTGGCGATGATGGTGATTGAGTTTTATGCAGCGCTTCGGCTACTGTAGGCCATTTCGCGCTGGTCACGTGGGCTGTCCTAATCAGGAAAGCTGATGTACGTGGCAGTAAGGACCCTACCGGGCAGAATAAATGACATCCATTCCAATGATACCAAAAAACTGCGTTATGAAAACCAGCCCAATGTCGGGAAATTCACCTATGAACGATGCCAGAGTCGCGGAGCGTCCAAAGAATCCATGTCTTTCCGAGCTGAGCAGAGAGCAATCGACAAGCGCACGATCGAAAAGATATGCCGGTACTGGTTTGATTTCGGGGCACAAGAACAATCAGCAGCCAGTTTCTATCACTCACTTCAATGATACATACAAGAATGAAAAGATGTCAGACCAACAAACAACGTAGGCCCCTCCATTAGCCGGACGGTATTGCTATCACACATGTGCATATTCATCGCAGTCAGTGAGGCTATTGCACACGCGGAAAAAGTAATGCACGAAGGACGTCAGCAAGCCTGAACACGATGGAGGTGATTCACGGGCTAAGGATGCAGGGTGCAGCAATAACACAGCAGGTGCCCGGCGTCAGGCTGTTGCCTGTGATTCCAGCGTGAAACTCCTGCCGGATGGGAAGTAAGATGCGACAAACGAGCCCAATGCCGGGAAATACAAGAAACCCAATATGCATAATCCTATAATGTCAAACAATCAATGGTATGTCAGGTGGTGGGTTTGTCCAGCGAGATGGTATCGTCAGGCAGTGGCTTTTCCGGCCAGGGGCATCAACAGGTGGTGGTATTATTTGGTGAAGTGGTACCCCTAATGATACGACTGGTATTAGATGGTGGTATCTTCTGGTGAGGTGATAGCATCATGTGATTGGCACCATCACGTGGTGGTAATATCTGGTGAGGTGGTAGCATCATCTGATGACGTGTGGTAATATTTGGTATGGCGTGTGGTAATACATGTGGCAATATTTGGCGAGGTGGTGGCAGCATCTGATGACGTGGCATCATCGCGTGTGATAATATATGGCGAGGTGGTGGCATCATATGATTACGTGGCATCATCAGATGGTGGCATTATCTGGCAAGATGGTAGCATCATCTGATGACGTCCTATCATCCTGTGGTGGTATTTTCTGGCCAGGCGGTAGCAACAGCTCATGACGTGGTATCACCATATGGAGTCATCATCTACCGAGGTCCACATGTCGGATTACTGGTCTAGAAGTTGTGCCATCTGGTATTTCGACGGCGAGCAGTTGCTAGGCCTGATTCTATGGCTGAAAGCGTTATGGAAAACAGCCTCTCTGCGGAATGAAGGCGACGGCCGAAAAACACCGGCCTGGCTGCATACAAATTCGCCGATACCAGGCGACGATTTCCAGCTCGGTATCGACCAAGTATCACCTCCCTTCACAGGACTGCTGGTGGACTTCTACGGAATCACAAGACGCCTTGTCGGACGTAGAATCCAAAGGATACAAGGGCTCGGCCAACTATTCGCTCTCCAGGATCGGCTGGTTAGCTCCCAAATTTATCGAAGAGAAAATCCACTCGCGGACGCAGAAAAATTTCCGTAGGTTTTCGATTCACGAGCTCGTTTGTTGGCACTTCCGGAAACGCCACGCGAATGGCGAGGTCGTTGCGCAGCTGTGACCATCGCTGACCAACCCGCCCACGGACTGATAAAATAAACTAATTGCAGCTCAGTTCAAAGTGGATGGTTGCAAATTCATTGTTGCACACTTCTGCCTTTCCGAAAATTGCCGTTGCGTGACTAGCCACTTCATGAAATTGGAATTAGGCATTAACAAATAGCTACAATTTGCATGTCGACGCTGCAGTTGTCGTTTCAAGACCGCAACCAAGATCAAAGGATTTCTGATGCGTTTTGCACACAATAGGTGCAACGAGGCCTTAACACATGGATCAAAATGGCAGGTGTGGCAAAACTGTGATACGCGAAATTCAGCGATCCGAAAGCAACTGATGGCATCACAGCATGTTACTAGCAAGCATTCCGTCATCAACGGGCTTGAGTGAACCGCTCAGGAGACATTCAAGCGATCCACTCAGGAGACACTCTAGCAACCCGTTCAGGGGACACACCGGTGGCCCGTCCAGGAGGCGGACGCTCCGGGCCGAGACGCAGCACCCACCAGTCGGTTCATCCTGGTCTGCGGCATCACGTCACCCCGGACCGCCGTGCAGCTGCGCTGGGAGGCACGGTAACGACGCTCACCCCGCTCAGCCCGTAACACGACTGCCGCTTATCGGCGGCGCACCGGGTCTTCATACCCCCCCCCCCCCCGCCGCGATACCGTCACTCTCGACCTCGCCCCGCCCCCCCCCGCTGCAGTGGGCGGCGGCCGCAGGTGCGCCGGGGGCGGCGACGGCTCGCTGCGGTCGGCAACGACTTGACGGCTCGCTGAGGTCCGCCGGACCTGGTGACGGCTCGCTGAGGTCAGCCGGACCTGGTGACGGCTCGCTGAGGTCCGCCAGCCCTGGTGACGGTTCGCTAAGGTCCACCACACCTGGTGGCGGCTCGCCGGCGGTCCGCCAGACCAGCTGAGGTCCGTCGGACCTGGTGACGGCTCGCTGAGGTCAGCCGGACCTGGTGACGGCTCGCTAAGGTCCACGAGACCTGGTGACGGCTCGCTAAGGTCCACGAGACCTGTTGACGGTTCGCTATCGTCCACCAGGCCTGGTGGCGGCTCGCCGGCGGTCCGCCAGACCAGCCGACGGTCTGCGGCCGGGCGCGGACCGGCCGGCCGCCGCGGCAGGCGGGGCGCGGGCCGTGGCGGCCCCGCCCCTGGCCGGCCGAGCTGTCGGCGTCACCGGCGCCGTGACAGCGTGGCGGGCGCCGCGCGGCACACGTGGCCACAGGTGGGCGGCCGGGCCGGAGGCGGCAGATGGCGCCGCTGTCGGCGGGTCCGCGCCGCCGGCCGGAGAAGCCGGGACGACACGGCGCCAAGACGCAGCCCAGTGTCGGCACACGGCGAAGGGCAGGCAGCGGAAGGCTTCCCCGCCGCCTGGGGACCGTCGGAGGTTCGCTGCGGCACGTCCGGGGCGGTGGCGTCGTGCAGCGCCGCCGGATCTCGCAGCGTCCTTCCGCTCTCCACATCCACGTCATATCCGATCCGCGTTCCCGAAAACACTTTCAGCCCAATTAAGTGTCATTCAAGTCCCGATCCTTACTCCCCTAGCCCCCCAAAATGATCAGTACAAATCGACACGGTGCTTAGGAACACCGAATCACACCGACTCGGTGCCGGTCGGGTCCGTCCTGCGAGTGCGAACCTGTCTTCCCGCTCCTGACCAAGCAGTCCAGCCACCCAGGGCACGGAACAGACTAAGAATGGAAATGATAGCCCATCCGAGGACACACAGGGAAGGACCAGTCTGTAGCGTGAAGAACGCAAGTTTTCCGGTCCAGAAAAAGTACCAGCCTCCACCCTCTGAGGAAACTGGTCCATCCCGTGTCAGAAGTAAACCGTTCTCGGGGGTAGCAGGCTGCTGCAGTCGGCAGCGCTTGTCGGAGATCACAAATCCAATTAGGGCTGGACCAATCGGCGCGCTCCGCCGACAATAACAGATGCTCGGAGACGCTAATGAGATCATCTAACCAGCTGCCGGCGAGCCCGCGACGCCGGCTCCATTCCGCCCCGCTTCAGAGCGGCGCAGCCTGGCGGTCGGCAGCCGCGGCCCCCTCAGAGGACATCGCAAGCGCGGCCAGGACCAATTGTGCCTAAGGCGGCCAATTGTGCCCCGCCTGTCCCTAAGGCGGGGCACAATTTTTTGTGAAAACCACTGCGCATCGTCTTCCCAGCAAGCGGTTTTAGCATGGTTTCAGTTCACACTGGGCTCCCCCCGCGCAAGAAAATCCTAGCTGCGTCCTACAGGACATCCTGAGCTCCAGACGGCTGAAACGTCCCCTGAGCTCCGACTGAGCTGAGCACCGACCCAGTGTCCCGTCCGCCATCAGCGCTGATGATCTTCACGTTAGGCCTGGTGCGAGGCCTGACGTGAGTCAGGCCGGAGTCAGGAGTCAGGACAGGACTCCTGACTCCTGTCTCAGGAGCCAGGACGGCACGGACGGTTCACGCGGCAACCGTGAACCCCGGCGACCGTCTCCGGACCAAAACGACGGCTGACACGCCTGCTGCGAACCGCGGTGACCATATCTGGACCCAAAGGACGGTTCACATGTTAAATGCGTCCCCGGTGACCGCTTGTGGACCGGAATGACGGCCGTCACGCCGCCGCGGGCACCGTTCGAGCGGCGGCCGCCCTGAGGCGGCATGAAAGGTGGCGGTCTGGCCGAACATCGATCGCGGCCGGCTCCGCTGAATAGGGAACTGCCCGGCCGGCACGGCACTGGTGACGTCACCACCTGTGGCGGGCCGGCCGGGCTGGCGGCGTCCTCCGCCCCGGCGGCCAGCACAGGCAGCAGGCGCGGTCAGCCGCGTCAAACGCACCGGGCAGAGCCGACACGCTCAGCGTGCGGTACGTCGAACAGCGCATGCTCGTCTGAACAAGTCTCTAAAACGTGCGCGGAGCTACGGTGTCAGTCCACCCAGACAGCTGGCACAGACAGAGGTCGGGCACAGGTCGCTCCGCGTCAGGCGCAAAAAAAACACGCCAAACGTATGCCCAGATTTAGCTGATATTCCTGGCAAGCAGCACATCAAACAACGCATAAGCTCGTCTGAAAAACTGCATCTGCAACTGGGAAACTATCTGTGCAGTGTCCATCCTGAGAATAGTAATGCAGGATCCATCACTGGTGGAAAGTGTGCCACTTCCCATCTGCAGGACCACGGCCAGCATCCCTCGCAGACCAGATGAAGAACAATGTCCAACGCAACTGGTGTAACCTCTCACGATCCACATGCTGCATTCACCGCACTCATTCCGTTCTCCTGGACAGCACGATCCAGGGCGGAACCCGGTGACCGCACAGGGACGTCCAGCCCAGAGCACGGCAGCAGCTTTGACACCGCCGCCTCTCAGATGTCCCGCGACGAGAACACAGGTCGGCCCAGCGACCCTGACAGACACGTGATGGACCGTTCCAATCCGAAGGGGCGCCCAGACTTCGGCGTTTTCCTCAGACAAACGGCGCAAGACGCTGCAGCAGCCCGTGCCTCTCACGTTCGGAGTTATTTTTTATACTGCACATTGGAAACGGAGCCGCAGTATGACTCTAGGGTATTCGTCCATCTTAAACTGATCTCGACGGAATGATTACAAGCAGTCAGCTAAAAACGGTGTGGAAATAACTATAAGGCAGTTTTAGCGACGTCACCGCCACGCAAAGGACTCTCGGACCACGTTGTTGGATGTGCCGCACCAACTTCTCTGTTCCACGGCTCAAATCTGCGCCGGTTTTGCCGGCCACAAATCCGGAATTTCTGCCCAGGGCTACAACGCCTCAAATTTAAAGTTTCCTCACAGAATTCCCGGGTTCCAAAGCCTCAAACCAGGACTTTCCTCTCGGGACTCCAAAGGCCCAAATCCGGGCTTTCCGCCCAGGAGTCCGCAGTTCTGGTCGACTGCGGCGCCACCGTCGCCGAACTCTGCTTCTGACCTTACTGCCGTCTTCCCCCAGGACATCTCAGGTCAAAACAAAGTTCTGGCGGACGCACCGCTCCAGTTAGGTCAGGACAAACAGACCGCTGCAGACCGCCTCCGCCGCGGCAGCCAGAACCCACAGACCGCCGCAGACAGTATCTGCCACGGCAGCCAGAACCCACAGACCGTTGCAGGAAACCTCCGCCGCGGCAGCCAGGACCCACAGACCGCCGCAGACAGTATCTGCCACGGCAGCCAGGACCCACAGACCGCCGCAGACAGCCTCTGCCGCTGCAGCCAGGACCCACAGACCGCCGCAGACAGCCTCTGCCTTCAGGAACCACAGACAGCCTTCGCCGCGGCCGCTGCTTCCTTTCAGCGCCGGCCGGCAGAGGCAATCAATATTTGGCCGGCGGTAAGCAGGGCGTCGGCAGAGCTGGCGCTCCGGCCGGGCCCACGGCAGAGCCGGCGCGAGGCCGGACCGTCCAACGCGCTGCTCCGGACGGCGTGGCGGCCGGTCAGACGTCAGACGGGCAGACAGCACGGACAGCACCGGCCGCGGCCGACACCGAAACAGGACGCGGCCGCCTTCCCCGAAAACGCCGGGAATTTATGCCCCGTGTGGTCACTGCCAGATCGCTTCGCGCGCTTAGAATTCCGTCGCGTGATCGCATCACTATTGCCAGGTCCCGTCTCCGGTTCTGTCGCGCTCCGGCAGCAGGTCTTCGTTGGGCCTCAGTGTCGGCGTCAGTGGGTCACAGTCGGACAATCGTGTCAGTGTCAGTCAGACCTCAGTGTCAGTCTCTGCTGGGCCTCATTGTCTGTCTCAGTCAGTCCTCAGTGTACGTGTCAGTCGGGTTTGTGTGACCCTCCGCTTGGCCTCAGTGTCAATGTCAGTGTCAGTCGGGCCTCAGTGCAGTTGTCAAACAGAACACAATGTCAGTGTCAACTGGATCTCAGTGTCAGTGTCAGCGTCAGCCTCAGTTAGGCCCCCGTCCCAGTCTCCGCCGGGCCCCAGTCCCAGTCCCCGCCGTCACCAGTCTCCGTCCGGCCCCAGTCCCAGTCTCCGTCCGGCCCCAGTCCCAGTCTCAGTCGGGCCCCGATCTCGGCTGTATCTCGCCGATGCCCTGCGGGCCGCCTGAACAGACCCCGTCCGCAGGTCCGCCGGCGCGCGGTCACCGTGACGGCGCGGTTTTCGGGTCGGTGCGGCCCAAGGTCCCGCGGGGCCCGCTCGCCACACTCGGTCAGACGAGCGGCGAGAGCGGCTGACCAAAGTCCGAATCACGGCAGCTGCGACCCGGTCAAAGCAACGATACGGCATCTCACTGAAAGCATGATTTCGGCAGATGCGAATGAGGAGGACGTCATCACGACGTGCCTCGTCTTCTGGATAGCAGCAGGAGTGACAGCATCATGTCCCTCGTCTTCTGGACAGCAGCAGGGGTGACAACATTGCGTCCCTCGTCTTCTGGACAGCAGCAGGGGTGACAACATCACGTCCCTCGTCTTCTGGACAGCAGCATGGATGACAACATCACGTCCCTCGTCTTCTGGACAGCAGCATGGGTGACAACATCACGTCCCTCGTCTTCTGGACAGCAGCATGGGTGACAACATCACACCCCTTGTCTTCTGGACAGCAGCAGGGGTGACAACATCACGCTCCTCATTTTCTGGACAGCAGCAGGGGTGACAACATCATGTTCATCGTCTTCTGGACAGCAGCAGGGGTGACAACATCACGTCCATCGTCTTCTGACAGCAGCAGGGGTGACAATGTGACGTACCTCGTCTTGTGGTCAGCAGCAGGGATGCCAACATGACAAACCTCGTCTTCTGCACAGCAACAGGTGTGCCAACATGACGTCCCTCGCCTGTTGCACGTCTCACAGCGTCGGCACGGAGGCATCATCAAGGCAGACCCGCAGCTCGACAACGCCGGGACATGGAGAAACGTTCATCGCCACTTGGGCCAACCGGAAGTCCCTCATCACCCCAGCAGCGGGCCTGATAGAGGATCACCCTGGGCAGAGCATCACAGGGGCACCGGGTTCACGGAGCCGTCGGATCAGAGCACGGTTCAAAAACGGGATCAGAGCCGGCATCAGAGCCGCATCACAGCCGGGACCGGAGCTAGGGTCAGGTCCCGGCTCACAGCCGGGGTCGAATCCCGGACTACAGCACACATCAGAGCCGGGACCAGGACGGCGACCAGTGACTGTCGAAGCTCGGGTCGGGCCCACGGCTGCGGTGCCATCCATCAGCGGCCGGAAGTGCCCAGCTATTTGCAGCCGCGGCCACGGTCGGCCTTCTGCACGGAGCATCCGGACGGTGAGCCAGCCGCCGCCGGCTGCACCGGCGCCTGCGGGAGCGACGCCGCACGGCCGTAACGGCACGGCCAGTCGATAAACAGAGCGTCCCGTCCATCAGCCGACGCCGCTCCCTCGGCGAGACGGGCAAGTCGAGCGGCCGGCAAACGAAGGCAATCACGGCCAGACGACGTTTTGAAAAGGCGGCTTTTGCGACGTCGCGAGGGCAGGCAGCGAACAGGAAGGCGACGGCTCGGCGCGCCCCGGTAAGCGACACGTGCAGGCGATGTGCAGCTGGGACGGAACTGGTCACACAAGGTTTGCGTTACAAGCAAGATTTGGCACGGTGCCCACAGAAGTCGTGCACGAGACCGGCCAGATCTAGGTAAGACTAGAAAGTCGACCTGGTGAGTGACACATCCGAATACCGATCATCGGTCCGAGTTTCTCGAGCACGGATCAAAATAGCCTGAAACTTCGAACGGAAACATGCCTACAGCCTGACAACCCGTGTCACCTCGTCTGAACGCAAGCGAGTCGAAGTTCAACCAAACTATGACGGGTGACCCGGCTGCAGATGCAGAGTTTGCAGAAACCAGACCGACCACGGAGCTCAGCCAACCAGAGGCGACGCTGCCGTTCACAGCGCGAGATTTCGCGACATGAAATCTCCCGCTCGTTCTCATCCCAACGCAGGGACCGGGTTTCAACCGAAACCCTATAAACACATAAAACGGTTTATCGGCGGGTTCGGTGACGCAGGCAGAGGCGGACGCAGCCCCTTCGCTTGGGGAGCCCGGGCCGTGGTGACCAATATCCCACAGGACAGACGATCGCCAACACCGGCAGCCCGCTCCACCTGCTCTCGGGATTCGACAACGTCGGCTCCGCCGCTGCGCCGGCCGACGGGGGCGGTGAACCATCCATCGTCAGCAGCCAGTCCGTGACCCCGTGCTCCGGTCCTCCAGCGTGCACACGGACCGTTTATACAGCCCCCTTCCCCCTCCCGATGACGGGGCGACCGACCGCGGGCACTCCGTCTGGTGCACCAGTCTGCGTTGGAGGATCCACGCCGCAAACTCGGGTAAATCTCCGGGCACTGGTACCCACTGAGCATCGAGAGTGTGGTGCACGCTAGAGCGAAGAACGCGGAAGCCTGCCTTTTTGGGCCGGTCATGGTCGAGGCCGGTACCCCGACGCGTGCCGGGAGAAGCCGTCTTCCACGGCGGCTGGGCCGGAGAGACGGCCGGCTGGCTCTGGCCGGGTCCTCCCGCTCGGTGGAGAACCGGTCAGCTGTGGGCCCGGACCGAACGGCCCGGCCCGCGGGCGGACCGCGCCTGTCCCTCAGCGCCCGGTCAGGTCATTGACCCCGGAGGCCGGACCGGCTCCGGCGCCCCGGCTGTGTGCTCTGAGTTTCTGTGTGTGTGTGCTGGGTACGGGTATGGGTATGGGCATAGGTCATGGTGTGTGTGCGTGTGCGTGTGCGTGTGCGTGTGCGTGTGCGTGTGCGTGTGCGTGCGTGCGTGCGTGCCTGCGTGCCTGCGTGTGTGCAAGCGCGCGTGCGTGTGCGGAGTGTGCGTGCGTGCTGAGTGTGGGTGTGTGGGTGTATGCTGAGTGTGGGTGTGGGTGTGAGTGTGTGTAGCCCGCGCGCGTGCAGGGCGCGGGGCCGATGGGTGGCGCTGTCTGGTGTAAACGGTTCACGTCTCAGCCGTGCTCTCACCAGTCATCGAAAAACACAAGGTCCCGTCCCCAGCCGCCGCGGGTTTCGGTCCCGCCTCCGGACGTCGCGGGCTCCGCGAGCTCCGCGAGCGCGTGCGAACATCACGGGCCCCAGGACGACGACCTCTACAAGACGACGGGCTCCGCCCCAAAATGTCACGGGTCGCAGGTGGAACGGCCGCTCCAGACGTCAGGCGACTCAGCGGAAAGGCGCGGGAGTTACGAGGTCCCCTGGGAGCTGCGTGCGGTCCGAGAGGCGCCAAGTTCGCCGCCGAACTTGGCGGCGAACTTGGCGCTGACAGGTGACGCTGAGGAGCCCAAGCGGGCGCGGGCAGGCGTGCCGGACCTGTCTGACGGCCGATCGGAGCCGCGGAAGCGTAGCTCATCCTGCGCCCCACATCGCCCGGACGCTCGGTTTCCGCGCGGTAGCCCGGCTCCTGTTAGACGGTCCGACGCGTGACGGGTCGGTCAGTGTCCAGTCAGCCGCGATCGCCGCCAAAACAGCAGTCGGTCCGGCGGGACCGGCGACCTACCACACCGAGGTCCCGGCGGCGAGCGGCAGCCGGTCCCGGAGGCGCCCGGCCGGCCGGCGCCGCCTGACCCGGCCGCTAACGGTACACTGTGTCACTCCCGCTGCCGCGCCGCTGCCGTCCGGCGCCAGACAGGATCCGGCCGGCTCCAACAGCCGGGGCCCCCGACAGCCAGACGGGACAGCCGGGACCCCGGCCAGCCAGACGGTGGGCTCCGACAGCCGGGACCCCGGCCAGCCAGACGGTGGGCTCCGACAGCCGGGGCCCCCGCCAGCCAGACGGGACAGCCGGGACCCCGGCCAGCCAGACGGCGGGCCCCGACAGCCGGGACCCCCGACAGCCAGACGGTGGGTTCCGACAGCCGGAGCCCCCGCCAGCCAGACGGTGGGTTCCGACAGCCGGGACCTCCGCCAGCCAGACGGTGGGTTCCGACAGCCGGAGCCCCCGCCAGCCAGACGGTGGGTTCCGACAGCCGGGACCCCCGACAGCCAGACGGGACAGCCGGGACCCCGGCCAGCCAGACGGTGGGCTCCGACAGCCGGAGCCCCCGCCAGCCAGACGGGACAGCCGGGGCCCCCGCCAGCCAGACGGTGGGCTCCGACAGCCGGGACCTCCGCCAGCCAGACGGTGGGTTCCGACAGCCGGAGCCCCCGCCAGCCAGACGGTGGGTTCCGACAGCCGGGACCCCCGACAGCCAGACGGGACAGCCGGGACCCCGGCCAGCCAGACGGTGGGCTCCGACAGCCGGAGCCCCCGCCAGCCAGACGGTGGGTTCCGACAGCCGGGGCCCCCGCCAGCCAGACGGGACAGCCGGGACCCCGGCCAGCCAGACGGTGGGTTCCGACAGCCGGAGCCCCCGCCAGCCAGACGGTGGGCTCCGACAGCCGGGGCCCCCGCCAGCCAGACGGTGGGTTCCGACAGCCGGGGCCCCCGCCAGCCAGACGGGACAGCCGGGACCCCGGCCAGCCAGACGGTGGGCTCCGACAGCCGGGGCCCCCGCCAGCCAGACGGGACAGCCGGGACCCCGGCCAGCCAGACGGTGGGCCCCAACAGCCGGGACCCCCGCCAGCCAGACGGCCGGCCCCGACAGCCGGGAACACTGCGCTGCATCGGCGGCTGCGGTGCCTCAGTCTTCCGGATTTTTTTCACGTGAAATCACCACGCAAACTCGGTTGAGAAACGGGCTGGGACAGCCATCACCAAAACCACTCCTGCTAAAAAATCTGGAATCTGCCCGGCTTGAGGAAAAGGACAGCCCGAGGGAACGAAAAACGTACGGGCCTGAGCCCAGCGGCAAGTCTCGACGACGGCAGGCGCAGGGAGTTCAGGTTTCGTCACAAACGCCGGCCCAAACCGAACAACGTTACTTGCCATGAACGGTCGCTGACGTCTTCACTGCGATCCACCCACTTCAATTTCTGGCGTGTTTTCGGCACCTCTCCTCCTCATGTTTGCCACAGAGCGTGTGACGTTGCACCAGCCGAGAACGCCAAATGATGTGGCCGAAATAGTGACAGAAATAACGGTCGAAGTCACTGAAGGCTGATCACAACCGAGACCAGCCGACGCCATGAAGTGTCACGTTCCCCACACCGCGAGCACGCCAGGTGCAATAACCTATGCCACGTGCACTGCCATCCGGAACACGAGGGGAACGCGACTATATGTATCATCGGATCCATTCGCAGAACGTGCGATGATGGTTTGAAATCGGCACAGAGGACATGCATAAAAGTAGGCGATATGGACATAGAACGTGCACAGACCGCCTGCGATGTGAACACAGACCGTGTACAAACCGCCTGCGATCTGGACACAGGCCGTATACAAACCGCCTGCGATCTGGACGCAGACCGTATACAAACCGCCTGCGATATGGACACAGACCGTGTACAAACCGCCTGCGATCTGGATACAGACCGTATACAAACCGCCTGCGATCTGGATGCAGACCGTATACAAAACGTCTGCGATCTGAACACAGAACGTGTACAAATAGCCTGCGATCTGGACACAGAACATGCGCAAATGGACAGCGATCTGCACACAGAACGAGAACAAACGGTCCGTGATCTGGACACAGAACGTGCACAAATGGCCTGCGACCTGGGCACAGACTGTGTGCAAACGACGAGCGATACGAAAACGGACCGTGTACAGACGCTGAGCGATACGACCACAGACCGTCCACAACGGGGGATCGGGACCATCACCTTGTCCGCGATCGGCTGACTGCATCCTTTGTTTCACCTTCTCACACCGGGTCACTTCCGCACTCACAGAAAAAAAAACAGAACGGCGAAGGCGGCCGGCCAGTCGCCGTCGGTACCGTCGTTTGCGGCGCCACGGCGGGCGGGCTGGGAGCGAGTCTCGAGGTCCGAGCGCGTCTGGAAAAGGCAGCCTCGAGGCGACCGCACCTCGGCACGTCTCGCCACCGCAAACGACTGCCGAGCGCAGCCCTCCAGCCCCGGAGGACGGGCTGGACAGCACGTGCGGCCGGCGGGACCTCAGGCAGGTCGGCTTATTCACAATGCTGGGCGGGAGATGTCATGTGACCATTGTCCCTGCGAGATGACGCAGCTGAGCGGCTGTCCGCGAAACGTCGGCAAATGACCTAAACGGGCGTCAGATCTGGCCAGAACCCAGCACACCGCAAGAGAGGCACCTGGCCTGAAGAACGGTCGCCGTATCATGCCAGGGTAAGAAGCGGCCCCGAACGAACCGAACGAACCGACGAGCGTGAGGAGCGGCCACAGAACGAACCGAACGAGCCGACGAGCACAGAACGAACCGAACGAACCGACGAGCGTGAGGAGCGGCCACAGAACGAACCGAACGAGCCGACGAGCACAGAACGAACCGAACGAACCGACGAGCGTGAGGAGCGGCCACAGAACGAACCGAACGAGCCGACCTAAGAACGAACCGAACGAACCGACGTAAGAACGAACCGAACGAACCGATGTAAGAACGAACCGAACGAACCGACGTAAGAACGAACCGAACGAACCGACGAGCGTGAGGAGCGGCCACAGAACGAACCGAACGAGCCGACCTAAGAACGAACCGAACGAACCGACGTAAGAACGAACCGAACGAACCGACGTAAGAACGAACCGAACGAACCGACGTAAGAACGAACCGAACGAAGCGACGAGCGTAAGGAGCGGCCACAGAACGAACCGACGTCCAGAGACAACCGACGTACAGACCAGCCGAACGTACACAGACCCGAAACGTAAAGACCGGCTCGACCCACCGAGGGGCCCGACGTACAGGCCGATCTGAGATAGAGTTCACCGACGTACAGAGAGCTCCGACGTACAGACGGTCACACGTGTCGAGCAGTACGTCCCACGCAAACACTGGCCCGGCGTAACTAGCCACGGACGGATCACGAGCATGGTGTGAACTGCGCAGCACGCGGACGATGAGCGCTCCTACCTTCGCCCGGTGAAGCACCATGTCGGCGGCGAGCGGCCGGTCGGCGGCGCGCGGCGTTCCCAGCAGCGGCCGGCGCCCTGTTCAGGCGCCGAGTGGAGCCCGGCCGGCCGGCACGGAGCGGCAACGCCGACTGCCGGCCGGCCGCAGGGGCGCCGCCAGCCGCCTCGACCGGGGGGGGGGACCGGTCCCAGACGGAAGCAGAGACCCACCGCACCAGAAACAGCCACGGACAGAGGAACAGGGGCCAGTCCCGGACAGGAACGGGGGTCACTACATCAGAAACAGCGAGATACGTTACACCAGAAATGGAAAAGTCCACTGCGCCAGGAAATGAGCCGGCTGCCGTTCTCCGCAACGTAAATAGACGAGGTTCCAGTCACACACACGATCCAGTGACCACAAACGGGACACCTTACTTTCACCCTATTTTCATTTGCGGGTGTCAGTTAACCCTCCTTTTCCCAAGAAGTTTTTTTCCAGCGCCAACACCAAATCGGTTGCGTTGTCGCCCTGTAGCTTTGTGAATTTTATAGCGTAGCATTTTGGACCAATTGTTAAAGAAACGCGATTTTTGGTGTTTTAGTCCCTCGCCCTCTTGTCACGCTTAACAATTCTTCCAAACCCCACCCCAAAATTATGTAGCGCCCAGTCAAACATCTCCCCCTCCGCAATGCTTGTCTGGTGTGGCATTTTGAATGGCGAGTCACGTATTTTTGTTTGCTTGCGAAGATGAACAGAAGACGCAGTTTCAACATTTACTAGAGATGACTCATTTAATATTTTAGACTAAAAGTTTATTTTCTTCTTTGAGTGACATCGTTATGTAATGCCTTGCCAAGCCCGTCATCTTCCCCGTTGTAGCACTTTTCCAAGCACTCGCCAACATCATTAACGATAGCATTAATAAAAACAGCGTTACATAGTCTATGGACGACCCTTTCACACACCCCAACAAAATCTGTACGGCCCGCACAGACCAAGAGCGACTCCAGGAGGGCGGTTTCTGGGAGGAATGTTGGGTCATTTTGCGGTCGTTTCAGAAGCGTGAGCACGTCTTTAATTACACATACGCCGTAAGCCATTATTTGGCCATACTACGATTTCAACGCGGCATTTGCAATAACTGACCACAGGTACATGAAAGTTATAATACTGTCCATCATGTACGAGGTGGGGACTGTCAAGGGCAGATGCAGCACACATAGCGTTCTAAAAACAATACACAAATAAATAAATAAATAAATAAATGAGTAATAAAATGTACGGCTCAAAAACACACACCTGCACGTGACAGTACATTGACACAGGGAACATACTTTGTAGAAGTGACATGAATAACGTGTAAGGAGGGAACCAGGCGAGGGAATTTAGGATGGACTCACTTCGATTCACGCGGAACAACAGTTTACATCGTTGCTTTCAGTTCGATAATGAATGCAGTTTCTATGTACGGCGGATGCTTCCCAATGCGCTGACAGGGCAGATCCAAACGTAAAGCGACAGGGAAAAATTCGGATGGTTTAGTTTTTAAAACACATGACTTACCCAAATATCCTTTCTGGAACGCAACTGTAATCCCATTTTGGTTTCTTGGGTCTGCCAATGGCGTTTCCAATAGATCGCTTGAGCCCTGGGTCGCCGAAATCAATCCAGTACACTGGAAAATCTCATGGTGGCAATCGCGTCCCCCCGCGCAGATTTCAAGCAAAATCCACGCACGAAAATAAGGGTGAACAGATGAGGATCCAGCAAACGTAGCCAGCTTGCGGAAGCCCTTCTGCGTCCAAAGTGCACAGCGAAAGCGCGCAGCGACGAAAGGCGACCAGCAGGATCACGCCAACTTTACGTGGAATCTGTCAACTACTTCGGGCTGCTCCTTCGCCATTTGTAAATCCACCGAGCCCCATAGTCTAATCATGAACACTTGCCAGATTGCATTCGGTTATTTCGGGCTTCGTTTCTATGTCACGTACAACGACGGGTCCTTGATGCTCACCACGCGGATGGCGCTTGTTAAGCGAACGAGCCCGCTGATCTGGCCACGCTCCGTCTCTGGAGCCGCGCCACGGGCCAGTGTCAGCCGTCTCGGCCTCCGTCCCCGGCCGGCAGGCGAGTCTCGGGCGGGCGGCCTTCTCTGTCGGTCTCAGAGGCCCGGCAGACGGACCGTCACAGCAGCCGACCGTCATCGGTCCGCGCAGCGCCGAGCTGGCGGCACGGCTCGGGCCCAGGCTCCGTACCGAGCCGTCCAGACTCCGTACCGAGCGGTCCAGACTCCGTACCGAGCGGTCCAGACTCCGTACCGAGAGGTCCAGACTCCGTACCGAGAGGTCCAGACTCCGTACCGAGCGGTCCAGACTCCGTACCGAGCGGTCCAGACTCCGTACCGAGCGGTCCAGACTCCGTACCGAGCCGTCCAGACTCCGTACCGAGAGGTCCAGACCCTACACCGAGAGGTCCAGACTCCGTACCAAGCGGTCCAGACTCCGTACCGAGAGGTCCAGACCCTACACCCAGAGGCCCAGACTCCGTACCAAGCGGTCCAGACTCCGTACCGAGAGGTCCACATTCCACACCGAGCCGTCCAAACTCCAACCGAACAGTCCAGACTCCATACCGAGCGGCCAAAACTCCATGCCGAGCGGTCCAGACTTCATACCAAGCAGCTCAGACTCCCTACTGAGAGGTTCGGACTCCGCACCGGGCGGTCCACACTCCATACCGAGCAGCCCAGACTCTATACCGAGCGGCCCAAGCTCCATACTGAGTGGTCCAGACCCCGTATCGAGAGGCCCAGACTCCGTACGAGCGGTCAAGACTCCGTGCCGGGCGGTCCAGACTCAGTACCAAGCGGTCCAGACTCCATGCCGAGCCGCCCAGACTCCATATCGAGAGGTCCAGACTCCGTACCGAGCCCGGCTCTATACCGAGCGGCCCAGAATCCATACCGACCGGTCCAGACTCCCAACACTAGGCTGCACGCGGCCTGGCCCCGAGTGACGAACGACCACCTCTTTACATTTTCCGGTCATCGAGGGTGCCCAATGAGCCGTCGGCCGACTTGTTGAGCGGACCGAGCCTCATCACCCATACCCCCTCCCCCACTACCCACCGACCCCATCCTATCGCCGTCCTGCCACGGCCAACAATCGATGGCCCGCCAGGAGACGGACAAACAGGAGCCGCCCGCGGCCTGATAACGGACAAACAGGAGCCGTCCGCAGTCTGACACCAAACAGGAGCCGCCCGCGGTCTGATAACGGACAAACAGGAGCCGCCCGCGGCCTGATAACGGACAAACAGGAGCCGCCCGCGGTCTGATAACGGACAAACAGGAGTCACCCGTAGTCTGACACAAAACAGGAGTCGTCCGCAGTCTGACACCAAACAGGAGCCGCCGCGGTCTGATAACGGACAAATAGAAGCCGTCCGCAGTCCGACGCCAAACTGGAGCCGTCACTGACATGGCACCCGATGAACGGAAACCGTAAACAGTATGATAGGAAAACGGGAGGTATCAACAGTCTGGTGGAAGACTGACGGGAGCCTCGACTGTCTGACGACAGGCAAACGGGAGCGCTCGCCTCTCTGGCACCATCAGACTGGAGTCGTCGATAGTCTGAAACCCAACGGACAGGACTCGGCAGCAGTCTGACGTCCGAAGAAAACTAGAAGGCGACACCGTACTGCATTCCACCAGACACACCTCAAGACATAGCGCATACGGCCTGCGGTAAATGACTAACCAAACGGTTCAGCCCGCGCTGCGGCCGTGTGCTCCACATATCCAGCGCGTGCCGTGGCGACAACAGCAGGCCGGGCCGGCCGGCGCCACCCACACCGTCCGACAACGCGGTGCGTCGTGAGCTGACACAACTCTTCTTCCTCCGCCCAGCGGTGCAAACAAACCGCCACGGCCGCCGCAGGGCCCGCCAAGGCCAGGAGCGCCGTGTTGCGCCGGCAGCGGTGGCCGCAGCGACCCTCAGAGCGACTTCCTGCCGGCCGGCACGCGAAGCTGCCCTCGAGGGACCCCGCCGCCCGCCGAGGTCACCGCTGGCCGGCGTGTTCGCGGAGCCGCCGATGAAGCGTGGCGGCAGATGGAGGGCGCCAAACGTGTCCACGTGCCGCCTGTCGCGTGATGTCTGCAGACGACACGGCCTTGAGATGGTGCCCGAAATCCACGAGGTCGGACCAAAATTTCAAAAGTCTGCCGCCAAAATGGTGCAGTACTTTTTCATCATAGGGGCATTCCACGTGAGATCGACAAGGGGGTAGCACGCCATAATCTCAAATTGTAATGAAATTTTGTCCAGGGGGTAATCTGTGGTTAGGATGTCAGATTTCCGCATCTCAACGCTCTGTCTGACGAGCGGTTTTTGCGCTAGAGCAATCTGGAATTTTGGAAATCTGATGATTTTTGGCCAAACCCTTGGTGAGATAACGTGTATTATTTCAGTAACCAATAATCATATTTTTAAAAACTGGACATCGTTGTGATGAGGAAGAAAATGCTGCGATGTTCTGCTATTCGCGTTTCTTAAAATTCCTTTCGGTTTTTTTTTGAACCTGAAACCTATTTTCAAGGTCAAATTTTGAGGGTGTGGCCAGTGATTCTGACTGAAACTGTGAACATGTAAAATATTCTCCCAAAGGGTTTTGATTCGTTTTAAATCGAGAAAAATTCCCCATTCTTATGTTTAACAACATACATGCACCTATAATTTATGGCATATTGGCTGAAAATATCTACGTTGGGCGTTTCCTCGTCCTTTAGCGGCCGGAAAATGGCTTAAAATTACAGGTATAAATGGTTTATGGTGTACGTGCCAGCTTATCACCTGAAGCTGTTATGAAAATATATTGAAAAGAAATATAGATACAAATAAATACTCGGTGTCGTTCGCGACGGAGTCGACCGGAAACTTGAAAAAAATCTAAGTTTTCGGTCGATGCCGTCATAGACCGGGCAGTCGGCAGGCGATGCGGCAAGTCCAATCGTCTTCAGTGTCAAAACGGACAAAAAAGTACGGAAATGAGAATAGTTGATATGCTCGTCACCATATCATAAGTGAAATATTCTTCATACACAAATACGATATTTGTGTTTGGCACCGTAGCTTGAGGCCGTTGGCCATTTGTTTCGATAATGCTGTGGGCAACACAGATTAAACTGTGGGCTACCTCTGACTCAGTACGGTATTAAAAGTTTTCCACGGTATGCGGAAATACCTTACGTGGCTTTCTGGGTCGTTTCTTAGCTCTCTCACTAGGGAGGTCAATGTTTCCATCCTTTTCCACGGCGGTCGAGAACGGGGTCTTTGACGCTGCTGATGTGTTTGGACACACCCCTTAGGTTTTCCAAAATAGCGAGAAACCGGCAGCACGTGGTGCTGCCAAAATTTCAGTGTCTTTTCTCACAACTAATGCGCACATTTTGGGCAAAGGTTAATTTTGGGTCGGGTCGGATCAATGATCTAGGTATGGTGGAAGGGACCCACGTCAAAAGTAATTTCAACTGCCATAACATTAACAAATTCAAAGATACCAAAGTGTGTTTTGGTATATAACATTATACTGCAAGTGGTCTTAACACGTTTACCTTGAAATTTCTCGAAAAGGTTAGGTGAATAACCCGAGGCCAAGGAAAGGTTTAGCCATTTTCGACGAATGTTATTTTCTGCATCTTTTTATTCTTTCAAAATTGTATTGGGGGTCGAGAGTTATAACACAGTATAATGAACATAAGCGAAACCTGATGGTTGACCTCAGTCAATGCACCGCAGGCCAGGACGAGGTCAAAAGTATTTTCCTTTTTCATCTCGTTTCTGAGCTACCTGCAAGCATTTTGGGAGAGTATTTTTTGTTTTTAGTTTGTGACATAAATGCCTTTTGACCCCAAATAGCCCTGACGTGTACCACTTATCGCATTCTAGGGGGTCAAGGTCACTTGAAGCTATGGAAGGTCATCTCGATTCAAGGGCCTACTTGATACGAGGAAAGTTTGGTTAGGAAGTTGAAAAGGCATGCAAAATGTTTTTTATTTAATATTTCGGCATATTTTGGCATTTAAATATACAAATTAGGAGGTGGAGGTGTGCACTCAAAGTCTCGACCATTACAAAAGATATGTGCCAGACAGAGCGAAGTCTTGTCTTCTTGAAAATGATGTTTATAACTATGCTTTGAGGAACAAAGAAGGCAGTATGCTGTTTATCAGCTCTGCTAGTACGGCTGGGCTGACAGGGGGCGACTGCACGCAGGCTTCGCCTGTTACTGCATGGCGCGGGCGGAAGAGAGCGTTGTAAGAGCAAACTTTTATTTGCGAATGACAATGAAGTTCTTTAGTTTAACTGATTTCTTCTACATAATGCAAACCCTACTTCAACAGCGTTTTTTCCTTCTGTTAAGGTTCGCGAGCTGGAAGAGGGCTGAGCGTTCAGACAGCCCCTGGTACGGGAAAGGTGGATCTTACGACTGGTACGGGGCGGATTAAAAGAAGCGCAAAATTTTCCCAACCGGCCCAACCGACAGTCCTTACAAATCTTGCACCTCAAAGCAGACGTTAACAAATGAAGCTGCTGGATATTATCAGCTGAACGCAGTTAGCTGACTGCATTTTCGGTGGAGTCCGTCGAGGTGTCACGTCATCAAAATCTGGGTGGCACCATTCCGTTCGTTTACCGATTCCGCGTCGGTCGAGTCCGCGACGGATAATGGCTCCTGTAAACTGAGCTTTGACGCTTTACCACCCCCACCACGCAACTCTCTGTGGCGTGAAATGTGGGCAAGGCCATGCAGCACGTCCGTCTATCGTGTGGGGAAAAATATATCTACATCTTCGCAGCGGGCGACAGATGACAACAAATATACTCAGATAGCGGAATTTGTGGCATATACATGAAAGAAAACAATGGCCTTGGGTGTTCAGAACTGCTTTCGCCGATCGTTCATACTTCTTTTTGCCGGAGCAGACCGGAAATTCCCGACAAGGACGGTTTCTGTGAAAGCATCGCGAACTTGAAGTGCAATGCATAACGTTCGAAAACTAAAATGGGAACTTTTTCGATTTAAATAAACTGAGGATTCTTTGGAGGGCATGTTTCCTGTGAATGTTTTAATCGGAATCACTGGCCACAACTTTAAAATTTGTCCCTGAAAATAGGTTTCATGGTCAAATGAAAAGTAAAAATTATTTGGGAAAATGCGAATGACAAAAAGATGCAGCTTTTCGTTCTCATCACAAACGATACCCAGTTTTGGAAATTGTGTCCATTGGTTGCTGGAATAATCCACATTATTTCACCTAGGATTTGCCCAAAAATCATCAAATCTCAATATTTCAAATGCTCTAGTACAAAGACCGCTTGTCTGACCGAGCTAAAACGTGAAAAAATGAAACCTCAGCCACAGATAACTTACCGGGCCAAATTTCATCAAAATTTGAGACTATGGTGTGTTGATTTTGCTACGTGTCTGGTCGATTTGTCCTGGAACTCCCCTGTAGCAAAGGACTCACGCCATGGTCTAATCTGTAATGTCGGCAGTGGTAATGGTGCGCCGCGCAACCGTTGTACCAATGCCAACTCACTGGTGCATCGATGGCTAACGGGGACCAGAGGCACTACACTGGCTGCAGCTGAAGCGATGAGGTGGTGCTTTACAAACACACAGGGTCCTTGCTGCCATAATATGACTTGTGTTCCGAGCGGACTCCGCAGAAAAGCACCACGGAGGTTGACTCGCATACTTGTGCCGCAAGCAATGACAACGTTCTCGCCGTAAAGCGGTGACAATGTATGAAAGCTCGCAATGAAAAAACGGGCAGGCTGTGCCATGGGGCCGCCGCTCCATTATGGCCACGATCTCCGCGCCGGCTCCAGGTGGGCACAGTTCCGTCAGCAGCAGTCCAGACCTTGCACGCGCTCGCACGGCCCACCCGTCTCCCGTGACGACACCAACCGCGACCGCGCCGCCGTCGCGTCACGAGTTTGTGACGCCGCCGGCGGCGCGGTCCGCCGCTGTCCTCACACGGAGCCGGGACATCTCGGAGCACCCGAGCGCCGGCCGACCGGGCCGCAGACGGCCGGCGGCTGTGACGTGACGGTCACGCCGGCGCCGCGTCTCGGCGCCCGGCAGCCAGTCACCGTGAGTTACCGAGGTCTCAGCACGGCCGGCGACAGCGGCCAGTCAGCATGGGTGCGGCAAAAGGGGGTCCAGTAACTCGGGGAATAATTAAAACCCGGACTTCCGACAGGATTTTCGTTTGTCTCAGTAGCCCTTTAAAGCAAAGTATTTTATCGTTTTACTGCAGCTTTCCTGCCTTCTGGTCATCTCAGTCAAGGGACGACAAACCTCACCTTTGCCCAAACCACGCCAAAGAGTTCCATATTCTTCAAATTATCATAAAACTGTCAGGAGCAAAAAGGCACGCGACAAACGTCTAGCGCCGGCTAGGACGGCACTGGCACATTACGGAACGTCAACAGGAGACTATTTGCACTGCACAGCTCAGCACAGTGATTTTCAACGAGTTTCTGCCAGTCAGCGTTCTCCGGACAATCTGGTCAGCTGACCGGACGAGAATCAACAGGTAACATGAGTAAGCGCCCACAGGCCATACTCAAACCAAAATGCACGTCGTCACGTTTTGGTCAGGGCAGGTGTCATCACGGCCTGCCCTGACCAAAGTGCGAGGCACGGCACGATGTCGACACGACGGAAAACGGGCACAGTGCTGCCATCTACCAGCACACAGCGAAGTTCTACGACGCGAGGCACAGCAATGGAAAACACAAAGTTGCGTTTCCACCGAGGGGGATATCACAGAATCATCTCGAGAATCACAATGGAGAAATTCTACAAGTTTTCCCGCCTGGTGTGGGCAGGTAACCAGGTTTTAACTCCGCCGGGTCGTCCTCGAAGTTCAACTTCGTCGGACCACGCGTTTATGAGAACCCCAATACCACGATTACGAGAATTATAAGTGTCGCAGAAAACAGCAAAACGTCGTCGGAAAGGCCTTAACAAGACGAAAACAATCCCATTTTTTGCAATCCGGTCAGTATCTAAGCCACCAGGCTGACGAAATTTGGTATATTTGTAATACCTATAAAAAAGGGCCACTCACAAATTTTTACCCCAAGTGACGTCTGAAGTAAACGTTACGGGTTACGAAAGACAAAGCCTGATTCAAGTGCACATAACTCGGTGATAAACTGCCACAGAAAGGTGCGATTGGCGCCACTCCAAAGATAAATGTTCCAGCTGTCATAAATAACTTCATTTTTTCGGTGACTTGGGGAAGGCCTTCGACCTGACGAGGTCTCACACAACATTTTTGGTTTTAAACATGTTTGCCCGCCGTAATCTTCGCAAAAATAAAGCACAATATATCCCCAGGCTGCTATAATAATTAGGCGTGGCCAAGTGGCGCTTCAGAAATATACCCTGAGGGTATTTGCTGAATACTGATTTCTTGCGTTTCTATTGTCGGAATGTTCTGCAATTAAATGTGCAGGATGTCCTACGTGCCTGCTACACATGAGCCTAGTTTTAAATTGCTTGACCAGAAAGGTCAAAGGTCATGACCACCACCACCAGTCGACCCCTGCTATCCCGATCTGACCTACCCGTTTTTCACATTTCCACAGAAGTGAGTCCGTCGGGTGTTCTCAATCCTTTAAGCCAACTGAGACAATCTTAGTCGTGCATCGGGCCTTTTGAACGTCAGCCGAGGCCAATGAACTCGACTGACCTTAAATAACCTGTTGGTCTGGGGCCATTCATACCGTCTTTAGGACACTGATTTCGAATTTCACATATAATGCTGACGTCTCACAGTTTACACGTATCGAAGATTCCGTGTCAGCTACAAGGCGTTTATTTTTCGTCATGGAGTCTACCACTGAATGTCGGAATAGTTACAAATGAAATGAAAGCTGCGTATAGAGGAAGATATACGTGATGGCTGAGATACATGTCACAAAAAACGATTTTTTTATCCAGGACATGGAATGAACATAAATGACTCGATGCGTGCAAAATGAATGTGAACTTCGAAATCCGCGCCCCAAGAAACCTGTGGAAGTCACGGGGTCAAAGAGGCAATCTAAGGTCAACCGATGTCATTGACCTCGTCTGACCTTCCAAAGGCTCCAACGCACGACCAGGATTATCTCAGTTGATTTTAACCATCGTCAGTGTAGGGCCTTCTGCAGAACGCATAGGATGAATTGATACGCCCCCTCCCGCCATTTTCACACCGTACGTCCTAGAGCGTTAAAAAAAAAAAACAGCGCGTTGCTCATCACAAAATATCACGACTGTTATCTCTTTTTAAGGTTTAAGGTCAACGGATGACCTTCAACTTGAGCCAATGGTCCAAAATTGGCAGAAAGTAATATTTTTTTTTAGCGCGTTTGAGTTTTTTTTTTATTTAAGCGCAAATGAACGCCAAAAAATAAAAGATAATGAAAGGCAACAGATATCATAGCGTTCGTCAATCACTTATGAGTCAATCTGCACTCCGCATGATTGTACTTTACCCATGAAGTCCGATCCAGGTCAGGCGAGGTCAATCTTTGTCATGTGGGGCCGTCGGCTTAAGTGCGTTCTCGGAGCTGTATAAGTATTTTTGTTGATAATAATAACAAGAGCTATTGTCGAATAACGTATAAACGTCGTCCTAGGCAATCCAAGGTCGTCTTGGGTCGCCCAAGGTTATCTAAAGGATGACCTTGGATTAGCTAAAAATCGTAACTTATTAGCGTTATTGCTTTATCAGCGTTTTCCGAGTTGGTGACCAACACAAAATCTAATTTTAGGCATGCCGTGGTATTGTAGACTCAGCGGCCGACGTTGCTCCGCCCGTAGGAGTAAAAGTCGGGCGTTCGCTACACTGCGCCCTCTTTTGATGGAATAAAAGATAAATTGCACCAGATTTATATCATTCGATTAGTTACACCTCACGCAATATGAATGCGTGCGGTTGGTTGGGAATGCTTTTTTTGCGACAACTATTTCCTATCGCATTTCCAAAGACAAAAAGTAATGTGCGTCCCGCCCTAGCTCATGACTTCAGTTTAAACCATGGATAATTCCGGTAGTGGCCAAAAGTATATGAAATCTAGGTATAGTCTTATACAACACAGAGTTTGGAATCAACTGATATATATATATATATATATGTGTGTGTGTTGTGTTGCACACTCCAACGGTATTAGTGAGACAAGACTGAGACGACTGTAAACAACGGCCCCGTTGGCGCCCGGAAACGGTTCGCATGGTTCCTGTTATGCCATCAAAGCTCGTTACCATGGCAACGTGGAAGATTTTCTTCGATGTTGCGGAATGCGGAAGGAATGAAGGATGTCCCAGACGACACACCAAGTTTCGGATGGATCACATAAACCGTTCGCAAGTTCTCCTCGGAAAACCTCAGAGGGGTTATACCCCCCCACACGGGCAAGGGTTAAGGCCTAAAGACACCCAACAGACTCATGCTCATGGAGATGAAAGGAACACATAAGTCGGATATGGACTGCAGGGGTAGACTGGTGGTGGGTTTTCATGACCTTTGACCTACGTCGTCAAGCAATTTAAAGCAATATGATGCAATATGATGTGTAGCAGGCAGCAATATGATGTGTACCAGGCACACAGGACATTCTGTAAATGAAGTCGTAGAACAATCTGACAAACGATAAGCACAGAATCAATCAATATTCGTCAAATAGCCCAGGGGCATATTCCCCAAGAGCCACTACGCAGCATTTATGTCAGGGTATCCGAAAATCCATGAAAACCACAGTGGGCAAACATGGTTGAAACTAAAAATGTGCCATGTGCCCTAGTCAGATCAAAAGTCATCCCAAGGTCACCAAAAATGAAGCTATTTTTGACAGCTAGAACATTTTGAACAGCACTAATTACACCTTTCTGCGACAATCTGTCACCAAATTAAGGGCATTTGAATCAGGCACGTTGCCAGGATTTTCCTCAGGGGGAACCAAATGTCAAATTTTTTCATATGCCACAGGCATATGACAAAATTTACAAGAAAATAAGCAATTTTAGTCAATTTATCCAATATTTAATGCAGAGGAAAACATATAATGTTTGTTTTTGCAACATATATATGATCACCATTACATATTCATGTGAAATTGCCATGTATCTAGTGTAGCCCACTTGGCTCAGGGGCGGAGGGGGACATGGCCCCTGTGGCCCTCCCCTTGGCTATGTCTCTGATTTGAATCATGCAAATTCCGCAAAAAATGGTGACTTTTCATGACCTGTCACAATGACCTTAGAGGTCAGGCCCAAAAATCTGTGGCTGGCCATTTTTCCATAGGTTCCATGAGTGTTTTTCATAGCACTTTTTCATAGCACCAAATTTCATCAAAATTTAATGGGGTCAGGTCAATTCTTGCATGATCTGCCATGGAATGACCGAGGTATCTATATTTACAACCATCTGACTCCTGGACTTACCTGAATGACTTTAGTCTTCTTTCTGCTTGGTTCCAGATCACCAGCACCAGAATCATTCTGCCCCTGCTCAGGCATGGTCATGCAGATGATGGCTCCAGTTCAAAAACTGGAAACAAATATCAGTGCAGGTCAAGCAGTACCCTTCAGAGATTGTACACTTATGCATCTTGAAAAATACTGATGGCAATATTGGCAGATCACCAACTACTTCACGGCGCAGTGTTTTTTGGCACTTTGCAAACACGACTCTCATAAGGTACATAAATTTCAGGAATTGCTTCAGCTCTTGACTTGTGTATGAACTGAAGTAGCTCAAATGCAGAATGAAAGAAAAAGAACCAACTTTCTCATTATGTGCATGACTGAACTATCACCTTATGGGCCAGCATGTGCAATTTATGACCTAGATTTTGACAAGTGAGCAGATATGCAGAAATATGATATATGTTGTTCATAACAGAAAAACAGCAGTTTATGCCATTATTACATGAAACAGAAGGAGTCAAATGAAGCAATAATGATATGCTCCTACTGAGCAAAATATTTTATGTTCACCCTTTTAATGAAATCATTATTCTTCAGTAAACTCTCTCACCTCAAACAGCTGCAACTGGCAAGCAACAAATAGAAAATGCAAGTCAAGAGACAGGAAGTGACAACAAAGCCATATCCTGTGAAGTCACAGTGGTTTAACAATTGAGTATGACCTTTTCAAAAACTTGGGAAATGAAAGTACAAAAATAAGCCAAAAAAACATCTGAATAATACTACATGGACAAACCTGACAGAATACTCAAGATGTTTGTGTTTTCTATGTTTATTTGCATGAATACTTTATACCACACCAAATGAACATTAATGCAAATATGGTTCATGCTGCAATAACTTCCAAATTCAACTTTTTGGGGGAATTCAAATATTCATGTCAAAGATATCATGAACAACCATACATTATACATTATACAAAAGCCTAAACATTATGCAATAATGCTACTTCGCAATCATTCTATGCTAATACCCCTTACAAATGTCACATATACCAAAACAAAACTTAAAACTATTATACTTCCATCAGTGGTGGCAGTAATTTCAACAATAATTTATTTCATGAACTATTGTAAAATAGGCAAAACACACAAGATATGCTCTGTGCCCAAAAAATATTGTTTTCGGCTGGCTTGCCCAAATTATTCGAGTGAGGCAGGCTGAGCTTTAAAAGAGGGGGAGGGGTAAAAAGGGCACCTTCTCCATATCATTACTCAAACCTCCCTTCAACTAAGATTGTGGAGATCAACACAAATGGGCTACAGGACGGTAATCTTTTGGTTGACATCGATATGGGTTGGGCCACACAGTCTCTTGGATGGTTGTTTGATTTGGATTTGGGCGCAGAACCACTTGGGCTTAAACATCCGGTGCCCAATTCACACCCACCGATGGAGAGCTAGCGGCGTCGAGATCTGAATCCACGATGTTGCAATTGTGGGTGCGAAACTCTATCCACTAACCTGACAGAGCGGAACTGAGGACATGAACCGGAATGTCGATAACAATATTATGTCTCATTTGCGTCGTTTTTGTAAGAAACATGGCTACCATATTACCGATTTTAACATGGAGAAATTTCTTTACAAGTGATGCCATGAGTATAAAAGCTGGGGCATAACAAATCTTGAATGGATTGCTCAAACAGCATGGAAGATAAATAATCTGATTTTCGTCTCAAAGAAAAACAGGGCCTTTTGCATTGGTCCAAATCCTGATCAAACACTATATACGATGGGGGTTTCATATTCATGGGAAGCTGTCACAAACGCTATCAGGGGGACAGATCGCAAGCATGGTGCATACGGGTCACCTAGTCTGTCAGGTCTGACCAGACGAGAGATCTCTTATTGTCTGCAGCACGGAAAATCAGTCACACGGAACTGCTTCCATGCTGATCTTACAATGCAATTTTTGAACTGCATTTTGCTTTCTGTTTACTGCACTGTTCTTAAGAATCACCAATATTTCTCACTAGATCCTGCAAAATAAGATCGGTATCATTATGCACAAGGTAATTCTGCCAATCGCCAGATATCGGTACCGTCGTTATAATTCAACCTTGAATTTATCAAAACAAACAAAGTGCTGAGCTCCTTGAATAGAGATGATCGTGAATGGATATTCTAAACTTGTTTCATATCTCAGTTGAAATTAATTTGAAAACAACTGTTAAAAATTGATAGGTCTTCCGTCAAAATACATTATGGTAAACTTTAAGGATTAGAGAATAAAAAGGGATATCTATCGGACACAGTCATTTCAGTGGGGTCAGCAACCGCAAAACTCGTCGCTCCTGGGGGCTCGCGCAGGGTGTTGTCAAAATTAGGGTGGGGAAATCAAAGGTGAGAACCTCGCTCGGCCTCTTATTCGCGATTGTGCGTGATGTCATACCTTTGAGTCACTCATTAGTAGCTAAGTTACGTGGGGAAAGCCAAACTGTTCAGGTTTATCTCGTAAACAAGTCGTGAGAGCACTCTATGGGGAACACGCCCCTTTGGTGGACAATGTTGAAATCATTGTCTGGCAAGTTCTCAACGCAGGGTATTTGAGTTAGTCGTCATTGTGTGCAAAAAAGCAGTTTGGCTCCTGTCTAGTTAATTTTGCGTCGCTTAAGGGGGCTAATTTACCAAAGGGAAACTGTCAAAAACCATGTGATGCGATTATGGCGCACTGGAATGGCGCACCTGTTGCTCTTTTTATACCGTGACATTTTTGCGTGCACTATGATAAGAGAGTCAGTAACTCTTGTCCATGGTTGGTTGGTGAAACTAATTGCAGTTGTTCTGCAATAATTGTATGGAAATGATGGTCTGTGGTTGTCCTTCCTTCCTTGAGATCCTTTCATGAGAATATCACACTTGAAATCATGATGAGAATGCACAGATTTCTCAGTTCACAGACATGTTAATATTGTGCAGCATTTTCATGTCTTTACCTACTTATTGTGCAATCAACTGCCTTTGGAATGCTGGCCATTTGACTCATTCACCTTTGTTTTTTTCTGTTAATGAGGAGAATATTCATCACATGTAAACCTTTATCCTTACTTTTTGTGAAGTCATTGTGCTTGATATCCATGGACTTCATTATTTTTTTATTCTACCTTTATATTTTGCAAAGCTGAAAACAATAAGTTTTGCAATCATGCAGTAACTTCATGCTTATTTGTCACTTGAAGTATTGTGGGTAGAAAATGAGGGATTGCAAATTCCCATATTAATATGTTCAAGCTGTTTTAATCTTGTTTGGCCATTTGCCCATGTATTATAAAATAAATGCCCCATTGTGAACTAAAACACCCTGAAGGCATAGGCAGGATGATTGTTAGATAATGTGTGTCATTATTATGTTGTTCAGAAATGTTAACATGGATATGTAAGATCCATACTGAGGACCATACTAATTACTGATGAGAGCCATGTTTCACTGCCCCTGAAAAGCAGATTTGTTAAAAGTCAGTGCATTCATTGCAAAGTTCAGTTAATTCTACTGACTGATATATGTCCAAGCTGAATATAATGTGGTTATAGCATGTTTGGCTAATGAGACCTGGATGGTTGCAATTGGTATTGTTTTGTAAAGCCATTTTGGATTGGGATGCTTGATTAATTTTATTTAATGCCCACTGATTTGAATATGTGTGGTGTTGTAATAATCCAGTCTACTTAATGAAGAAAACAAAACTGGTTTTCTGGGTGAAAACTCCAAACCAGTTGCTATGTCATTACACTTGCAAAGCTAGAATAAATTGTGGTAGATGTGATTCAGAGTGTGATCTTTCTCAGAAGAAGGTTAACCTGTCTGCTACTGTTGATATTGTGTACCTTGTAAAAGGAAATATGAAGTAAGGCTCAAAAATGCTTTGATATATACTTGTACTTGTATATACAACTTGTAATGTATACTGTCCTTGTTTTGACTGCCTGCCTAATAAAGGTGTTGCTGGCCACCATGCATTCATGTTATATTTTTGGCAGAGCATAAATCTGTTGCAACAAAATCAGTGGTTGTCAGTCAGTGTGTGATTGGTTGTAAAGCTCATCTCTGTCTGTATCTCAGATGCACTTTGTCTTCAGCTATGCCCATAGTTTTTCTCAGTAGAAATACATGATGGCAGCAACACTAGGTGGGCTGTACTGCTCTGTTTAACTGCTCTGTCCTTGTTCCAGACCAAGCTGCCATCTCAGGATGGCGGTAGACCAGTTTCTTTTGAAATGGAACAATCACCAGTCTAATTTTGTGGATGTGTTTGGCCAACTGCTGGATCAGGTGAGCTGTGCTCTGAGTTGATGGAATTCAGTGGAATTAAGGTTTCAGTATCATGTTGAAAATAGTTTCAACTATGATGTGTTCAGCCAATATTTTTCCTTTACTGGCAGGAGGGTTAATAGTTACTGGACATTGTGACATCCAGTAATCACTGGATGTGGTGGTGTCTCAGGTAAAGGGTAAGATGCTCTGGTCATTAGAAACTTTCTCAGATGCTCATGATTGTTTTACATCCTTTCACCTTACCACATCCATGTTTTTGATTTCATATCACATCATAAGGTGGAGACTGATATGATGTTATTTTTATGAAATCCACAGCTTTAACACACTATGCCATCCTACAGCCATGAAGCAGAATGTGCCTTCAATCAAAACCTTTATATTTGATGGATCTGATGAGTAGGATTGTTTTGCTGAGGAAGTATTTGATTTACTAGATGATTTACTAGGAAGTATGTGATTTACTAGTAAATGACTAAAACTTTTTTACTGGTGTAGACTTTCTTTGGAATGTTATGTGGGACTTGGAAAATTAAAGATCAGAAATCTTAACATGGAATTACAATGCTACCAGGAAAAGATAGATGCATGAAAGTTAGAAAGCCACAAATGCCTCCTCATTGCCAACATGTGTGTCTGACAAAGCAATTAATCAGCATAATAGGAGCAGCTTCAACAATTTAATTTAATTTAAACAAGCTATCTGTCAGGTTGTCTTTCAACAACTTCCTGCATGTTTATAAAGGACATTCCATTGCCTCCTCATTGCCACATGTGTGTCTGACAAAGCAATTAATCAGCATAATAGGAGCAGCTTCAACAGTTTAATTTAATTTAAACAAGCTATCTGTCAGGTTGTCTTTCAACAACTTCCTGTGTGTTTATAAAGGACATTCCACCCTAGGCTGCTGAGTTCCAATGATGTAAATGTAAATGTGTATCTCTGACTGTTTGGTAGACATGCCTTGTGGTTCCAGGTTGTTTGCTGTTTGGCTGGTTTGATTTGTAGTCTTTGGTCCTGGGGGTGGACTGTAGTCCTGGGTCCCAGGGGTCAGCTGGTGGCAAAGTTTCATGTTCCTGGTTACAACCCGCGGGAGAGGTTGTGACGTTGAATGAGTCAGTGGCCAGCAGCGGCGATGATCCTCCCTTGCTTTAGCCCGCAGCCTTCACGGGCAGCCCGAAGCTGGTCGTACTCTGCATACGTAATATAAAATGGTGCATACATAATATACACACCATTTGCATACATAATATAAAAGTACACAGCATAAAATGGTGGATCGACTACCGCGCTGACGGACACATCAAGTCCATACAGCTGTATTTTGCAGTTCATTCCTCGCCACGATGTACCACGGTTACGGACACGTCGGGTCCCTACACCGGCAATTTGTTGTTTACTCCTCATTACGATCTACCAGCGTTACGGATTTTTGCTGTCCTGGTACCGGAATTTTGCAGCTGGTGTGAAGTGTGACAACCGGCGTGCGAGGTCGGCACGCCGGCGGACAGGGGCGGCTGAACAGGTCATTGAATAGCGCGGCCGTCGCCGCTCGAGCGCCGGGCCGTGGCCGCTGCGACCCCTGGTCGGATCGAACGCTGCCAGCCGTTTTTACAGCTCTCGACCTCCGTCCCTCGCTGGGGGGGGGGGGGGATCACGCGCGGACGGGCGGCCGCGGAGGCCGAGCAGGTTGAATTCCCTCGCCGGGCGGGATGTTCGAAAGCCGCTGCGGCCTCGCGCCAAGGTCCTGAGAACGACGCTGTGTGCCACGCCGCGGGCGGGGGGGGGGGCCTGAGGTGGTGCGGCGGCAGTGCCGGACCTACGCTGCCCGCCTGCCCGTCTGCCCGCCGGCCGGCAGGCCCCGCATGGTCGGCCTTCCTGAGGGTGGTACACGGTGGACAGGCCTTACGCAAGCCATGGGTGGTGTAATGGTTACCGTGGTGGTGTGGCTTTGATGGGTCTCCAGTTCGATTGTGGGTATTAGCGACGTTTCGCCGTCTCCCGTGGCCACCGGCTTACGAGTGTGTGATCTAAAACGACGTTAGCTGTCGAAAACGCCGATCAACAATCCAATGGCCACTACCATCCCGACTCGCACCACTTTCCCTAGCAATGTAATGGCCAAGTTGTGTTTGTAATAGCACGTTAGATAATGGGCCCGTCATAGTCCAGTACACCTGTCTGGTATTCAGCAGATGACTGGTTACGATACACATGATCGCCATACGTCACGTGGGCCTGGCACGAGGACCAGTTGTGGGTCTCTCCCAGGCTCGGGCAGACTGGGGCCCCCAGCCGAGCGGCCTGTCGCCTGAGGGCATCCACCCCGCCGCCGTGTCACGTGGCTGCAGCGGCGCCCGGCTGCCGACAGCAGGCTGTCAGTGACGTCATCGGTCGGCAGGAGTCTGTCACTGACGTTATCTGTCGCGAGGAGGCCTTCACCGACGTCACCTGTCTGCAGGAGCCTTCATTTACGTCACCTGTCAGCAGACCTTAAACGACCGTCATCTGTCGGCAGGAGGCCTTCACTGACGTCACGCTGGCGGCCGAGGGGCGCACGTTCCTGGCGCACAAGCTGGTGCTGTCGGCGTGTTCGCCGTACCTGCGGGACATCCTGGAGCGCAATCCATGCAAGCATCCGGTGGTGTTTCCTGCGTGGCGTGCCGGCCGCCGAGCTGCACACCCTGCTGCAGTACATCTACCGCGGCGAGGCGCACGTCCGGCAGGACCAGCTGTCCGGTCAGTGGCCGCGGCGCTGTCAGCGTTGTTGTTGATGTCGGGACCGGTGCAGGGCTGGAACTGTGGTTTTTGTTCTTTGTGTCGGGTATAATTTTCGTGTCGGAGTACAAGATTTTATAAAGAGTAATATTGGTGTTAGCTGGAGGTCTTGGTGTCGGTTATGACATCATGTCTGCTTTTTACGGAATGGAGACTGACTGAATGGACATTGTTGCTGACAGTCACTTGCTCGCAGAGGTAGAAATTTGTCAACATGGCTATATTGGGGCTTTTTGATGGAGGCACAATGTCGAGTTTTTGCAGTATGAAATGTCTTTGGAGCACATATTTTCTCGTGTTCTTCGACACCAAAAAACAGGACCCTTTCCAACCTTGGGCCGATGTCTGGCCAGTGGCGCAGTGTTGGTGTCAGTTTCGGCGTCAGGACAGCGGTCTGTTCAGTGAAGGTGGCGTTGTCATTGTCAGCTGTTTGGCCAGTGTACAGGTCTCTGTCGGTGCGAGTGTCAGTGTCAGAACCAGCTGCCAGGTCTGTGACGCCGGCAGTGTCAGTGTCGGTGTCATTTTCCGTGTCAGGACCGGCAGTCTGATCAGTCATGGCGGTTGTGTCGTAGTCAGCTGCCAGGTTGGTGTAGGCGTTTGTGACATCGTCAAGGGCAACACTAATTGCTGGGTCATTGGCAGTGCCAGGATTAGTGCCACCTGTCTGGTCATTTCCGGGGACCAGCTACCCAGTTTCTTGTTTTTTTTTCTGCTTGTCCAGCGCGACGTGTCATTGTTTACATTAGTATCAGGTACTTTGTTAGAGTCCGAGTTGATGAACATGTTAGACGGGATTGGCTTCCAAGCGATTGAGGCAGCACTGGCTGCCTTGCTGGTGCTATTGTCGAACGGGGCTGTCAGGCGTGCTGCCATTGTTGGCGTCAGCATCTGTTTCAGTATCTGTGCCAGCATCATAACCTGTGTCGGTGTCATTGTCAGTTCCTTGCAGTGCCCCCCCCCCCCACAGACCTGCTCCGCGGGCGGCGTAAGTGTCGGTTTGTGTAACAGTGTCGGTGTCAGTGTCAGTCTCTGGCCGCCCTGCCCCCACCCCCTGCTGCGTGACTGGTGTAAGTGTCTGTATGTGTCACTGTCGGTGTCATTGTCAGTCTCCGACCGCCCCGCCCCCTTTGCCGCAGACCTGCTGTGCGACTGATGCCAATGTCGTTGTCGGTATCGGTGTCGGTGTCAGTTTCTGACAGCCCCGTGCCCCTCCGCCTCAGACCTGCTGCGTGGCTGGTGTCAGTGTGGGCATGTGTGTCAGTGTCGGTGTCGGTGTCGGTCTCTGACCGCCCCGCGCCCCGGCAGACCTGCTGCGGACGGCCACCGAGCTGCAGATCAAGGGCCTGGCCAGCGTGGCGGGCGAGAGACCGGCGGCCGAATCGGAGCTGAACCCGTATCCATCGCCGCCGCTCAGCACGCCCAGCAAGGGCCCGCCGGCGGGCCTGGCGGCGCGCGCCGCCGCCCTGCCCACGGCGCTGAACATGAGCGCGCCGCCGGGGCCGGCCGTTCTTGACACGCTCCGACTGCCGCTGCTCAACAAGGTGATGCCGGCGGCCGGGGGGCAGGCTGTGTCGGCCAGCGGGCATGCCGAGTCAGTCGGTTCGGATCGTGTGGGCTGGGGTCATGCCGTCTCTGCTGGGTGCAGACGATGTCAGGTGCGGGCGAGCCGTTTCGGCCGGGCTCAGGCCGTGCCGTCAGGATGTCGGGTCACGTTTCGCGGAGTCGGACCACGTCAGCTGTGGTGTGGCGGGGTGACGGCGGACGGACGCGGGGGACCGCCCTGTGGCGATGAGCGGCTCTGTTGTGTCCGGAGGGTGAGGTGGGACGGCGGTCCCGGCTGTGTCGGCAGTCGCTGGAGGTCTGAGGTCTGCGGGACCGGTCGCTGCTGCCTGGTCTTCAGCCTCCCGCCGGCTGCCCTGTCGGACGGTTCGTCGCCGTCGCCGCGACGACTGTCGCGGTGTGACGACTGTTACACAGGGGTTCTGACGCCGCGGCCACGACGCTGTGCTGTAGTGGGATTGCGGCGCCATGGGTGTGTGACGCTGTGACGGTGACGGTGACAGCACAGTAATCGGACTGTGACTGTGGGCCGGCGTTTCAGCTGGGAGCCACCGTCTCTGAGCGGGAGGCCGTGTGACTGACTGAATGTGAGTCGGCGTTTCAGCTGGGAGCCACCGTAGCAGTACTGAGTAGTACTGCCGTGACTTGATGGACTGTGGGTCGGCGTTTCAGCTGGGAGCCGCTGCGTCTGAGCAGTAGGCCGTGTGACTGTGACTGTGGGTCGGCGTTTCAGCTGGGAGCCACCGCCTCTGAGCAGGAGGCCGTGTGACTGTGACGTGTGAGGCCGTGTGACTGTGACTGTGGGCCGGCGTTTCAGCTGGGAGCCACCGCCTCTGAGCAGGAGGCCGTGTGACTGTGACTGTGACTGTGACTGTGGGCCGGCGTTTCAGCTGGGAGCCACCGTGTCTGAGCGGGAGGCCGTGTGACTGTGACTGTGACTGTGACTGTGGGCCGGCGTTTCAGCTGGGAGCCACCGCCTCTGAGCGGGAGGCGGCGCCACTCGGGTCGCCTCTGACGGCCGACCAGGACGGCCAGCCGGAGGACGGTGCCCTGCCGCTCATCACGTCGGTCAGTGATGTAGTCGTCACCTCGGTCAGTAGTGTACTGACGACATTCATTTGTAGTGTGCTCATGTCATCAGCCAATAGTGCACTGATGACGTCGGTCTGTGGTTTTCTCATGACGTCGGCCAGTCGTAAACTCTTAACGCGGGTCGGTAGTGTGCTCATGACGTCGGTCAGTAGTGTACGCATAACGTCAGTCAGTAGTGTACGCATGACGTCGGTCAGAAGTCCCCTGTCGCTCATCACCTTGGTTTTCATTGCGCTCATGGCATCGGCCATTAGGCCGTCATGGCACAGGTCAGTAGTGTCCTCGTCGCATCGGCCAGTTTTCGCGCTCATCACGTCGTTGAATACTCATTGCTGCCCTATCACTGGTCAGGTCAGGAGTGCTGCTGCCGCCACCGATCAGATCGTTCAGTTTCGCGGCCTGGCCACTTGACGGGCAGGCGCCGCCACAGCACGGGCAGGCGCCACAGGCGCGTGTGTGGCGTGTGTCGCACTGTGGCGGCACCGTGCCTGCAGTCATTAAATGGCGCGAATTTTGGCTTCGTGATAGTCCCGGCACCGAGTGTCCAGTGTTTGTGTTTGACGCGGCGCCGATGTTGCAGATCAAGACTGAGGCGGACGACGAGTCTTCAGCGGGTGCTTCCGTGGTGGCAGGTCAGTGTGGGCCCCCGCTGTGGCAGGTCAGTGTGGACGGCCGCTGTGGCAGGTCAGTGTGGGCCTCCGCTGTGGAAGGTCAGTGTGGGCCTCCGCTGTGGCAGGTCAGTGTGGGCCTCCGCTGTGGCAGGTCAGTGTGGGCCTCCGCTGTGGCAGGTCAGTGTGGGCCTCCGCTGTGGCAGGTCAGTGTGAGCGGCCGCTGTGGCAGGTCAGTGTGGGCCTCCGCTGTGGCAGGTCAGTGTGGGCCTCCGCTGTGGCAGGTCAGTGTGGGCCTCCGCTGTGGCAGGTCAGTGTGGGCCTCCGCTGTGGCAGGTCAGTGTGGACGGCCGCTGTGGCAGGTCAGTGTGGGCCTCCGCTGTGGCAGGTCAGTGTGGGCCTCCGCTGTGGCGGGTCAGTGTGGGCCTCCGCTGTGGCAGGTCAGTGTGGGCCTCCGCTGTGGCAGGTCAGTGTGGGCCTCCGCTGTGGCAGGTCAGTGTGGGCCTCCGCTGTGGCAGGTCAGTGTGGGCCTCCGCTGTGGCAGGTCAGTGTGGGCCTCCGCTGTGGCAGGTCAGTGTGGGCCTCCGCATAGTGGGGACGGCCGTGTGGCAGGTCATGTGGGCCTCCGCTGTGGCAGGTCAGTGTGGACGGCCGCTGTGGCAGGTCATTGTGGGCCTCCGCTGTGGCGGGTCAGTGTGGGCCTCCGCTGTGGCAGGTCAGTGTGGACGGCCGCTGTGGCAGGTCAGTGTGGGCGGCCGCTGTGGCAGGTCAGTGTGAGCGGCCGCTGTGGCAGGTCAGTGTGGGCCACCGTGGAGGAGCAGCTCGGCATTGGTGCGCGGGAAGGGCTGCTGCCTGCGGCTGGCGCTGTGTCTTGTGCCGTGCCCGCGGGGCACCGTTCACGGGAGACGGCTGCTGTGTGCTGTGTGATGAACGGCGCCCGACGCCGTCTGTCAGACTGCAGGCGGTGTCCTCAGCTATATCTGAGGCTGTGCAGTTTGTTGTGACGTGTGTCTGACGTAAGGAGCTTTGCATGCCTCCTGCGGTGGACGCACGTCCGCTTGCCTTGTGTGAGCTGCTCTGTTTGACGCTGTCTCCTGTCGTGTCTGATAATGAGTCGCCGGTTCTGTTGCTGTGTCTCACCACGTTTTTCGTGCTTTTTACAGTGCTTCATGTGTGTATGCATTGTCTCTTACTGGGTCGTGTGTCTGATCTTTTCTTTAGTCCGCGGCCATTAGCAGACCACCAGTAATGGTCCTCTTCCCCGGTCCGTTACGTGAGAATCTTACGCAAACACTTCGGATAGGGAAAAAGAGAATGCACTGTCGCAGCACTGCCTGCTGGGAAGGCGATGGACAACAAATTTAATATATTCTTGATTTAGTGATCGCGTTAGCTGTGCACCCCGCTGTTTCTGCTGCTGCCGTCTCCGTCAGGCCGGTCGCCTCAGTTGGAGGAGCTATGTCTGCTGCTGTTCCTGCCACTGTCTGACGCAGACTGTTGCTGCTGTCTCTGTCAGACCGGTCGCCTCAGTTGGAGGAGCTATGTGTGCTGCTATGTCTGACAGTGTCTGACGCATTCTGTCGCTGCTGTCTCTGTCAGACCGGTCGCCTCAGTTGGAGGAGCTATGTCTGCTGCTGTTTCTGACAGTGTCTGACGCAGTCTGCCGCTGCTGTTTCCGTCAGACCGGTCGTCGCAGTCGGAAGAGCTGCGGCCCGTGCCCGCGGAGCCGGCCAGCCCGGCGCGAGCCTCCAGCGGCATCGACAACACCCACATTCAGAGCCTGATCGCCCAGCTGGCATCGCCCCGCTCGGCCACTGGAGGCGCCAAAAAGGTCGGTCTGCGGCGCCGGCGGGCCGGCCGTCGGGGCCGAGGCCGCTTTCCGGTCGCCCAGACAGTCACTGGCCACGCCGGCGGCCCTGTCCTGGCGTCCTGGCCAGGACGCCAGGACGCCAGGACGCCAGGACGCCAGGACGCCAGGACGTCAGCCGCGCCGGCCGCGCTGTCTCAGTCTCCGGCACGAAACGCTCACTCGCGCGGCGTGCGCTGTCATCGTGGGTGCGGGGTGGCGTACCGTGAGCCTCGGGGAAGTGGACGGAGGTAGTTGGGAGGCTGGCAGTGGCCGTGAAGCGAGTCTGTTGACTTCAGCCCGTGCGCCGAACGCCCGTAGTCGCTGCATCTGGGACTCCTGCATGCGGAGTCCAGCAGGGGACGCTTTCCGGAGCCGGGGGACTAGCTGGCGTGAGTCGTAGCGTCCTCTTGTACTCCAGGCCGAGCGCGCGGTGAATCTGGGTTGCCCCGCCCGGCAGGGTCCGTACACGTGCCGCTACTGCGGCGAGACGTTCAAGGCCAAGGAGCACCTGAACCGCCACGAGCGGATCCACACCGGCGAGCGGCCCTTCCCCTGCGTGCTGTGCGGCAAACGCTTCAGCCGCAAGGACCACCTCAAGATCCACGTGCTGATCCACACCGGCGAGAAGCCCTACAGCTGCACCATGTGCAACAAGCGTTTCACGCAGAAACAGACGCTCATCGAGCACGAGAACGTGCATCTGGGCCGCAAGCCGTTCCGCTGCGACCTCTGCGACGCCTCGTTCCCAGCCAGAGGTGAGCTGTGCGATGCGTTGTGCGCAGCGAGAGGTGAGCTATGTTGCGCCTTGTTCCCAGCGTGGTGTAAGAAGTCCTTTTCTCTTTAAGAACCTTTTCCCAGCCTCCGGCTGTTCGAGTGTCCAGGCCCGCTGGTGTTGATACTGGTCGTTGGGGCGCTGGCGTTTCGGTAGTCGGGGCCGGCCGAGGCGAGTGTGTCCGCTGGCTGACGCTCGGCCGCGCTGGCAGGTAACCTGAAGTACCACAAGCGCAGCGTGCACGGCTGCGCCCTCACCGGGCCCGGCAAGAGCTCGGCCAGCCTGGAGGCGGCCGACTAGTCGCCGCCCGCCGGGCCGGACAACACCTCTTCCCGGCCGGCTGCGGCTCCTGCGCGGCTCCAGCGGCGGCCGCAGCAGCGGCTCCAGCAGCGGCTCCAGTGGCGGCAGCAGCGGCTCCAGCGGCGGCTTCAGCAGCGGCTCCAGCGGCGGCTCCAGCAGCGGCTCCAGCGGCGGCTTCAGCAGCGGCTCCAGCGGCGGCTCCAGCAGCGGCTCCAGCGGCGGCTTCAGCAGCGCAGGCCGGCCGGGGCACACGCCACCGAGTCACGCCGCGGCCGCGGCCGCCGGACGGCCACAGCGCCGTCGACAGCAGGCATTATATACCAATGTACAACGTAACATGGAGGCTTTTCGTTCACCCGGTTCGCACCTGGCCACGCACCGACATTTTACCTTTACCATACCGTAGCGGCGTAGGTGGGAGCGGGCTGCCAGCCGGGTCTGGCCGCCCCCATAGTACAATAGAGGGCGCGCGCCGCCGCCGGCGTGCGCCGGGCCCCAGCTGAGCTGAGCGCGCCCGGCCGCCGGTCCGTGCGGAGGGCGCGTGACGCGTGACTGTTTCCGGGTGCGTGCGTGGCGGCCGCCGGCCGGTGAACCCGACGGGCGGCCGTCAGTCTCCATAAGGCGGCGCGAGGGCAGGCTAACCGGCGAGCGGTGGCACGCTACTAACCGGGCGGCGCGGAGAGCGAGAGAGAGCGAGAGCGAGTAGGTGTTAGATGGAGGCGCCGTCGGTCGCCGTGCCGAGGCGGCGGCCGCGCGCGGTCCGTTTGCAATGTTGTGAAGCTTTACCCCAGTCCTGGCAACGCGTGTGCAATGTTGTATTGTTATGACATTCCATGGTGGGCTCGGGCGGAAGGCGGTGCCGGGCGGCGCCCGTGGCCGCGCCCCTGAACTCGGCACGCGAGTCCGAGGTCTTCCCGTTACACCGCAGGGTAGTCTGTGTCACCCTGCACACTGCCACCGCAGTGCGGCGAGAGGTCTTCCCCGGCCGACGCCGGCCCGGTCCGGGGTCGGTGGTGCCGCGTCGCGGTGCGAGCGCGGGCAGCGCGCCGCCGCCGCCGCCGCCGGCGCAGTCAGTGCTTTATCGAGGTGCCTTGCGGCTGCCTGTCCGTCTGTCTGTCCGCCTGTCTGTCTGTGTGTCTGTCTGTGGCGTGTGCTTGTCCGCGGGCGCAGGTCTCGCCGTGCTGGGGCGTAGATCCGCGGCGGCCAGGTGTGTGTGAAACGCGAACAGTGCCTTATTGAATGAAGTCTTCCGGCGGCCAACTGACCCGACCGGGTCCCGGCCCGGTCTGTCCGCACCAAACCGCTCTTAGTCAGGCAGCGGCGCGCGCAGGCCGTGCGTCGCCCCCCCCCCCCCCAGGTGGCGCCGAGCGTCTCCCCCTCCCTGTCGGGACAGGGCGTCGGACTTTTGTCGTACTTTTTAAACGGTGCCGTCGAGCGGCGTGTGCTGGTCATCGCCGGAGCAGGATGTCCTGTCGGATCGGTTCTGGTATCCGAGCTGAAACCTGCCGTGGCTGGACCTTACCGGCGCTGAAACTCTGTCGTGGCTGGACCTTATCGGCGTTGAAATTCTGTCGTGGCTGGACCTTACGTGCGCTTAAACCTGCCGTGGCTGGACCCTACGGGCGCTGAAGCCTGTCGTGGCTGGACCTTGCGGACGCTGAAACTCTGCCGTGTCTGGACCACGGCAGCGCTGAAATTCGGCCGGCCGGCGCGGCAGGTTTCGGGTCGCCGGCCGACAGCAGAACTGCTCGGTCTGCCGGCCGACACGGAGTACAAGGCGACGGCGAAAATTCCCGCGACTCCGGCGGCGTCTGCAGGAGCGGAGGATGGCGGCGCGGGTCCGGGCGACGGTCCGCCGGGCATGACCTGTTCCACCCGTTCGGACGCGCGAGCTCGGCCGCGGTCGCGCCTGGCCGGACGAATCGGCGGTGCTCGTCCCCGCCCGGCCGCCGCCTCCCCGGCCCGGCAGCGCGCGGCCGTCCTGCCGTTTCCCGAGAGTGCTGGCCGCTCTCCGACGGTGGCAGTGTTGTCTGTTTTGAGTCCGCCGCCTCCACAAACCCGCCGAAATGCGGCGGCGAGATCACGCTCAGAAACTGTAACCTCCCAACAGTCCTCCGACGGGCATGTCCGTAACTGTTTCTGTTTGCCGGTTTTTACCAATGACTTGTTACTGTCGCATGTTTAACGATAACGATAATTTGCACACAAATGTACGTTAATTTTCAGCGAGAGTGTATTCTTTACGAGCATATATCACCGTTACGGTCGGTTGCAATGAATGTAGTCAAATATATAAATATATCCATACATTACTTCCACGCTGGTGTGCCGCTGGTGATCTGGAGACTGGAGGAGGCGCGGTTTTCAGTCCCGCCTGCCCGACAGTGAGCGGTCAAGAGCTCTCACTCAACATCCTAAGTGAGATCTACAAGAAATGTCTGCTAAAACATACCTTGTTATGATGACACCGGAAGAACAGAGGAGCAGACGGACGAAAAGAGAATAAATTAATGTGCATGGTGAAACAAACGGACGTAGCAGTGAAGCACGCGTGGGCAGATGCGGATCGTACACAGGCGTGGACGAAGCAAGGACAGTGGCCACAAAGGACTCCACTGGGAACGAGGAAAAACCAAGGAAGCCGCACACAACGCTGGTCATCAAAGAACCCACCAGCAAACCAAGTGACGCAGGCACCAGTCGAGGCGATTAGTGTGGGTAATTCGCTTCGAGCACTCGTTCAAAACCAATGAAGTTTGTCATCTATGACTGAGTGTGAAACGCACATGGTGGGTTCCACAGTAGGTGAAACTAACCCCAAAGCTTCAAACTCGTTCAGCTTCGCGGACATGACCCTACCTATGAGAGACGCATCTATCACCGACGTAGCCGCCAGCTCCGTGACTGTCTCATAATTCGCCGTGGCTAAGCCCACTCTACTTTCATCAAAGCCGTCGCGGTACTGTTCCAGAAGCTGTGACCGACTGCCAGATGGCACGGGGTACGACCCGGAACACGCAGGGAAGCGTCCATCGGAGGGACCCACAGGGCTGTCAAGGCGAGGAAACGGGCGACTGGGAAAAAAACGTAATCCAGAGGACCGCAATCCCGCACATCGATCAGTCCTGACCACAGTGAGGCTTTTAGACTCAGAATTGGAACCGTAGCGCCCGGAGCGTATGTAGGGGAGTGCCATTAGACCCTTCTATCTAGCCATTAGACCCTTTTAGACCCTATTATCCCCCTCCTCCGTGGGTGCTGAAGGCACCGCAATCAAATTACCATTGGGAATGTTTCATCAGATGTAACTTCTATCAGAAAAAAGAACATTTTCAGGAATATGGAATAGTGATCATATATATGTTGCAAAAGCAAACATATATTTTCCCGTGCATTAAACACTAGGTAAACCACACAAAATTGCTGCTCTTTCTACAAATTTCGTCATATGCCAGTGGGATATAACAAAATTTGACGTTTGTGTAAAGAATAATAAGGCCACGGTGCCGTGCGCGGCTCCGGCCGCACACACAACCGTCTCGGAGCGCCGCCGCTAGGGGGCAGGTTGAGCCGCGGCCTGTGCGGCCGCCAGGAGGCGGCAAGGGCTGTGTCCCGGCGTTGCGGCCGCCAGGTGGTCTGAGTGTGTAGCCCGTCCATCGGGGCAGTTCGCACCGTGGCTTCCTTGGGGTAGGTCCTACGGGTATTGGGCTAAAGAGGGCAGCGGAATTTTGGGGCCGGGATTTTCCCTATATTGCGCATTCGGCTTGGTGTAAATCATAGTTCATCATATGTGTTCGTCCGCGTCACTTTGATGTAAATGTTCGCTTCTTAATATAACCTTTGAGAATTAACTGTAAGTGTTTCCTCTCCTTCGTGCGATCTGCCGAGGCTGCTCTACGGTGAACGCTAATCAGCCAACCGGGTTGCACGTAACGACCGTGTGGCAGGCGGTGCAGTAGCGGTAGCCTTGTTGTGTCTGTTGAGAGGAGACCTCGCCAGTGGACCGAGTCATGAACGGGAAGCTGGGAGGTCTGGCGTCGCCGGCTGGTGCAAAGCGCGGGTCGGTGGTGTGTGAAAAACGCGTGTCTGGCACGAAGTGCGCGCGCGTGTCTACATTTGCCCCCCCCCCCAGGAACGTCCTGGCAACATGCCACACACAGATTCACATTCAGTTCATATTTAGTTCAGTCGCAAAAGGCGGACCCTACCAAATTTTTCTTAAAGAGGAACAGCGATACGAGTTTGATTCCTGAGTTCGAAAATAACACGGAATATTCAGCGTTACCTCGACTTTTACCCGTGAACTGTTGAGAAAAGGACGTTATCAAAATCAGACAGACCCATACAGCATTCGTAAAAGTTATACAAAATGGCAAATCAAATATATTCATTCCAAAAATAATGCGCACCAGGAGGTACAATGAAGAATTTTCGTGTTATAGGTATTCAAAGTTCATGAAATGACGTCATCAAAGCAGAGTGGATCCCATCCATATTTTCAGAACTTATATCACTCTTCAAGTAAACTGCCCTCATTGTAAAAATAGTACTTTTTTAGCAGGAACATTCAACGATTTCCCAGTTACAGGTATAGAAAGTTCAAGGTCACGGGTCCCGTATTATGAAATGTTACACATTTTGGGGTGCTTTCTTTGTCGCACCTTTCGCGTGTTGGTACCTGTGTTCTTTCATGTTTTGTAGGGTATTTGTTCTCATATGTAGCGTTTTACATGTTGTTGGTGTGTGGTATTGTCTCACCAGTGTTTTTAGATTGAAATATGGGCCATTTTTCAGTTTTTTTGCAAAAATGACCCAGTTGGTTCTGAAACAAGTGTGAAAAATGATGTATAAGTTTCTGCTACGTTTTTGCCTATTTTACTGCATTCCATTTGTTTTTGTTGTCCATTACTGTTGTCTTTTTTGTTCCCAGTTTGATCTTGGACTGTTCATGAGTAACAGAAAGCATTTCTCCACTTTTAAGAGAAATGCTTGTCATGCATATGTATTCTTTCTAGCTTAAAGCATTAGCAGAGCTTGAACCTGCTTGCAGTTGTGCATAGGCATGGGAGCCATGGGGCCATGGGGCCTCAGCCCCCCAGATTTTTTGAAATTTAGCACAGACCCTATGGGCATTGAGTGGAAAGAATTGACCCAAAATGCTTCTCAGCCCCTAACTGAAGAGGAGTTCCCATGCCCCTGCTGTTGTATGCCTAATATAATAGACCTTTCAGTTTTGTTTTTTAGTGGTGTTACTACACTTTGACCCTGGTTGTAATCACAAACATCCCAGACAATGATGGCAGCTAAGTCTTAGTGGTGCCTATATATGCTACCCCAGTTAATGATATGTGGTCCAGGCAGGAGCCTCTTATGGACACCCAGATGGATGATAAAGAAGCTCTTATAAAGGGCTAGATCTGTCTATGGAAACTGATGCCAATGTCATCCTTCATATCCTTCAAGCTGCAAGTGACTGGGAGCATTTCTGCCCACCATTTATTTGTTATCAAACTGTTGAATAGCAATAGCCACTGATCCTAGTTTTCTAGTATCTTGACCAAAACAACACAGCCACCTTTTTATGAAAAATATTAATGGTCATGGTAGATGAGGTCATATGATATCATAATCTGAACTGAAGGTTTGGTTTTCAGGCACTGTCTGTTTGTTATCTGCTGTTATCTGCCATTTCCTTGGAAAAGGAATAAAAGAAGCACAGGCTGGCAGTAGACCAAGTTGCAGGTAATTCAAGGCATGCATGATGTCAGGTGAGACCAGAAATGACATCTGTTAGCTGAACACAGCTGGATTCTTATCTAGACATATATGATTTTAGGAGCCAGATGTGTTTCAGATCCAACATTAGGTGCAAAGTGTTTGAGGTGCAAGGTACAAAAGTGAGTATTGTGTTTGGGGTTCTGGTGAAATTTCATATCAGAAACATGTGAAAGAGTGAAAGTCAAATGATGAGCTTATTTGATCTCTAGATTCAGGTAAACCATAGACCACTTTTTTGCAGAACATGGTCTGTGACAGAAGAAGCTGTTTGTTTTTTTGCATGCACAGTGTAAACCACTGCTACAGTGTAGAAATGTGTCAGAATGGTCAGCATTGACATTGAGGGCAACAGTCGTGTCATAATTGGCCCTTAGAATGGTAGACTTCTATAGGGGAGAAAGAAGTCCATATCTTGAAACCAAACATGGCCATTGGCCATTGGCTTGGTCATGGACCATTGGCCAATGGCCAAAACTGGCCATTGCTGGCTTGCACATATGGTTTACTGGTATTAAAATGTTAATTACATATTTCTCACACCTTTTTAACCTTTGCTGGACCAAGGAGGGGTGGATGAGCATCACCTCAATTTTTTTAGGGTAGCTAATTAATGACAAGGTACAAAGATACCAGACTTGGAGTACATTGTCATGGAACACACTGTACACCTTGTGTAGATTTTTAAATTCAGGATCACCTCAGGTCAATGACCTGGACATTTCCAGAAAATTTGGGATAGAGTCACCCATTGTTGGAAAAACTGTCATTTTCTGGTGCCAAGGAGGACCAAAAACTTATACTCCAAAAAAATCTTGTACTCCAAAATGGTCATTTGGCCCCCCCCCCCAAAAGAAGACATGGGTATTCCTACTCAACCAGTTTGAAGTTGCTCAGTGTCCCCCCCCCCAGTTGATGGTTTACCATCCGTATTCAGCTGCTGAAGCACACTGCGAACCCACGGCCAGCCGCCTTCCACCCTCCCCGTCAATGACTGCTGACCTACCATGTAGACCCAGGAAGCTGGTCTGCCCTCGAAACAGCACCACAGGATCTGCCCCTGCTGGCCACATATGCTTGCAAAGAATTTTAGTCCATGTTTCTCACATAAACACATGACATTTTATACTCCAAAAGAGAATTTGTACTCTGATGCCAGAAAGAAAAAAACAGATTTCCAACACTGATGTCACCTCAGGTTGTTGACCTTGAGCAGGTCAAGTAAGATCATGTTCCAAAAAATGAAACCGGCATAAAATGTTGTGTAATGTACTGATTGACATGGAAGTTGTCTCATTTGCAGAACACAGCAAATGAAACAATTCTGCTATCTCAGATTCTCTGGAAATGTCCAGCTTATTGGCCTGGGGTCAGCTAAACTGTTGGTCTTTTTTATGTTTGCTTTTAAGACTGTGAGACTGGTTTGGTGGTTTTGGAGCTTTGCTGTTTACCCTGGTGTTTCTCACACAGTGATTGTTGTGCCTGTTGGGTGACCTGGGGTCAGGTCGCATTTGATACAGAATTTTTGGGCCCACAACCAAGCACAGTTCTTTGCCTTACAGTTGGGGGAGAATGTTTACTGGGAGTCATGTGCTTGAGAAGTACTAATACATGATAAAAAGTCACTCTCCAAGGGTGACCAAGTTCAGTTTGACCCAGAGTGACCTGGTTTGGCCCTTTCAAATATTATGTCAGTTTTCATTGCAAGCACTCTTGGTATGGCCAGCTAATGATAGGAACTATAATCATGGCTTACTGCTATGCAGTTTGTGCGACCACAGTCGTCTTATTTTTGGCCCCCCAAATAGAAACCCTTGCCATCGCGAAAATAGCCTTCCACTAAATACTAGGCTTTTGCATTGTGGCCATGCCTGCCATTTGGTATCTGAGTGACATATGTTAGAGATGCTTTTCTGTGCAGTCTTTGTGATGACCTGATATTATAGAATTTCATGCTCTATGGTGCTGATCAGTGCAAATGTGGCAGATGATGCGACAGACACCAGAAACGCCCGACGTGTCGGCGTCAGGACATTGGCCTATTTTGACCTTGTTTTACTTGAATGTGACAGTCGTATGCGCGTCAGACACGTTTGCAGCACATTCCACCTATTAATACATTCAGAAAAGATAAGATTCCTGCCCACGTAAAAGGACGATTTTTCCTCCATTTTGTGCTTTCCTTGCAATGCCGAAATTTAGCCTCAAGCACTCATTTACCAATATTATATGTAAATCGGATCCTTTTTTCTGTTAAAACCCTTTGGAGCCACATGGAAGCCAGGTTATCGTAGTTTTATGCCAAACGTGTCAGAAGGGCAATTCAACCAATAACGACTTTTGGTGACCTCAGTGTTGGCCTTATTTGAAAAAAATGGGTGATTTCTCCTAGTTTCGCCACGGGCTTTCTAATGGTGCTTTTCATTTTACTATGGGACTTGGTTCTCTTCTTGGGGGTGCTCATCCCCCAGCCCGGGGATTGTGGATCCGGAGGCTGGTCCGGCTGGTGAAAGTTAAGGGTGAAGAAATATCTGAGCCATTTATGCCATTCACATACCTTATTTGGCACTGACCAGCAGAATGAATTAGTGCATCAGTTTGCTGTGATCATATTGCTAGAGTATGTAATATTTTTGCAATATCAGCCCGGCACCGTGTAGCGTGTTTTTATACCCGCAACCGCCTAAGGGATGTCAGAAAGGGCACCCTTACTGTCTCAGCATCGAACCGTCAGATCTGAACCGTTCTACCATCAGTCGATAGCCCTGAGTCTTGCGATTCAGAATATACTATGTTAGCCGTGATTACTTGACTGATGACGTCACAGGTTACGTAAAACGCATAACACGACGTCGAAAAAACCAACATCTTGTTGTACGTCATGTCATGGACAATACTGGTCTTAGAGTCTTTATCTGGTTACCAAACGGAAGGCCACAAGCTTCGACGTCAAAAGTGCGCCACAATGTTCACAGTGTTTAAAAATTATCGAGTCAAGGTCATGCTAAGTTAGGTAAAATGTTGATCTTACTTTAGATGCGAAAGATCGATAGCTACTCTCCGTCGTTTTGATCCATGTGACAAAAAGAATGGAAGTGAAACCTTCTGATGTTAAGTTTTCCATTATCTGCTTTTCATCTGGTCAAAGTCTTGTTGGTCAGATCATGTACATAACTGAAATGACATTTCGTAGCAATTAAATGTGCGCTGCCTTCTGTGTATCGGGTCAAGGTAAAGCCAGGTCAGGGCAGATAATAATTTTTCTTTTTCCGACTAGGAACAATAATTGCTCTCTGCTGCTACTAAACGATGTTCCACAGACGATGTTGTATTTCATTTCTTTTCGGCATTTACCTATGACGTGACCTGACGTTGCATTCGGCGAACCTTGCTAAGAGGCGCATATAGATTAGCTTGCCTGGCTTGAATGACTGGGAAGGCCAGCGGCAACCATTTGTATCACCCGCAATGCAAATTAATCCAATTGTCATCATGCATATGACCTAGCATGACCTGTACTGTTGACGTGTCGCGCATGTAAAGCCTTTTGGGGACCGTATCCTATGCATATCCAAATAAGTCATGCATTATATTCGCGGATAATGTAAAAAACGAAACATGTTCACGCCACTGGCCGAAGAGGCGAAAACATGCATGTAAGGGCTCATTTATGACGCCGTATATTCATGACCTGACCTACCGTGGATGAAAAAGTACTGAAAGTTTGATGCGGCTGACGCTAACTGTTCAGAATTTTTTTAATCAAAAACCGAGGGGTTGTCCTATATGACACCCCCAGGCGGTGCCGTGTCAAGTGTCAAGTTATTTACCCTTGCATTGGTAGGTGCCTGAGCCACCTTTGCATTGGTGGGGAAGAAGATTTCTAGAACTTTCTCCAACTTATGATCTACCAATTAGAACTGCGTGACATGTTGCGAATAATATCACGGTACCATAACTGATCAGCCTGGCAGCTGGTGGTGATGTTTGGAATATAATTCAAGTTATTGAGCGTTACTTTTCTGCCCTCCGGCGCCCGCTTACAAAATACGTCCGGCCGTCGCCATTAACCATCGCCGTGAACCGCTACCAGATCACACAAAATACGTCTTTGTCTCAGTTGCTTTGATTTTGGTACCAGCAAATGCTCAGTGAACCAGTAATGCAGGGATAAAATATGTCTTGTTATACATGTTTTAATATTCACCCCCAGGTTGGAACAATAAGCAATCGTTTATGGAGCCTTGCTAAGCAGAATAAGTAATCAGGGTCCTTTGTCCCCCATCCCCATCTGGGTTCACCTGCTTTTACTAATTTAGCAGAAACATCAGTGCCGGATTTGTTATCATACCACCACCGTGCCATACTGTTTAGGAACCTGCTTATGTTTGGGGATGCAGTTACGAGAACAGTTGATACTTGCGGGATGTGTGGTTGGAGGGATCGGTTGCATTTGACGCAGAAATTTGCCTGCAACCAAACTGCAGAAAGAAACCTCGGTTTGACAAAATGTGTACGCCAACGTTGCTATGTGTTGTGATAAGAGAGTCGCGCGATAATGAAGTTTCGATAATCCGTTGCGAGACGTCCGATGTTGAAAGGTGGTGTCTCTGGCTGCAGCGCGCTGAACCGGGCGCCGAGACGATGATGTCCTGCAGGCTGCTGGCGTACCACTGCCGGCCACCTGCTCCTGGCGAGGGCCGCCGTTCGCTGCTGCGCCTCCCTCAGCTACGTGCAGAGAATCAAGCTCCTGCAGGCCATGAAGGAAAGCGACGAGAGGTGGGCGATTCACGTCTGTTCTAGTGCGGGTACAGAGATGGAGGCAATGTTTTCGGAACAGTTTGTTTTCACTTCGTGTTTTTAGACGTTTTTTTACGGGGTTTGATGCAGTGCTCCTTACTTGGTTGCGTGTTATTGGCTTAAAGTTAGGTGAAAGGAATTTATTTAAGGAATTGTGTGGTGAATCATTTAGCACTGATGTTGCAGCGTTTCATCGTAAAGGGAATGTTCCACGTTAGCACGTGTTTTCAGCTAAGATAGCCGAGTTGTAGCCTGCAGTTTTAGAAGCTAATTCGTATTATGCCTACGTCCTAGAAATGTACAATTACAGAGGTTCAGTGCGATTTCCGACATTTTACCATGTCTCCTGTTTGGCGGTGTCCTGTTTACAGTTGTTGCGTGACGACATGAACAGGCGTATGCCAGCGAATTTTTACATTCATTGGCCGCAGAGGGCCGGCATTGCTTCATATGACCGGATAAATACAGAATATAGTTTGCAATTTATTGCATTTTTCTAAAGCTTTGAGACAGTTTCCAGAAAAGCGATAACTGCAAACGTTATCAGTACCGTTTTGTAGATCCAGACATATGCTTGATCCATTTCGGAGGAATCGACTCCGAATCGGACTCATGACGTGCGGGAACGATTCTGATTCTGACTAAACGCGATTTTCCAAAACTGAATCGATTCTTTTCCCGATTTAGTGAAATGGGTCGATTCCGGAATCGACTTAAGTCTTCTCCTTCAACACTCAGTGGATTTGATTAAGCCATTGGAATGGATTCCAATTCTGGTTCCATGGACAACTTTATGATTCAGCTCCGAATCCGATTCCGGTACTTGGAATTTATTCTGATTCTTACTGGCGGGAACAAAATCAATCCCAGAGTCGGTTCTGATTCGGATGGAATCAAGCACAAGTCTACAGATAGTACGCAAGTACAGAAGACAAGTACAGATCGGCCAGTTGTATTTATAAGGGTTGAAAGGCGAAACATTTCTTTTCACATGCGGACACCTGTGCCCTTTGTGTGTAATTGATACCTCTTCACTTTTTGTATAAGCGTTAGCATAAAGAACGTAATTGTTTCCACAGGCACACAGAAATGCTTGAGCAAGGCCAGTTTCTACCATTTCTGAAGAGGAGACCTCTGGTTCAGGCTTCCAACAAGGAACACGATGACAACTCGTATTCAAAGGACTATGGCTCGCAAACACTCAAGTGGATTAACTACCCAGGTGACTTGTCTCTACAATGGAACTTTTGAGACGTTAATTCGTAATCGTTTCAGTTAACTGAAATGAAGAAAGATTCATTATTAGTCGGTGCGGTTGTTTTCATGCGTAGCAACATTTTGGGACATTAGCCATTTTCCGCGGCAGGATTGGATGGCAAGTCAGATTTGCTTAGGAGGGGAAGCGGTATTCCAAGAGGCGTTTCCATTGCCGTACGCAGGAAGTCCGGATTACATGAAGATTTTCGAGTCCGGATTGCGTTCGGAAATCTCGGATTTGCTGCCAATCATGGCGCTTCTGTGGCATTTTCCTTCAAGACGTGAAGAAATACATTCCATAGTAGATTACCGTATGGACTGGGTGGCTTTGCGGGGGTGGTATGGTGCATGAAGTTTGAGGACGTCGTAGTGCCAAGTCATCATTTTTTTTATCAGCAAGCATCCAACAGACAAGAACCTGAGTTCGACGCGAGATTCACCTTTGCAGGACCCCAAAACAGACGCGGCGCATAACGCTACCATATGCGTACAAACTCACGGGAAATCCGGATTTCCTCGGGAATCTTCTTTTTCAATCCAGATCTGGGAATCCAATCCAGTTAGCTGAAAGAGGTGTTCCCATGACCTCTGGAATCGGGACTTGAAGGGAAATTCCGGTTTGTTAGTGTCATGGAAACGGGGCTGTTATCGTTAATGCTGATTTGACGCAATGTCTATTAATGTTGTAACAAAAATCAGAGTTTGAGATGCAGTTCAATGCAGAAATAGACCTTGGGAGATAACAAACCGTAGCCGGCCTGGCTGCTGAGCCCGTCGTCGGTCGGGCCGGGCGGCCGCCAGCCCGGCGCTGGCTGCGGTTACGCGGGGTCGACCTCTCGTGGCTCGGCACGCCGGACATGATGGACTGGTCTCAGGTGACGGCGCCGGCCAGTCGGGATCATGAAACCCTCCAGGCATCCCAATGACCCGAGTTTCGTTGTCGTGTTATGTATTACACATGTATGCGTAGTGACTATATGTGTAGTCAGGGCTGCCATGTAGCAGCGCGCACGGTCCCGTGAAGTCGGCGCCAGGTCACGCAGAGCATATGCTGCATCAGCGCCCGTACCGTCCACCTGACTGCCGGCGATTTATAAGCTGAATGAATCTCAGAGGGTCATTCGCACAGTGGACCTGACTGCCCCAGCACCAGGTCATAGGCAGTGGCAGCAGGCCACCGTCAAGCGCAGCAGGACAGTGGGGCCTCCGCGAGGACTTCGAGGCTATTTGCGCAGACACTCTTATTGTGTGGGCCGCTTCGCGTTAAATCAGTCTGTTGGGCCGGACATTGTTTTATTTCGGACCAGACTGGGCAGAGCGAGACCAAAGTACTGAAGGCTATCACTAAGCCACGAAAGCGTGTATTGGCCCCGCTCAGTCACAGCTTCACTACATTATTTTACTGCGTAATGTAGGCGATAACTTGTCTTGGAATTGCATTTCTTTACGACACCAAATAATACTGCACCCTATTTTCGAACCTTTTGTTGGGACTGTTTCGCACACAAGGGTTGTCAGTGGCCATGCTTTAGTTATTTCTGTGGCTGCGGCTGTGGCTGTGGCTGGCTGTTATTTCTGTGGCTGTTCATTCACACCTGAGGATGACAATGTGTTACAGATGCCTTTTTGTGCTAGTGGAACCTGTGCCACTGTTTGCGGCCATCAGCCAATGATCTGTGCAGATGTTCTCTGTCAGTTGCAGTTCCATAACTTTCCAGGCAGTATTTGCTTTGACCAGACATGGTGTCAGATTTGGCGTCTGTCAGAACAGACAGAAAACAAACATGGTGTCTTCTTTGGGTCAGGCGCGTTGTACCGTCACAAGCCATTTCGCTAAACAAAAACTGCGCGAAATATGGTTGATGTTTCGCAGTCTCATTTTCCAAGTCAGTCTTCTTGTCGAAGATGTTAAGCCTGACGGTGTCCAGCTGCATTCAGATCTTTGATAACAACCAGAACGCCCGGAATTCCATCACTCAGGGACAACCCGTTCCCACCAGCACGTGTCGCGGCCCATTTTCGCCGGTCTGGGGGGCGGCGCCCGAGTCTCCGCAGCGGCCGCTGACGCTGCTCCTCAGCCCTGCAGGGTCTCTGCCCGGCCGCTGACGCTGCTCCTCAGCCCTGCAGGGTCTCTGCCCGGCCGCTGACGCTGCTCCTCAGCCCTGCAGGGTCTCTGCCCGGCCGCTGACGCTGCTCCTCAGCCCTGCAGGGTCTCTGCCCGCCGCTGACGCTGCTCCTCAGCCCTGCAGGGTCTCTGCCCGGCCGCTGACGCTGCTCCTCAGCCCTGCAGGGTCTCTGCCCGGCCGCTGACGCTGCTCCTCAGCCCTGCAGGGTCTCTGCCCGGCCGCTGACGCTGCTCCTCAGCCCTGCAGAGTCTCTGCCCGGCCGCTGACGCTGCTCCTCAGCCCTGCAGGGTCTCTGCCCGGCCGCTGACGCTGCTCCTCAGCCCTGCAGGGTCTCTGCCCGGCCGCTGACGCTGCTCCTCAGCCCTGCAGAGTCTCTGCCCGGCCGCTGACGCTGCTCCTCAGCCCTGCAGGGTCTCTGCCCGGCCGCTGACGCTGCTCCTCAGCCCTGCAGGGTCTCTGCCCGGCCGCTGACGCTGCTCCTCAGCCCTGCAGGGTCTCTGCCCGGCCACCGACCTACCCTCGCGGGCGGTCCTCCTGCACGTCAGCGAGTCCGGCCGGCCGTGCTTCACCGTGTCGATACCAGGCGGCGCTGCCGGCGCGGGGCTGGCGCGGCTGACGGAGGCGGCCGCCTTCGTGGACCCGCGGGTAGCGCTTTTCACCCTGCCCTGGGAGGAGGCCTGCGTTATGTCGCACGTGAGTGACGCGCACATGACTGCCCTCGACGTCGCGGCGACGAGTTTGTGATGTGACAGGTAAACTGCGTTCGTCTGAGGCACGTGTTGAAAGGTGGAGCCACATGTCCTTTTGCTGTCGCCAGCGCCTGTGGTGGGTCACTGATTCCGCAGTTAGCGCAGCGCCTTTGCCAATGCGTGAAAAGTGTATCTGAAGCCCTGTATGCCAATACTAGTAATTTTCGAGTCTCCAGCAGTGCAAGTCTTTCCCTAGGTGTAGTCCTTATCGTGCTGGCGGTGTTAAACCTCCACGAAGTAATTTCAATTTCGGGTGTGGCTTGAACACATCACGACATGGTGGATACCACTGTCGGCTGTAAGGGCCTGCGTGAATCATTGCCGCATCTGTTTTTGGGCCGTTCGACTCATTAGCTGTCCGCCGTTGCGCAATCCTGATTTGTGCAGGTCTCACACGCTTTGAGACGGGTGATCCCCCCGTTGACCGGACCCCCCTATGGCAGGCGTTCGCGGTGCTCCACTGGCACGCCGTCACCAAGTTCTGCCCGGGCTGCGGAGCCGAACTGCGCCGCCGGCCCGCCGGACACGCCAAGAGGTGAGCCGCTCGCCGGGCAAGGTCACCACGTCTGGCCGCAGGTCAGGGTCGGCAGGGTGCTGACGGGTCAAGGTCGCCAGGTGTGTCGACAGGTCAGGCCGTCAGGCTCAGCTGACGAGTCAAGGTGGCCACGTCGGTCGAGAGGTCAAGGTTTGGTCTCCAGGTTTGCCATAGGTCGTGGTCACTAGGGCTGCTCACGGGTTAGGATCACCATATCTACCCTCAGGTCAAGACCAGCAGGTCAGCCGACAGGTTGAGAACTCATTCGGACGTCATAATTGACTGATTATATGGGCGCTGCAGGCATTCATTTCGTCAGTGACATGGTGACGGCGTGATGAACTTTGACAAAGCGATAACGTCAGTGCAGCCTGGCATCACCGCATTGCACGTGACGCCATAGAAAACATTGCATCTTAGCAGACTCTCATATGTAATGGCCAAGGGGTGCTGTGATCTCGGATGACTCGTTGACTCGGATGTCGTCTGTTGGACAGCTGCCCTGCCTGCGAGGCGGTCCAGTACCCGGTGACGTCACCAGTGGGCATCACGATGGTGACGGACGTGGCGCAGACGCGCGCGCTGCTGGTCCGACAGGGCCGCCACCCTCCGGGCATGTACAGCTGTGTGGCCGGCTTCCTGGAACCAGGTGAAGGCTCTGTCGTCCGGTGGGGCACCGTTGACGTGTGTGCCAGCAGTGTGTCATTGCTGTAGCACAGCGTCCGGTGCGATTTAACACCGAAGACGTCGTTTGTGAACCGCCGAAAGTGGGTCATGTTCGCGCTTTGATGTTCGGCTACGTTGTTCCGTTAATAGGCGTGTTGTGTTAATCGATTTCGATCATAGGAGCACCGCACCCTGAAAAAGTTTCCCTTAGTTGCGGCACTATGTTTTTGTGCATGTGCGACGTTGTAGCTTCAGGTGAGGCGCGACATCTGGGGTTGTCAACCCCGTGCTGTCGTTTATACTCAGAGACTGGCGCTGACTTCGCACTCGCGAACCTGACTCGACACTACCTGTGAGCCTCACTCGGCGCCCGTTCATGTGAGCCCTGGGAAGTTCACCGCCTCTGAACCCCGCGCTGGGTCCGTGCTTGTGAAGCTCGTCCGGCGTCCAGACATGTGAACCCTGCGCAGTTCGTCCCTGTGAACCTCGTGGGGCATCCATCCCCGTCAACCCTGCCCGGCGTCCGTCCGTTCTTACGAACTTCGCCTGGTGTTCGTTCATTTGAACCCTGTCGTTATCCGTCCACATGAACCCTACCGTTGTCCATCCATATGAACCCTGCCGTTGTCCGTCCATGCGAACCCTGCCTTCGTCCATAGGAATCCTGCCGTTGTCCACGTGAACCCTGGCGTTGCCCGTCCGTGCGAACCCCGCCGTTATCTGTCCTTGTGAACCTCGTCCGACGTCCGCCGCTGTGAATCCTGCGCAGCGCCCGTGTCGATAGGCCCGTGCCCGCCGCGTGGGCCGTCAGACGGACCTCTGCCGCCGCGCGGGCCGTCAGACTGACCTCTGCCGCCGCGCGGGCCGTCAGACTGACCTCTGCCGCCGCGCGGGCCGTCAGACTGACCTCTGCCGCCGCGCGGGCCGTCAGACGGACCTCTGCCGCCGCGCGGGCCGTCAGACTGACCTCTGCCGCCGCCAGGGGAGACCATCGAGTCGTGTGTGCGCCGCGAGGTGGCGGAGGAGGTCGGCCTGGAGGTGCGAGGCGTCCGCTACGCCGCCTCCCAGCACTGGCCCTTCAACGGCAGCAGTCTGATGGTCGGCTGCTACGCCACCACCGACCAAACCGAGGCGAGGCTCCCGCCGGTGTCTGGGAGGTGGGAGGCTCACGGATGTTTGGGGAGGCGAGGACTCTCAGTGTGTGGCGAGGGAAGCTTTAGATGCTTGTCAGTTGTGTGACGTAGTGAGATACGCACCGATAGTTGGCCATTGCGCCAGCGGGATAGACTGAGGCATGACAGCCAGCTACATGTCACTTCGGAATATTCGTTAGAAAAGCAAGATGCCAATCCGCTTGTGGAACAGTCCATCTTTTTTTCTCTGGTATGTTTTCTGGTGGCCGATTACGTACTGCCATTACGTAGATTAGCGTGGTCTTCACCCTCACCTATGTTTTCACGGACTTCCATGTCTTGAGCAACGAGGTATTGGTGTCACACCCGTGCCCTTGTTGAAAAAATGCGTGTACAGATATGCTTGATGACGGGTAACTGACTCTTTGCATTCTATCGTTGTCATTATCTGATGCGTTGGAGTGAGCGATTGCCTGGTATTAACGATCGTTCTGTGTCGATCAGCTGGACATTGATCGTGACGAACTGGAGGACGCCCAGTGGTTTTCCGTCTCGCAAGTCCACGACGCCTTTCAGCGCATCCTAAGGAACCCCGAAGTCAGGTGAGATTCGCTTCCCGACAAACCAGTGGTCGTTTCAGGAACCTGGTGCTTCACATTGTCTGACCTCAGCCAGGCCAAAAAATGTCTGGTTGGATCGTCAAATAATAAACCATCGTCCGGTGCTTTAGTTGTGGTGTTTCTAGGTAGTTTTGTGCGTGAGGTACCGACATGACGCAGTTTTAAGGGCATCGGAGAGCTATTATCCTGGTAATAGCTCATTGTGGTAATGAGCTGTAGTTGTCAATTTGTGACGGTCTCAACTCCTCTGACGTGGTGCTATGTTCAATAGGCTGCAGAAGGAGAACACTGGAGGCCTGTGGGTGCCACCTCGGGGAACCGTTGCTCATCAGCTGATCAAAGCGTGGCTGACCGACTGCGGCCTGCTCTCCTAGCGTGCTGCCATCTGTTGGCGACCGACCGCAAGGGACTGCCCACACTGCCATCTGTTGACGGAAGTTGGCGGTGGAGGCGTTTCCCACAATGTTTCTTTGGTTGGTACTCTGAGTGTGCTTACCTATGGCCATTTGTATACACTAGATGATACAGGTTTTGGCCATTGCTCTCCATTGACAATTTAGATTTAAATTCTTCTCACGCAGTGTAAGTTCACTATCCAGTGCAAACTCCTGTCAGCTGGGTTATGGGTGTTCACTGCATCATACCTGGCTTCTTTTAGCTATGAATGCAAAATTTGATATCCTGGTAGCTTGCTATTGGTTGTTGCCGCGTCTCCTCTTCTGCTGATCCTTCGTTATCGCCTGTGGTGCTGGAAATGGCTGCCGTGTCTTAGTTGTTTTCATGGAAGTACTGAGGGAATTAGCGCGCGTACGGTGTTTGCAACAGTTACTGTTGTTTGAGAGCAGTTAAGTTTGACGGGTCTGATCTTGTGGTGATCATGAGTATCAGCAGCTTTAGGCCATGCCGGTAGTCTCGGATATTTTACTTCTCAGTGTTTCGTGGTGCGATTGTCCAAAATATCTCCGAGAAATGTTCGCATTGTGGACATTAAATGCCATATTTAGCTCAGTACGGGCCAGAATCAAACTGTGTAGGTGAACATTTTAGCCAGTTGTTGGCCCGACTGCGTATAGTGCCTTTCGTGAGAAGGCTTATTAGTACAAAAAGTCTGAGTGGGGTATGGCGCTTCGGATCTGCGTTTGTGAGACGCGTCCTCGGTGGCCGTCTTTTCACCTTGATCATGGTGACGGTTTTCGCCTAGCCAGGGTGGTGGTCTTGAACCGGGGTCTCTAGTGAAAGACCAGTTGTTCTCTGTTATCAGTCAGAGTTTGCTACATAGCAGGGTCTTAATGTTCTGTTGTTTTGTTCGCGAACTCTGCGCGATGCGTGTTGATCGGCGTGCAAAAGGAATATTACTGACAGTTCAGAACCTCGATTGATTTGTGCTCAGGGTCCTATGAAACTGTTATCGATCGAATCGTTTTATCGCCATGTGCAAAACGGTAAACGTAAGTTTGATATGGATTAAAGGCCTGTGTTTTTTGTTCAGGGACATGCTTTTCTCACAGGTTTGACATCGACGATTTTGCGTTGGTGCAGCCAAATACACGCCATTTTCCCGTTTCGTTATTAGTCATTGTGGAAGACGCGATTGCCGTTCCCGGAAAAGATGGCAGATCTCTCCCGGCCATGTTCTGAATGCTGCGTGGCGCTGGCTGAACGCTCTACACCCTTTCGGGCGTTATCTGCGAGGAAAGGTGTACTGAGACATTAGAGGGAAACTGAAGGCTGCCGCGCCGTCCTTTTGTGCCATGATGCTATCGCGGGGGGCGTGGTCGATGTCTGGTGAACTTTACGGGGTGGTAGGCCGCCTTAAATGCTGTTACGTAACGGAGCCCGTCGCCGGCATGTTGACACGTGAAGCGCTGGGAGCTCTCGGGTGTTACGCAACGGCTGTGCAAGGCGAAGCACGAGGCACCGTCCGAATTTCCCGGACCGGTCTCGTGCAGCGGAAACAGAAGGTTGCGCGGACTTGGCCCGCGACACAGACCTAAACAGTTCTACGTGAGGCAGGGTACCGAGTATCACACTGTAACCCGCACGCATTCGCATTTTTGTGCGTTAGTATTCGTGGTGTGGGATTTTCCGCGGCAAAATGACCGTCTAGAAGGGGTATCTCGTCAGCCCGTGACCAGGACTGCACCGTAGCCGCTCCTTCATCCTGACGAAGAGAACGAGGTCATGGGGCTGGGTCGGGGGAGTAGGAAGGGTAGCGGACCACTACCATTTTTTATGTCTATTAAATCGCCGCACGGACAGCGGTGCGGGCCGACATGTTCTTCGACGCTAGCTGTGTGCGAACCACCTGTTCGCACGTTTCGCCGTCACTTGACTGGTTGTTGGGGTGTGCTGAGGACGTGGTCTTATTGCATCAATAATTTATTTAAAATACTGCGGTTGGTTAAAACAGACGACTAACGCAGGTAAACGACGGAACACAGCGAAACCATCACAGAGGCCGAAATGCCAGCTAAATGTATCACAATGAACAGGTAAATACGCGGCGGAATGTACCGCATGCACATCCACAAACCCATTAACACATACGCAAAATAAAAGCGAAAGCAGGCGAGTTGTCAGGCGTACAATCAGAAAAACCGATGTCCGAGAGGAACCGAGACAGCTCTCCCGTCTGTAGAACCAGTCTGTAGAACCCGAGAGTTAATGTATAATATCGAAGAAGTCGGCTAAGGTTAAAAGTGACGCTCTGCCCGAAGCGACGCGCACTCTGCAGTCAAGCAATGGCAAGGGAGCAGCACAAGGTTCCTTTCCAGCTCGGTCTAGTGCAGAGGGTCGTACTATCCTGGCACTGACTGGGGTATTTCGCCACCTTCCAGTGACTTGGTGGGAGGAGGACGTTTAACTCTTTCCCCTGTTTATGTCGAGAACCAGTCGCCCGGTTTGGATATTGTAAACGGCAATCAATGGCACGGTGTGGTCCTGTGACATGCATTGCTTTAAATTTTGAATTAAAGATGACATTACCGGTCAAGTCACATCTCTAAACAGACTCCTTCCCCGAGTCGCCTAGTCGCCATCAAAAGCAGCCGAGACTGGTAATATGCGTCGGGATAACCCTACGTCATATGTCAGTATGAATGTCATCTGACCCAAGGTCATCACATGTCAAAGCCACAGGTAACGCAAAATTTGAAGCCCGAGCCAACGGCAGAGGCGTGGGAACCGGAGGTACGGGGCAGCTGTCCCCCCAACTTTGGGCCACATTTAACGTTAACCCCATGGCGCCGCATGGAAAGAAACGAGGTAAAAATCGCCTTTATCCCCCACCCTATCTCCCCAGAGATTCCACCGCTCCTGGCCAACAGGTTACGCAGCGCATGTTTTTGGGGCCCATTTTACACATTTTAAAAAGGTAATGTCAAAGAGCCTCGTAAACAGAATAAGGCCTTGAGTGGCTCCGATTACCACGCACATGCAATATTGCAGCATTTAGGAGGCTCAAACCCAGAGTATTGCAAACACGCTTATGGCCTCCGTCTGGCACCTCTGGATGACTACTGGTCAGTTGGGTCCACATTGCATATTTTCACGGAATGTTGCATAGTGCTGTAATGGCCAAACGCCTGTAACGTCGGTTATCCGGAACGTCAAACGATCGCCAGCAGTTTATTCGCCAAGCTGATATCTGCATAAAATCACCTGAAAAGTCAAACTACAAGAAATGTATTGCTGCAAGAGCTTCCTGCATAAGTTGTATGGGCATTTGTCGCAAGGGAATTCGTCCGTCTGCCTGGCCGTATCGAAATATCAGTTTATTCTGTTTTTTTTCTGAAATGTATATTCTCTTGACCAGGAAAGAAAAAAAATACATACTTGACGAATGATGACCTAGCTTGAGGTCAGGAGTACTCTATACTGAACTCTCAAGCCGTGCGATATACAATGCAGACCATAGTCATGATGCAGCGTGAAAGCACCTACAATGAAGTAGTGAAGAGAAATTGGGCGTCAAATCGCAAAACATGGTCTTTTTTAAGATGACCTCGGCTCCATATTCCTGTCAGCATGTGTGCAATTGACGTCAAAACAGTTGTTGGAAGTTTCTGGATAGGCAAGACGGTTCAAGGCGTAGCTGTTTTTTAGTTACGAAATATTCAGTGTGCGGAATGGGGTTTTAAACGTCCCCCTCGACAATGACGGCTTAATACGCGCGCCAGAATGGGGGTGGCAAATTCTGCCCCCTCACGTTTTTTCGTCGATGTCTGATGACAAGATTCTTACAAAACTGTAAGACTTCGTAACATTTTGGGTGGCTTAACAACGCATTAGACACCAACAATTCTTAAAATTGATAATGAAAAAACTGAGACACAAAACCTGCAAGAAAAAACGTTTCGCGTCGACACCCATCAAAAATGGGCCGTAACTGACTTATGCTTATCATTGTTGAAAATCGTAGGATAAAGCTACTACCAATTTTCAAGCAACAAATGAACAAAGTTGCTCCAGACGTTAAGGTACTCTAGTTGGTCTAAATTGACCGCTTTGGTCACCTGACTTGATGGACGAATGGACTGGAAAGAAATATCTTTTGATCTGTTTTTGAAAATTTTCAGAATCTTCGGAGAATGTGGATGTGTACCGAATTACAAGTCGATATCGCAAATACTTGCGGAGTCCATTTAACGGAACATCAGTTGTTCAGCATCGTTCGCGTCGGCTGTTGCGGCGCGATGGATAAGCAAAACGGGACGACTCAATGCCGGAATGGGATTCTCTTAACAGCTAGCTGAAAAGGTTTTCCAGCGCATTACAACGCAAAACATCTCCAAAATATTTCGCTGCAGTCAACCACTGTGGTCTTGGCAGTGATCTGGCATTACCATTTCCACTCTATAGCTTGTGCTTTGTCCCACCGACTACAGAAGAGGCTGCGCGAAACAGTGTTCCAATCTCTGCACCAGTGTCGCGGTGACGCGGTGACCCAGAGATGCGGCGATTCGGCGATCAAGGAGCGCGGTGACGCGGCGATCAAGGGGCGCGGTGACGCGGTGACGCGGTGACCCAGAGCTGCAGTAACACATTGAGTCGGCGGCTCAGTGATAAGCTGTATTCCATTTCAGTGTGCTGAGTCACACATTCTTCAAGCCATCGTTTTAAATTTCTTTCCATGCAACAGTCACCGCGAACCTTTTTGCTCAATCATTTGACGTGAGCGTAGCTAAAGGTACAAATACATAGCTTTCCAATTTCAAAATTTGGAGTGAATTCGAAATCCGAAAACGCGCAGAATTAGTTCACGATGGCAAGTGCACTGTAAAAAAAAAAAATGACAGCTCAAGGTTATATAAGGTCAGTGACCTATGCTGATCTCCGGCGCGTTAAATAACTTTGTAAATCATGTATTTTATTGAAAAAAGTTCGCACTTTCCATTACTAACCATGCCATAACACGTGCAAAACCCAGTAGAAATTTGGTTTTGCTTGAAACTTTTCGGGAGACAGTTTGATCGATCACGGCATAACTTCATGATGCGACAGTGCTTTGTGCTTTGCTGGACGGATAAAGATTTGTTGTTTGAAATGTTGAGCGCAAGGCAGACGGTTACCACGATCATATTAAACGCCAAACAGTTCATGGTAAGCCAAAAATACAGAGAGGGAGCGATTACGTATGATGCATTTCAGGGGTTCCTCTGTAAGCACTTCTGGGTGGAAAACGAAAATGTTTACCGCAGCAATCAGGTAGGTTAACTCAAAAACAAATGCTTGCCTTTTATTTCTAACGATGTTTTACTTAATGTGTAGCGCCTGAATCGCGCAACGGAAGCGTTTATCACGCGGACATACGGCCAGCGTACGCTCCTTTGTTCCCATGATGTTGACTCGCATGTTACCATCGCGGGATGGTTACATATCTAACTGCGCCCATGAAGCTTGGTGTTGTGCTGCGAGATGTATATGATGGCTATTATTAGTCATTGAAGGGCTACGTCCATGTACCCACAAGCGTGTACTTGTCTTGTTAATAATAATGCAGAATCAGAATAGTCAGACTGGAAAAAGAACCAGGAAAGATTCCTGCGTGAATCCAGGGATTCACCAAAGATGAACGCGCTTTTACATGAATAGGTAATTTCCGAGTGCACATGAAATCTTAGAGAGTCGGCCACATGCCTCGCCGCCTGTGACAAGAAGCCTAAATAAGTGCACTTCTTACTTTATAGGTGCATTGCGTGGTCCGTGAGGCGTATGCAAGTAATTAACGTTATTGGTGAGGATATTGGGCATCTGTCGAAACATTCAGAATACTTTATTTCTTCATACTGTCTGAGTTTAACTTTTTGAGCCAAACATGTTATGCTTTTTGAGCGACTCGATGCCTCGAACACCCTTTTTTATATATTTGACAAAGTTTGATCTAAACTATAGCAGTCTAGGGATCTAAGGTTTCCATCTTAAAAATGATTTACCGGAGCTACCACCCTGCAAAATTTCGTTCACATGGGCCGATGAGTTCGGGAATTACGGGGAGGGCAACGTTCCCCGCCCTTTACACCGCTTCACGTTGTTTTCAGATCCATTCCGGCGCGCGTGTTACGTGTTTAAATATTCTGTAGGAGGGGGGGGGGGGGGGGCGTCGACTTCACCGCCTCCCTCAAACGCCTGAGCACCTCTGTGTAAAAGTGAAGATTTACCTGCTCATAAGAACGAACTCCTTGCGGACATCCCCTCTATGTCGAAGAAACCAATCAGCACGCCCTTGACGCCGTTCCTGCCTTATCCCGGCTTCGTCATTCGCTCTAAGATCTCTTCCCGGGGAAAATTGCTGCTTGGTTTCACGAACTTGCCCGAAACCCAGTGACGATATCACCAGTGATGATATCGGAGAGGAAGTCTCGATTGTTTCTGGCCCGGAACTTCCTGCACACGGGGGGCCGGAGATCTCCCTGATCCCGGGGCGCGGCACGAATTCGGCTGTGATCCGTCTCGTGATCCTGAGCGTAAATGCGTTCCCACGTACCGAACGGCAGACAGACGGTGCTGCAAATGTCAGTGGTTTGCAGACGGTCTTTGTTGGAAGCCTGGCGCACTGGTCCAGCTTTTCCCGGTTCTGCTGGCTGAGGCCGACCAGGACGCTCGAAATCCCCAGCCGAAACTGTCTCACACTCCGTCGACAAAAACCACTCGGAAATATGGGATCTACCAGGGCGTGGTGAGCAAATGCTTACGTCAACATTTCTTGGATTTCCGATGCGGTTTTACCGAGCACGAAGCTGAACTGGATGCCCACGACCTGCTCATTCAAGCCAAGGAAAATCGTGAAACACCATGAACAATGACGCAGTAAAAGCGTAATTAAAAAGAACGCGTGGGCTCCTCTACAAGATTCTCATTACAAGGATTCATGATTTAAAGCTATTAGCTTTAGTCGTTATTAGATTTAGTTATTTAGATTATTAAGCTATTTAGTTTAGATTATTAAGGTATCAGATTTAGTTGTTTAGCACTACATCTCCGCCAAAATCAGTGCAACCTCGCATAAGCGCATAAGCGTGGGACGTTGAAGTTCGGGAGTTTCGGACGGTCCCTCGGGCGTGTCGTCGATGTCGATTCTCCGGCACCGCCTTCCGTTTTTGCGCTTACGTTTTGCGCTCTTCCAGCAGCGTTTTTACGTTTGCTTAGGAGTAAAAACGATAGGCGGGGCGAAAGCGTGACCACCACTTCTTATTCGGCAACTAGATTCCGCCGATATTTCTCGTTCCCGGAGCTTGTGTACTGCAATCATGGCCAGTCATCAGTTCCCAGCATAGACTCCAACAATCCGGTTGTACTATCGTGCTCCACTGTGCAGAGGCATTCCTCCATTTCACGTCAGTCCTTCACAGGACGTGTTCTGATTCCCTGCGAAGCTGTATTACGCAAAACTGCAACAGTCCGGAAACGACGGCGCGTGATAACTGAAGCTGTCAGCGAGCGGGCACGAAGCCCGAACACCGAGACAAGGCACTCGGCGCCGGAAACCACGACCGGGCGGCTTCCGAGACCACGGCGACAATGCTGCCACACGGCGACCGCCCGGCAAAACGGCCGATCGCACGAACCAGCAACACAGGACCGAACACGCGGCGGTGAACATCGACTGAACATTGGTGCTCGGACTCGAACACAGGACGCCGCGCAGCGCAGGCGTTCTCGTTTAAAGCCACACCGGGCGGTCGGTCGCGAAACTGCCCTCCACAAAATCTCCGTCGCGAAGCGTGCTGAGAACACGAAGCGGCACGGAAACACGAACACGGTTCCCGCGAACACGGAGGCCCCCGGCACGCGGGCCCTGCCTTTAGGAAGAGCACTGGGAACTGAAGCAGCGAGCTGCCCCTGGCCTGATCGATACCCTGACTGTGTGCGGGAAGGAAAGCCTGGGTTGCGCCGTGAGGTCAGACCCCACAACCGCGACCTGGACGAAGTCACGCGACGGTGACGTCATCCTAACCGTCGGGCGGTAACGTCATCCGTCGCTTGTCAGCTGATGCAGACAGACACAGCGCGCGGCGGACCCACATGTGCGAGCATTGCGATGATTGTGCAGTGATTGCCCGAATGGCTCACCACCACCACATTTAAGGCCCCAGACTAATATGTTGGCACCAAGTGCCAGACCACTTTGGTATAGTTCATAATATACTGATATGCAGCATAACCCAGCGATCAGGAGTCGACCACCACTAACTACATCGCATATAATCAGCGTCCATCCCTCGTCCCAGACAACCGCGGACCCCGTACAAAAATAATGGAAGAGACCCGAACCGAACACCACATCGGAAGCACACTTGAGCAATCTCAAACTACCGAACATCATGCGACTAAAAAGCGCATGCAAATGAACGCAAGGACCAGGACAAGGACCAGCGGATAAATAACCTCAATTATCTTCGATTTTCAACGTAACCTACACAGTGTTACACGGCAAGAACCGCCCAGAATCTGTCATTGTCCTCCTCCCTCCTATAGTGGTCCTACGCCTATGCCCACGAGGCCTGTCTACGCCCATGACTAGGACATTTCGGTGCGTATTAATCACGAGTGACTTTGATTGCAACGTATCAAGGATCCACAACCGCATGCCCCAGGCTCGAGGCGTCATCCACACACCATGCAGAGTCCCTGGCGCTGTGGTGACGCAATGATACATCGGCAACATCAGCAGAGTAGCCGGGAACGGATACACTGAAGGCCTCAAAATCACAGCGATCTCCTCACTCCAACAGCGACCAGCTCCGCCGTCGCAGAGATCGTCTCCTGCCTCGCGGAGACCCGCACTAATTCCGGAGACATGGCCTCGATAGACCGGGAGAAAAGGCCACGACAGAGTCGGCGTCACCAGACCGGGTCATCAGTCTAGTCTAGTGTCACGAACCGACCAGATATCCCTAGTGGAGTAACAGCGTAACAGAGTACCGTCTAACAGAGTACTACACGGTTCACCTAGTTAAACATATCATCGGTAACGTAAGGAATACCGTCAAACCAGCGTGAAGAAAGTCAAAAAAGAAAGCTAAAAAACTTCGAAACTAAAAAATGGTAGACTTCAACAGCTCTGAAGCAAACATAACCACCACCACGGGAAGTTGTCCGTGTCGCTGAAAAACTCAAGCATACAGCTTTTTGCATACAGGAAGTCACCAACCCGTCACGTTTACAATCACTGCCGGGAAGACCCATGCCAGTCTAAAAGCGTCGTCAATCGAACACAGCCCCTCCCGTCGTACCGCATTCCCTCGTCCCCCCCCCCCGCGTCGCCACACCGCGCCCTCCTCAGCGCTTCGGTCGCTGCCGGCGGCCGACCGGCGCCTTCCTGCCGTTGGCCGATGACGTCACCGCGGCCCGGCGCGCCTGCGCCACGAGGCCGCGCAGCCGGCCGGCGGCAGAGACGGACGCGGCGCGCAGCCAGCTCCAGCTGAGCGGCCACTCGAACTCGTTGGGCACCGTGCCGTGCACGTTCGCCTCAAAGTAGCTGAAGAGCGGGAACCAGATGCGCGTGCGCTTCTCGTCCGCTCGCTTCCTCGTCTGCGGCCCGGAACAGGACGATCAACAGGATGCTGAACAGGATGACCAACCGTCGTCTTCGCCCACGCGAAGCGCCGGTCCCGAGGAACAGCGGACAACTCTCGCTACGTTGGTCAGCATGACTGGGCGCTCTGATCGCAGGAAAATTCCCAGCCTTTGCACTTTCTCTTCCTCGGATGTGAAGACCGGGAGTCAGTGTCGGGCACGTTGATTGCAGTGATATCTGCACGACAAACACGTCCCAACAAACAAACGTGTTGCACGCTCTACATGCATGCTGCATTAGGCCGCACTGGTCATCAGACATCACGACAGAGAGGAACCTGCCTCACAGTTCTTTCATGGCGAAGGCGTAAAGCGAGGGATCGCGGGCAGGACCGCCTCGCGCGCCAACGTCCTGCCCACCCTCCGCTCACCAGCTGGTTGTTGGCCAGCGTGTGGTAGTACATGAAGAGCCGGGACGTGATGTAGAAGGCGATGAACACGTCGATGGAGTAGTGCTCGTGCGCCGACAGGATGAAGAACACGCCGAACACGTTCAGCAGCCAGGTGAACGTGTGCAGGAAGTAGATTCCTGCGAGGCGTGTCTGCGGCAGACCGTCGGAGCCGGGGTGACGCCGTGGAACCAGAGCCGAGATACAGGCCACGGTAAACCCTGCACGCTCCCAGGCTTCACCCCGACACCATCCGTTCCTGACCGTCCGCCGTCGCACGGGTATGAAAGTGACAGGATCTTATTTTATATTCTATTTTATTTCTTCTACGTTATATTTTACAACGCAGCATTTATCACATTTTATATAATATATATATTACACTTATATTCTTAATTCCTATAATTTTATATAATTTTACTCTTATTCTTATAATTTTATATAATTACAATATAAATAATTCTTATCCCTTTTTATAAATTCGATCCGAATGTTTTGCTAGTGCTTTGAATCTGAGCTCGTGCCAAACAGTGCTTCTTGAATGGACTGCGGTCCCTCACCGACCTGATCCCCTCCACTAAACACGCCCATCGCGACAAGTAATCAATGTCACGGTGCTCTGAAGATGTGCATTACGTAAACACATGCAAAAGGTCGTCGACAGAAACGGAAGTGACGGAGATGAGGAGGCCAGACGTCGCCAGTCAGCTGTCTGGCTTAGTGCGGCGGTGACGGCGGGGCCGCCTCCCCACTACCAGGCGTGCGGCGACGTCGGTCTGACCGGGCTGAGCTGCGACTAGACCGGTGCGTGCACGGCAGGCGCCGACTATCCAGACCTTTCACACGACGAGCGGACGATGGCGCCGACCCAGCGTCTCCTCGGCGCATGGCTCATTCATGAGTCAAAGCCATTGCTGACAACGCATGTGCGGCACGCCTCACAACAGTGATTTCTCGGACGCAGTACTACGACGGACGAGTGGCCAGACGACTGTGTGAGTCACCACTCACGTTCGGCGCCCAGCGGTGCGGCTGTGGGTGCGGTCGCCGGCGAGCCCTTCCACGTGGTACGAAGGTCACGTGACGCCACATTAGCACGCTACAAGCCTGGGCACTTCGAGCGTGGCTCTCGCTGAACGCACGGATAGACACGGGAAAATGCAGACTTTGCAGTGAGGGCACAGGAAAGTCACGAGAAAGTTTTGTTTAGATGTCGTGAGCAGTCGGGTGGCAGCAGCTTTGGAAACAGCACATAACATAAGGTCAGCGAACAAAGCATCTCACGTGGGTGTGTGTCAAGAATGACAAGGCTAAGCGGAAAGGGCCGGTGTGGGTATTTCCACACCGAACATACTTCCCACGTTAAGAGGAAAACCACACGCACGACCATAACTCCCGGTTCAAGGATACAAGATATCTCCCGAGGGTGTCAGGGCCAGGCGTTAGCATGTTCTTAGCACGTCGACGGCCGACCCACCATTCGTGAAACTCAGATCGTAAATCATTTTACCGTTCCGCTCGGTCGCCTCAGTAGGCCATACAGGATTACGGAGAAGGAAAAGGAGACGAGACGTGCCCATTGAACTGAGCAGAAAACGCTGTTGCTGTTTAACCCGCGCACGACCGTCGGTCGGCGGCGATCACGCCCGACTGGGGGAGGGGCAGTTGACCGCCCCCGTCTCAACTCACGAACGGTTGGTCGCGCGATAAAAGTAAGCACACTGTTGGAAAGCTCGTGACAAGCAGAGTTCGAAACTGGCTTCAGTTTTGGATAATATGTAAGCCATTGACGCCCTATTTCTCATAGCCGACTGCATGAGACCGAAAAACGGCCTGAATCTCAAGGTCTGTGACTAATAACGCATAGATAAAGGCACCAATGCACAGGTAAAGGTTCGCAGATGCCGATACACGTCTAATTTTTCAGATTTGTTCAATATATGTGCCGAAACGTTGAGTTAAAGACACGGCAATTTTCACGCCGGTTGTCGGCGGGCGGCGCAGCCGTACGCAGTTGGAAATTAACGGGAACTAGCTTTAGTGTTCCTTTATTTTCGCGACATATATCCATCCATGTGCATTTTACTGATCTCACCGATTCTTGTGATGGTTTGTCATGTTTAAATTCTGGAAAAATTCATTAGTCACTAGTCTACACAACTGGCGGAGCTTTATTCGCGAGAGCCTGTTTTTTCAACATATGCAATTTTTTGACACTTTTTGAGGTTCATGGTGTAAGGTTCATGCTGCGTCTGTGCAAGCCAGATCTTCCATTTTCTACCCATTCTGAGTAATTCATCGCTGATTTTGACGGTGGTACATTTTGGCTCACAACAGTTATTTGTGGCCTGACTTCATGGCTGGAAGTATGGAAGTAAAGTCAATGGCTGGAAGTAATTGATACTTTGCCCATTGACAACAACTAGATGCCTGCATCATTCCACATTAAAAATGTTATGAAAAATTCCACCAGTTTACGAAAATACGACGATATGTCCTAAAAATGGGCTTGACCTTAGGTCAATGACCCAGAAAATTTCAAAAATCTGAGATAGCAGATTCGTTTCATCTATTAAATCTCTAATCCCTGAAAGTATTATTGTGATATCTTGTTTTCTGAAAAAGTAACAGGGCGCCAAACTTTTCTGGACATAGGTCCGTTTGATCTGGCCTAGGTCAAACACCTGACTTGCCCTGAGGTCAAAAATTTGACACGAGGTGTAAAAATGATCAAGCAAAAGGTACACAATAGGTAGAAGTATCGTGGCGCTGCGTCTGTTCGTTCTCTTGCAATCCTAGAAAAACCTTGGGGGGCGGTCAACTACCCCCACAGTCAAGGGCGGGTTAAGGTACAATGCCCAACAAGTGCACTCACAACATACGATTATAGACAGATAGAACTGTTATCAACAGCAATAGCATGAGTCATGAAGCACTGGATGCAGCAACGAACGCTTGACCAAATAACATCAATGCCGCGACGTAAGGACAAGATGCCTGGAGAACTCACACTCTGTGATGAAGAAGTTGAGCATCGTCAGGGCCACCGTGTGCCCGGAGAACATGTAATCGCCACACGAGCGGACGCCCTGGATGCTCAGGCCGGCGTTGTGCCAGATGCTGTATGCCTGGCGCAACTTAGCGTATATGTCACCATACTCCTGCCCGTGAACAGACACGTGTCAGAGGACGTACCCTATAGATGAGAATGGACAGAGATGTAAGGGAAACAGCTTTTCATTTGAACCGCACTTATATCTGAACAAACTGCCACACAACGCAGGAATCGAATACTGAGAGAACACCGAATACTGTCCGCAGGTTGCATCCCGCAGAGGCACACGCAACATGACTGCGTCACAGGCATTATGCGCAAAAAACGCCGAAAATACGACCACCATTGCGCTGAGAACAATTTGCATCCTTCGCATCTTTCCACGTTGTCAGCGGCCTCCAGAAGCGGCACAGGCCCGTTAATCCGTCCATTAACCAACTAATTTTCTCGTTAACGGACAGCACTTTCGTTAACGTCGAAAACACTGACGGAATCATTAACTTCCGTTAAGTTTTCACCCGTTCACATTGAGACCGTTGACTTTTTCGCCCAGTTTCATTTGAGTTGGAGCGTTAACCCTGGCACAAGTGATGGGTGGGGTTTCTTAACCCGACACTGACTGGGATATTTCGCTACCTTCCGCTGACTGACGGGGGGCGTTTAATGCACCCCGTCCATTTCGAGAACCAAAGGTCCGATTCGGCTGATTCAAACGACAATCGATGGCAACGGCCAATTTCTCCATGGTCGTCCAATCGCAATGGGAATTACAACGAAACTGAAGTTTGTTTGGCAATATGTTCCCGATAACCTAATTTCATATTCGAAGTGCCACCTGACCCAAGGTCATGCAAGGTCAAGATCCCAGGTCGGGTCAAATTTGACTTCCTTTGTAACGAGTCTTGCGATACCTGTGTTCCGGCCCATAGGAAGCGGATATCCTAAAAAGAACACTCTCAAAGGGTTTTGGACGCAACAAAATCCTTAAAATGACCCTAATCTTCGGGAACATGCAACACTGCAACATTTTGTGGTTTCATACTCGGAATAGCACGAGCATGCTAGTGACATCTATGTGACATCTCTGGATGACCCTACATGCCAGTTTGTCCATGTTGCAATTTTCCGCGGAAGGCTGCGCAACACTGCAAAGGCCGATATCTCTACGTCACGATCAAACACAAGCCAACAGTTTACTCGCTAGCCGAAATCTGCATAAAACCACCACAGGTCAAACTACGAAAAAATAATGCAGTGTTGCAAGAAATTGCTGCGTAAATTCTGCGTGCAGCTTATTGCAAAAGAAAAAATCCACAATCTATATTTCAAAAAAGTTTATTCAACTCCTTTCTAAAATATGTTCTCAAGGGATCCGGGAACTGACGAAAAATACATATCTGACCTAGGATGACTTCGCATGAGGTCACGGAGGCTCTATACTGAACTCTCGGGTCATGCTGATATGTAGCGCAAGCTACCGTCACCATACACTGGAAAAGCACTGACAGTACGGCAGCAGCTGTATTGCAAGTGCTTTTAGTAAAACTGAACGCCAAATCGCAAAACATGGTAATCTTTGTGACGTCGTTATGGCGTGACCTAAGACGACCTCGTTTCCAAAAAATTGTCGGTATGTGCAGAATTCATATAGGAAAAGGTAATGAAAGTTTCAGGACGCTGCGTGAATTCGTCTGGGAGATCTCTAAGAAATGCGCCAGGGAGGCGTTGTTGGCGGGTTAACGTATGGGGGATTGGAGGGTTTGGAGATATGAGGTATGGGGAAAAATGGCGGGCGTTGGCAAGTTTCATGTTGACATGTCGGGTACGCTGCACGGCCAGAGACGACAGTAAAGGAGCATGTCTAGTGCTTCAGTTCTGGTTCCAGATTTTACAGTAATAACGCAAATTGCGGCATTGGAGTGACACAGAGAATCCAGACAAATGGGAAGCTCCGAGACTCAGGCCAAATCATCACGTCGTCTATCGCCGTTCCGGAACCTACGAACCTTGGCCACTAATGTCATGTGACGATACCTGAATTAACAGGCCTTGACAGGAACAAAAACATTTTGGATCAGTCAGCTGGATTTCTATTCGTCGATATTTGCTTGGTGCAGTGTGGTGTGCAATATTTAGCATGTCGTAGGATTAATTACATATTTATTCTCTCCTTAAGTGTTAAAATAATTTGTTTGCTGCAAGCATTGCATCAAAATAAGCCTGACATTTACGCATAAGCAGATGCTCCCAATCTCAGACTGAAGTACTGGTTTTCAACCAGCTTTGAGACATGAATGGAACATTAAATCTGGCTACGATAAACTGCTTATGGGCGACGACCTAGAAGCGCACCACTTTCACTGAAAGATTGTTTACATTTCGCTCTACAGCTGAAGGTTGAATTAGAGATTCTTAATCTGTTTTCCAGTTTGATTTAGCTTGATCGTTGGTTATTTAGTCTCTTCTGTTGTTCATTTGGGGAACTGTGAGGATGTCTGCTGAGGATATGAGATCTCTACTGAACCAATTCAATGCTCTCAAGGAGGAAGTAGAGGGCCTTAAGTCTGAGGTAGCTATGCTGAAAAGTGAGAATGAGAAGCTGAAGGAGAACGTGGCTAAGGCAGATTCTTAGGTCGACCAGCTAGACCAGTAATCGCGCACGAGCTCCTTGGCGCTGAGAAAGGAGAAAATCTCGAAGGAAAAGCCCAAAAAGCCTTCTGTGGAAACCCGAAAGGTGTAACTGAAGGCCATAAAAGAGGATCTCAAGGTGGACATGCAGGGAGGGGCGGTAGCGTGCCACCGCCTGAAAAACTGTGACAGGATTTTGGTACAATTTGAGGACCTGGAAGACCGCCAGAAAGCGTGCCAGGCCCGTTTTGACCAACAGGGGTCTAAAATTCGGATCCGAGAGAATCTCACTGAACGTCGGGCCAAGATGGCGACAATTTTGGGCCACTTTTGTTGTGGTTGTCAGCTGTTGTTAGTTGAAGTTCAACCAGGGGCTAGCAGAGAAATTTGATTGAGAAACCTAGATTTAGAACTGGATTGATGCTGCTGGACTGAAACTGGAGCCTGAGTGCATGTAAATCTCTTCTAACTAGTTACTTCACAGCATCCACTTTGTTCTGATTTCTTCACAATTCAGGTTTTGTTGGACTCCCAGTCATCTCGACTGCAAATGTCTGACATGACTTAACGCATCCCTGGGTACTGACTTTTTCGCATTCTATGAAGGCATCCCAGTGAGTGGTTCCTCAATATTTTCTTCATCAGTTAGTGCACACTGCACAGTGCAGTGAATCACCGTCTGGCCTTATGGTATATTTTCATACGTAAATGATTTTCGTTCTTATTTGTTAGTTTTATTATTCTTTTCCATTATCTTTTTCGAAGCATACACTTAATATACGTATTTTTGCTACCAAAATCCTTCTTTTCTAAACTGAACTAAATCTACGATGAGCCTGTTCGTAAATCAGTTTTGAATCTCTTACACTACTGACGGCATGGGAGCTGCAGATGGAATACGTACGTTGTCCGGAACCTCCCCAGTAAAGGCTCTCAGGGTGCTCAGTGTAACTCAGTAAAGGCCAGAGGGTGCTGGAGTCGCTACGACAGGAAAGCTGTCCAGATGATGGAATCAGTGGGCGCAACGCCTCTCAGGGGAAGTATCGAATCGCGAAATGCACGCGAGCTCATAGCTTAGCATATGAATTGCAATGTGATGACTGAACGGCAAACGATACAGTTCCGCTATTTCCGCCTTTTGAAAAGGTTACGGAGGTAAAAACTGGTAAGTAACTGACGAAGTACACGGATTAATTTAAGCTTTAATTTAACTTTTTGTTTCAGCGATTTAACGGAATAACTTTAACGTAGTTAACCTTGCCAGTTAACGGATTGCCTTTAACGGAAGTTAAACTTTTCGTTAGCATTGCCCACCTCTGGTAATTGCGCCATATTCTCTAAGTTGATTGAAGTTAACTGCACCTCCCATACTCTCTAAGTTGAAGATGGAGCCAGAGTCCGTCTTTAAAACATGGAAAACGTTCAATAAAATACACAACAAGGCGTCAGGCAACTCAATCATGGCATATCATACAACATACCGTAAATGATGACGACATCATGACTTCATGACATTCAATTCATCGCGGCACGAGGGGAATGGCAAGGCACTGTCACGTACCCTGGGGGCACAAGTCAAGTGCGTGCCCGGTACCGACAGCGACGTGATGAGCATGGTGACGCAGCGCAGTAGATAGACTGTGCCGCACAGCGAGTTGAAACGGCGGATCAAAATGAATCTGGAAGAGACGGCAGAGATTACCGGGGTGTTGTGCTGGATGATCACAGGCTTCGAAAGGAGGGAGACGCACCACGAATAAAACACAAAGTCGTCTATCTTTTCCGGTGCAAATTTAGCATCGGTAAGAGACCTGTGCTCCAGTCGAAACGATTCGTGCTGACGTAGGAGTCGCATACTTTTGCCCTGAATCAGACCAGGAACCGCTTCTGTTCCCAGACAGCCGTGCAACTGATAACTTGCAGGTAGATCGGGAACGACAAGCCGATAACAAGGCAAATCGTGACATCACGCGCACAAAAACGCGTCTGCACGCTTGCGGGTCTGTCCACGCCCTCTGGCCCTCAAACGGCTCGTAGCTCGCGTAACGATTTGCCGCCGGAACTCGACCGGAGCCTGGGACTCTCACGCGTGTCCGCACCGCGCGAGGCAAGCGGCCGACCTGCGCCCGGGCGACGGCCGGCTCCGAGGCACGGCTCAGAGACGGCGGGCTCCGCCGGCGCCGCGCCGCGGCAGCAGCCCACCTGTGTTTGTGCACCAGCAGCACGCTGGCCCAGATCAGCAGCAGCGTCGTGCCGATCAGCTCGCAGATGCCGAACGCCCACGGGATGTGCGGGATGTTGTCTGCCGCGGGAGACCGGGAGAGGTCAGCAGCAGAGACCGCGGGACCGACGGACGACGCGCCGCGCTCGCCGCGTCGTCACACGCCGCACGGACGCCGCGACGTCACTCGTGACGCCGGCAGTGACGTCACTGTCAACGTCGGTCTGGCCGCGGTGTCGCGTTACGCCGGTCCGCCCCCGGGCGCTTCGCTACAGTGACCTACCCGCGGCACTGCACTGCATCGGTGTACCTGCGGTACCGCGCCACACCAGTCTACCAGCGGTACTAGTTACAGCCTGCCCGTGGTACGGCGTTAGACAGGTCTGCCCGCCGTGTCCCATCTGCGGTACTGTGTTATACCAGTCCACCCACGGCAGTGTGCCACACCAGTCTACCAGTCTACCGCGTTACACCAGCCTGCCTGCGGTGCGCAGTGATACACTCGTCCAGTCCGCCTGTGGTGCGGCGTTACAGCAGTCTGCCAGCTGCGCCCGTCTGGCCGCCACAACGACACGTCCGACCAGCCACGGCCCCACGTCGTCCGCGACGACCGGCTGGTTACCTTGACAGACCTGACAGACTTGATAGACTCTGGCGTCTGGGACGGACAACATCGCCCATCCGTCGGTGATACAGCAACGACGGGGGCCGGCGGCTAAACACACTAGTTTACTATTACTCTATAGCGGGCACTGTATTACAATTACACCATAACGAGAACAGCCGGTGTGTGTGGCCGGCCTGACCCCGCCTCGTCCTCGCACTTCGCGCTCCGACCCTCGACCTGTTTCGCGCGTCACTCATTTCGTCCGCTCAAAAACAGGCGATCGATCGGCCGGCTTCCCTTCGTCCGCGGCCGCTTCGCTCTCTCGTCACTGATCGTTCTTGGCGTCACTGCGCCGGCCTGCGGCATCCGCAGTGAAGGGGCGCGGACGCGCGGTGAAGACCAGAACCCGATCCGAACCTGTCCCGCTCGATCTTTTTCTCCTCCGCTCATTCTTTGACTTCCGGTTCCTTTCGGCTTAGGCCCATGCCGGAAGACCCGTGTACTTGCATTCCAGAAGTGGTTAAAGCCCAAACTACGCTACTTTTGATAAGGATATATTCGTTGCATTACAATATACCTTCTTTATTCCTTTTTCCGGATTTTGCCCACCTGTTTCACTCTGGCCTTGCTGACTACCTATTTCAGCTTGCGCAACGCTCTTTAGTCCAATCTGAACGGATATCCTGTAGTTCCCAAAGGGGTTCAGTATCAGTCACGTTTTTGCCTTTTGGTCTTTGACTCAATTTCCTCCGATCAATCCAGTCCGAGAAGATTTTATCCCTTTAGATGCTTTACTCGTGTCCAAGTGCTGTCGCCCTATTTGTTCGCCAGTTTTCTTTTCGGTCAGAAGTATTCCTGATTCGAGATCGACGGAAATAACTCCTGACTTTTCTTCGGCGGTAATGCTTCTTTCTCGTGGACATTTTCGGATCTGGCCACTTCCGGGAGAAAAGGAAACGATCTGAACGTTCCAAAACTTTAGATTCGGCCATCCTTCCTCGGGGCCTTTTGGCAGCGGTTAACGTAGCCTCACTGCCATACAATGTGTCATTTTTGTTCTGCACCAGTGCCAGTGATAGCAACTCATCGCCGTTTCGCTCCTGTTGTTCGTTTCAGGCCTGTCGTTCCTTGGCCTGGCCCATGGTTTTAATTATTCCCTTTGGGACTTCCCACGTCTTATAGCCACTTCGCCCACTTTTTCTTTAACTTCTAGAGACTGTCCCCGTCGCAATGATTCAATCGCAAGTTCCGTTTCATGCAGCTCTGCTTTTCTGCTCACTTTTCCTCCACTCCGCAGTCTGTACCAGTTTTCCGTTGCAGTTCCGGTGAGGTTTGCTGTGCAAGTAATATAAAATAAGTCAACTAATGCCCGATTTTTTAATGGCTTGCCGTGAGAAAACGCAACTATGAGATGGAAAATAACAGCGCATGTGGACCCACCCCATGCGCTCCAGAAGCCGCCTAACACGACATCTCTGCTAGTGAAGACGCCAACAAACAAAGTGCACGCTATGTTTCAGAGATTTCCAAGCGCTCGTCGACCGCGGCCGGAAAGAAGACGACTGAAAAGAAAGAAGGCGTTGTCGCCATCTTCAGAACCAGCCGTCTCACCTAGGAAGATGTCCGGCAGCGGGGGGTACTTCTTCATGTCGGGCACGCGGTCGTGCACGATCACCATGACGAAGGAGGTGATCCAGGTGACCAGCAGCAGGTACACCATGGAGACGACAGCCTTGAATCGCTCTGGTCGCAGTGCGGTGGCGTAGCCGAGCAGGGCACGCTCCCTGTGCCACCCAGCAGACCGCCCGGTCAACAGCGGGACGGCCGCACGCACGCACGCGCGCATCATACCTTCACCCATCCACACACGCACGTTCACCCATCCACTCATGTTCGCCCACACATCCACGCCCGCACATACCCACACCCACACCCACACCCGCGCCTACACGAACATAAACACCCGTGCCCACACCCACACCCATACCCGCGCACCCACAACCCCCACACATAGTCGTACACGGTCATGGATCGACAAAGGCGATAAAAGTAGCGGTGCATCATCCTACGAGAGGGGAATTTCCAGCACAGAGGGGTCATTCCATGCCAAGTCAACCGGCGAAAGGTACAATTGTTCACACCGTCATCTCAGATTTTGATGAAAAGATGTGTATAGGGCTGTCTCATATCCTGATCACGATATTGGTGTTAAAACGTTTCTTAGATCAAGCATTCGCCGTTGACAGTGACGTCAAAATAAGACATCACAGCATGCAGCGCGCCTTAAAATGCACTATATCTTAGGAGCCAGTACAAATCTTGCAGATCTGAAAAATGGCGCTATTTACAAAACACATCGTGTTTTACGCGTTTGGAACACAACAAAATCCAAAAATAGTTCAGCTCTGTCCTGCATAACTGAAAGCGATTTAAAAAACGGTACCAATGAACTTTTTCCAAACCTCGATATCCGGAATCTACGTGCAATTCTGCCCCGCAATCATTGGTAAATATAGTGGAACACTGGTAGCAACATGGTGTTGATAGCCCTGAAGCCGGCCGTGTCGAGTTTTGCAAGCACTGGCCTACGTCGTCGGCGCCCGCTCTGCGACCGGGCTGATTACTTATCACGTCCACCAGATGGCCGCTCTGTGATCAGGGACAAGCAACAATAGCGAACACAGTGACAATCCATTCGTGTCGCATGTATTTGAGGAAATATCTGGTTGCGCCATATTTCGCAGATACAGGCAACTGGTGCGCACTTCATCACCGATCGTCGCTGGTACATCCGACTCAGCAGTTTTAAATACTTTGTATGATGTTGCCTCAAAAAATACCAGAAAACACAACTACAAACATCGAACATTTCATGCTATCAAAGTGCGAAGAATGCCCCAACGAATTTGTTCTCTGCTTTTCGTTAACGATGTCCCATACGCGACTTCTCTGGCCGAGTCTCTCGGTCGGAATGCGTTCTCTGAATCTGAACACGACCTCCCTGGTGCCCTTGACCTCGCCAACGAAAACCTTTGACCTTGCTTGCCGTCTCTGTGATGTCTGCTCGTGTCATGCAGATGAAGTCGATTCTTGTGCACAGAATGTCGCATTTTTCTATTACTTGGTGCGCAAGTTGATGGTTTGGTTTGAGTGAGAATAAATGAGGAAAATATGAGAAAATAAATGGGAAAAATATGTCTCCACTTTTTGGAAATTGGAAAATTAATGTAAAATAGTGAGAATCAAATCGCCGAATGCACCGATACTTCATGCATAAAATATCCTGCTGCACGCCGCAAAATTTGACAGCTGGTAGATACACTGTTAGATAAAACTACATTAAAAAGAATAATCAATCATTTGGAAATTTAGCAACATAAATATTTTAATATCAGGACAGCTATCCGTACATAATCACGTTGTATGGGGGCTTTGTAGATACTGAACATGGTCTGTGACTGTGAAAAACATGCATATTTGTTCGGTCTCCGGTCGCTGTAGGCTGGCACACGCTGTCAAACCTTTGACGGTCACACCGATTGCGTCACACGGACGTTTTCCGTGACAAGTGACAAGGAAATGCCATTCGCAACCTTGGCTTTGTACCTTGCTTGCTTGCTTGGCGCAGTTTTTCTTGCGTAAACACATGTTTCTGACATTGCATTTGCTTTTGCAGTGCACAGCGTAACAGTCCGTGAAATACCGAGTTTTCCTCTTATCCTGATTTTTTACTTTCAAGCGACTGATTGACCTCTGTCTGAAAGGCATATGCGAATTCAGTATTTTCTGCTGAGTGTTGTCGCTTATCTCACAAATCACATAATAAGTGCTAGGCCATTACAGACTCACCAGCAGTGGCCGTTCATAAACAAACGGATTAATGGTCGCCTCGGTATTTTCCTTGTGATAACCCTGGACTTGTTTTGCACTACAAATGAGTCATTCTCCGAAAATTCCCCCGTCGCCATTGCTTCACCTGGCGGAAAACTTGTTTTCAAGTCTCTTAGGGAGCTAATTTGCAACTGTCAATGCGATGACGGCGACGCAGTTCTACAAAATACAATAAATTTAACGCTTCATAGGGCGTCGATGACCTCCTCCACTCTTTGACGTATCGATACTAAAGTTGTCCTGTCAGTGCTCACCCACGGCAAGCATTCTACCTCCTTTACTTCAGATCGCTGTTCCATGTAGGAAATAAGTTATCAGAACAGATCTGTCGCGGCATTTTGGCGTTACGATAACTTGAAACATTCGATGCGTGTAGTTCTGGTTTTTTAACATTTTTTCATTGTTTTCCTGTTTTTACTGCGCTGTCAGATGATGCTAGATCGGAATTAATCGTTTTTATCGTGAGTTCAGAATTTTGGTGGTACATGTACACAGTGTGAGCCGCCAGCACCAGCCAGTACACACCATGCATGCCTCAAACTAGCGAACTTTAAAAATCCTACCGGTGCTGGTGTTTTATCCTTACATTGCTGGTAGGTTTCTCTGGGATTACACAGCACCAAACGTTTTTGGACGGGAATGTTTTTCACCGTCTTGACCCCGCGCACTCACATTCTTTTTCCAGAACAAAGCTTGTTGATGTCTCGGTCGTCAATTTTTTGTAGTTTAAAAAATGCTCAATCGTATGTACCAACGACGATCGATGACGAAGTGCGCACCTATTGCCCGTGTCTGCGAAATATGGCACAACCCAGCATTTTCTTAAATATATGTACCACAAACGAACTGGTACTGTGTTCGCTACTGTTGTCCCTGTTCACAGAGCAGCCATCTGGTGGACGCAATAAGTAATCAGCCGGCCACAGAGCAGGCGCCGACGACGCAAGCCGACACCCGCAAAGTTCGACACGGCGGGCTTCACGGCTATTTAACACCATCTTACTACCAAGTTCCACCATATTTATTAATGATTCCGGGCGGAACTGCACGTAGATTACGAATATCGAAGCTTGAAGAAAATCAATTCATACCACTTTTTACAAATCGCAATTGTATGTTTTAATTATGCACAATAGAACTGAACTATTTTCTGGAATTTATTGTCTTACAAACGATTTAAAATACGTTTTGTCTAAATAATATCGTTTTCAGATCGTTAAAATTAGCATTGGCTCCTAAAATATAGCACATTTTATTGTGCGCCGCACGCTGCGACGTCATCTTTTGACGTCAATGTCAACGGCGAATGGTTGACCGGAGAAGTCTTAAACACCAGAATCGACGTCAGGGCATGAAACAACCCCTTATACATCATTCCATCAAATTTGGAGACGGTGGTGTGCATTCAACGGGTTGCGTTGGCACGGAATGACCCAGAGAGGGGCGCGGCGCCTCCAACGCCCTCAGAAACGCCGTGCCAGGACGTGTGGTAAGCGCGCGGCCGCCAGGTGCCCTTCACCGGACGGGAGTTCCCAACGGCGTATTTTCCTGGCTCGAGCTGTAAAAACCGTAGCTCCCCCGCCGGCAGAACACGCCGCAGTACAGGCCAAGTGACATTTGTGCAGCATGTACGTTAGCAAACAGAATACAAAGTCATGCAAAACCTGCACGAAAGGTAATTTTTGTTCCGACCGCAGATAAATCAAACATCAGTCCGCGTACGGTAGACATGGGATTTTCTTACCTCCCGCATTATACGAGTTCATACACAAATCACTGACATGCCATAAAAGAAACCTACTTCCTAACTCTGAAAAATCTCACTAGATTCCTCGCGCCTGCCAAGGCAATTTCGAATTCCACAGGTCTCCTGCCAGCCATCATCTGGCACACAGTAGTGGTTCCGGGACTTGATCATCACTCAGGGTAATTAGGCTGCCGGCTGTCGGGTGGCTCGATCATGGGAAACCTAGCCTCTCTGGCATCTTTCAAGGTGTGCAGAAAACCGCCCGAACACTTCTTCCTTTCTCTGCTCGCGTCACTAGCTGCCGTGTCCTCTGTCACCTCCAGACACTACCCCCCTTAGGGACACCTGCCATCCCCCAGGGCCTACTGCCTGCTCCGGGTGGGGGGATGAGATCCGTTACCTGATCCGGGTGCAGGGGGAGATCCACTGCCTGCTCCGGGTGGGGGAGTGAGGAGGTCCACTGCAAGCTCCGGGTGGAGGGATGAGATCCGTTACCTGATCCGGGTGGAGGAGGAGATCCACTGCCTGCTCCGGGTGGGGGAGTGAGGAGGTCCACTGCCTGCTCCGGGTGGAGGGATGAGATCCGTTACCTGATCCGGGGGGAGGGGGAGATCCACTGCCTGCTCCGGGTGGGGGAGTGAGGAGGTCCACTGCCTGCTCCGGGTGGGGGGAGGAGGTCCACTGCAAGCTCCGGGTGGAGGGATGAGATCCGTTACCTGATCCGGGGGGAGGGGGAGACCCACTGCCTGCTCCGGGTGGGGGGAGTGAGGAGGTCCACTGCCTGCTCCGGGTGGGGGGAGGAGGTCAACTGCAAGCTCCGGGTGGTGGAGAAGGTCCACTGCCTGCTCCGGGTGGAGGGATGAGATCCGTTACCTGAGCGCTGGGGAGAGACCCACTGCCGACTCCGGGCGGGGGGGGAGGCCCACTGCCTGTCCCGGGTGGCGTGGGGGGCCCGCTGCCTGCTCTGGGTGGGGGAGGACGTCCACTACCTGCTCCGGGGCTCACCTCTCGGGCGCCTCCTCCACGGCCTCGGAGTCGGAGGAGTCGGCTGTGTAGCGTCGCTGGCGGCGCGGCGACATCAGGCAGGCGGCCGGCAGCCCGGCGGCCGCCTGCAGCCGCTGCAGCCGCAGCCAGAGCCGCTTCACGTCCCCCAGCACCTGGCCGACACCGGGCCTGTGCTGCACTCATCTTCACTCACTCACAATCACCGTGAATTGACTCTACGTCTGTTTTCCCCAATGATTCGATTCGATTCGCTCGTCTGATTCACTGAGATGGGAAGCGATTCTGCTTCTGATTCAAGGCGGCTTTAAAAAAACTGACTCGATACAATTCTGATTTACTGATGACTGAATGGCAACAAGTCCGTGGTTCAATTACGAGTGCCACTCACTGCGGTCTTAAAGGGAATCGATTCTTATTCTGACTCAGAACGATACAGTGGAATTACTGGATCGATTCAAACCGATTCAAACTGATTCAGAATCGGGCGCAAACCTGGCGAACAGGGCACTAGCTCTCAAGGAGTGCACCCACACAATGAGGCTGGACTGTATCCAGCTGTATCCGGAAACGGCCCAAAAATAACCATCGTCCAATGCGTGGCATTAGAAATCAACACAATACGTAAATATATACTACTGACCAACAGAGGTCTCGGTAAGTCCGCAGTGATGTGAGAAACCGATAACCTAACGGTCAAGCATCCGCAGGACAAGAAGTGACATGCATAAAAGATGTCTGTCTGTTCTGCAGCCAATCTAATCGCGACTTCTTGTGGGTGGGAGGGGGGGGGTTGTCAAACGCTGTCAAATTTTCTCAGCCGCGTACCTCCGTACCCGAACGGAACTGTGTCGTGAATTTTTCGGCACCCCTCGATACAAATACACAAATATACAAATATTCCCACATTCTGCTGATTTCTGTTGTCCAGATCATCCAAGATCATCTCGAAAAGACGTCACACAGGCGAAGTTTTCCGATTTTGCCTTTTCAGATAAGACTGTTTATCGATTAGCAATATCGATTGCCAACAGTGTGCAGTATGTTTTGTAATGCTATTAGAGATCAATGTGAACCATCCATGGCCTCGCACATGGTCATCATAGGCTCTGTATTTCGTAAAACAATTATGGTAGCCATTTAGTTTTTCTGATGGAGGGTTTCGATGCTTTGAATGGACCACCGATGTTAATTCACTTTTAAGTGTCTTATTAGGCACACCTAAAATGAACATAAGACTGACCTCTCCGCATCGCATGACATAGGTTGAATTGCGCCGCAATTTCCTCTGATATAAGTGCAATGGCATCTCATGGATATATTTTGGTGTATTCAAGACCTTCGAAAAATTACAGTTCTTCGCCTGAGGACATCTGTAATCTCTGATTTGTACGCAAAAACGGTAATCCCAAACAAGTAAAATATCGAACTTTAATAAGACCTGTGGCCTAAGATATAATCTCCAGGTCCTAATACGTGGCACGTCGAAGTCCCATCACCAAGGCAATGGACTGGCGATTGAATCAGCTGAACTGGTCCACTAGTTGCGGAGCTACTGTGCGACCGCGTCTGCAGCACCCTCTGCCCAGCACGGGGCCGGTGGCGTAAGCCCCAGCCGCCGCCGCGGTGACCCACATTAACCTGGCCCAGCTTGGCGTGTTTTATACCCGCGATCGTCTGGGGGGTGTCACAAAGGGCACCTCTCTGCTACCTCAGGAGCTAAACGTCGGATCAGAACCGGTCTACCACCAATCGATATCCCTGAGTCTTGCGATTCAGGAAATGTTACGTGAGTTCGGTCACGTGACTGATGACGTCACAGGCCACGCAAAACGCATCACACGACGTCGGAAAACCGACACCGGCTCGTGCATCATATCATCGGCAATACTGGTCTTAATGACTTCATTTGGGTGTCAAACAAAAGGTCACGATCTTCTGCATCATAGCATGTCAAACTGTAAAATGTCGGGTCAAGGGCCGCCTAGGTCACGTGAAACATTGGTCTTACTTTACATGTCAAAGATGGATAATTACTCGCGACCGTTTTGATCCACGTGACAAACAGGCGGAAGTGAAACCTGATGATCAGTTTTGCATTACCCACTTCTCATCCAGTCAAGCTCATTCTAGGTCAGATCAGATAAGGTTGCAAACTCTTCCTGACAAACAGCAATGGTTACTCATTGAAATTCTTAACTGCGTCAAGTACAGAAGCGAAATGGCATGTCGTAATAATTAAATCTGCTCTGTCTGCCCCTTGTAGGGTAAAAGTCAACCTAGATCAGGACAGATAGTCATTTTTATCTTCTGACTAGGAATAATAATGGCTCTCTGCTTCTACTGAAAGATCTTCCACGGAAATTGTTGCATTTCATTTTGTTTTGACATCAACCCATCATGTGATTTAACAAGACCTCGCGTTGCATTTGGCAAACCTTGCTAAGACGCGCATATAGATTTGCTTCTCTGGTTTGAACGACGGGGAAGGTCAGAGGAAACCACTTCTATCATCCACAATGCAAATCAGTCCCACTGTAATCGTGCATGTGACCTAGCATGACCACTAATGATGACGTGTCACGGATGTATATCATTTTGAGGACCGTGTCCTACGTAAATACAACTATTCCACGCATTATATTCGCGAATATATATGCATTATATTCGCGAAAAGAAGCATGTTCGCGCCACGGCTCGAAGAGGCGAAAACATATATGCAAGGGTTCGCTTATGACGTAATATCTCAATGACCTCACCTAGCATGAAAATAGTTTTGGTGTCAAAATATGTAAAATTAACCGACAAGCAAGTACTGAAAGTTTGGTTGGGCTGGCTCCTATGCTTAAAGTTTTCACGAAAAACCGAGGAGGCACCCTATTTGACACCCCCCCCCGGCAGTACCGGGTTAACTGGAGTATTCTGACATTTTCCACTGAGAAAGGAGTTATGGGCACTGTTCTGATACTGGTGATGGGCTGTGACATATTTTAACCATGTCTTTTTTCTTATCTTCCGAACCGATTCTACCGAAATTTTGTGGGCAGAAAGCCTTTGTTATGATCTTACGAGTCGCAGAGGCTGAAGACTTAAATCAGGTCCATCGAGGTCAAACGAGGTCAAACGTCAAATGAAAAGCACCCTCTCCTTTTTCTACATCTACTGAACCGATCACAAGTAAATTTCGTGCAACCCTGGTTCGTATAATGAACTTACGTGGCGCAAAGCGTGGTTCACCAGTTCAGGTCAGTTGTCAACCCAGGTCAATGCCTGAAAATGCTGCATTTTGTCAAAACAGAACCAATACAGCCTGATGGGTTGTTACTAGACAGGGTGCCCTGATATATCCGTAAGTCAAGTGGCATACTTCGCTCATCTGAGGTCATCCGAAGTCAGCAGGTCAACAAAATACATTCTCACAAAACCCAGCTGAAATCATCTGCGTATATCTGGAACAAAGGCAGGAATGTTGTGCCTTCGCGAACTGACCTCGAATGACCTTAACTGGCGTGATGTAGCCTGCATATGTTTTGCTATATGTATCCTTTACAAAGTCCCATATTTTGGGTGCCTGACCTCGACTGCCTTTGGCTGATCTAACTTAGGTGACTTGTGCTTCGAGATAAGCAAGTCAACTACAGTAATTTTATACGTAACTTCCCACAAGGTTTCAATGAGACTGGATGAACAGTTCTCCAGGAAAAAGGAAGGATGCTTTATATTCGTCATCTGACTTTGGTTGACCTTGAATGACCTGACCAAGGCTACCTGCACCTTCGAATTGCAAGTTCATCACACAAACGTACTCTCTACAATGTTTTGTAGCTGGCTGCCTGGCAGAACCTATTCGGTGCGCAGCACGGTACCCGTCTTACGGTCCGACAGGCGTACGGCCGCCCGCCGCCGTCGGGTGACCGCGCAAACGGCCACTACACTTCGCCGGACTGTAGTGGGAAAATTACCAGCCGATTTGGCAATTTCAAAACGCGAAAGAGGCTAGGAGTTAATAAGCGGACAGACGAAGTTTCGGCGCTGTATCGCTGTTGTTGTTGTTGTTGTATTGCTGTTGCTGTTGTTGTTGTATGCTGTTGCTGTTGTTGTTGTATGCTGTTGCTGTTGTTGTCGCGAGAGCTGAGCGCAAAACACACGAGGGTGGGCGACGCCCGTCCAGTCCGCGCGCGTGCTACAGAGCCGGACTGGATTTGACGGAGCCGGGTCACGAGCAATGTTCGACACGTACCGGCATCTGCAGCGGCGGGTCACGCAGGTCGTGTTCGGTCAGCATCAGCAGCGCGCTGCCGTCGATCTTGTGCTTGTCACAGAGCAGGTGCGTGTAGCCGGCGAAGCCGCTGTCGGAGAGCCAGCCGCGCACGCGTTCCACGTCCCACTCACTCACCGCCTCCATTCTGACGGCAGACCAAGCATGGGCTACACCGCCTACATTCTGACAGCAGACCAAGCACGGGCTAAACCGCCTGCATTCTGACGGCAGACCAAGCACGGGCTACACCGCCTGCATTCTGACGGCAGACCAAGCACGGGCTACACCGCCTGCATCCTGACAGCAGACCAAGCACGGGCTAAACCGCCTGCATCCTGACGGCAGACCAAACACGGGCTACATTCTGACAGCAGACCAAACACGGGCTACACCGCCTACATTCTGACAGCAGACCAAGCACGGGCTACGCCGCCTGCATCCTGACGGCAGACCAAGCGCGGGCTAATAACAACCAACACGCTAACCGCCTGACAGCAGACCAAACACGCCGCCTGCATCCTGACGGCAGACCAAGCGCGGGCTAATTCCTGACGGCAGACCAGACAGCAGTCAGCAAAACAGCACTAGGTACTTCGAAAGTAAGTTAAAATACATTCACTGAATGACAAAACTGGGACCAATTTGAACCACACGCTGCTGAGTCACCCGACATTTCAATGTGCTATTAATGTAACTAAGTGTTAAACGTATTTACATATGGCCTTAACAATTATTGGAAATAAACATAAAAGGCAGGGTCCGTCACCTCACATTTTAGATGAAACGCCTATGCAATGTCAACTGTGGCATGACATGGCTGATGTTGTGGTTGTGAAATCTTCACGTCATCGTTTTCGATTTTTCAATAGACAAGGGCCGCATTTGTTATTTTCCATGCTTTTCAGGATTAACTGCGGTGGGAGTGTGTAGTAAAAAACGATCACCGACAAAAAACAACTTAAAAATAATGCCCGTTAAAAACCGGTATCTTTTTCTTGTTATTTGTCTCCTGTCGGGACATTAGAATTCATGTAATTAATTCTCGCTACAAATGCAGAAGGAACTTCAACCACTAAAAGTTAACAGTCCAAATATTTGGTTCTTTAGGGGCCAGGTGCTAAACCAGACAACAGGTGCAGGTGCTTTGCCCACATCTTTACCGATAGTAGGCTACCTTTGCCTAATCTCAATTGTCTTCCGTACTATTCTGCAGTACTAGTTTTTCTCCGTCGCTACCGCATATGACTGCATGGTGTTGCGGATACCCCTGCACTCGAAGAAATAGGTAGGCGCTCGACCTCTTTCGGTCGTTCACTCCCTCCGGCGCAGCTGGAGCCATACGAGCATGCTATTTCATTACTGCCCCTTTTAAGACGGATAGGGGCTTATGGATATCATTTGTCTTCAGTTGGTTGGTTATCATAAGATGATTATCATTCGCCTTTACAAACTGGTTGCGCCGGCGGCTGTCCATGGATTTGCGATCCGTATGCCATGGGCATAAAAGAGTTTATAAGCTTTCGACCAGACTACGAAAGTGCGGAAAGGACACGAATATGTCATCGTTTGTCCTCTTCTCGTATGCAGGTCTGGACTGAATGCCGCGTTGGTTTTTACTGCACGTTGTATGATGCTGTCGTGGCACCCATTTGATCGGAGGACGTTCTTGACTGTGGCAAGTTCTTGTAGCAGGATGGTCTCCCCGCTGCATACCGGTTGAGCTCTACTTGCCGTGTTCCTGATTACGGTAGTGTTCATGCCACAGGGGTAGTCAGTCAAATTTTAGAAAAATGTTTGTTATAGTAAGCTTTCTGCACACTGAAGTCAGTGGATGTGATCCATATTTCTCTGCCAAAACGTGCATAAGAAGAAGCTGGCCGACTATTTTTTAGTGATTCTGTTCGAGGGTCAAAAACCGTTTAAATATCCACGGAACTCATCCAAGGCAGCTTCGCCATGTGGCCAAATAAAAAATGTGTCGTCCACTTACCTTTTCCACACCTCGGGTTGAACCTCAATTTCATGCGGAAGGGAAGACGCTCGGATCCCCTTTCCCTCCCCGACGGTTCATCCGGCGCAAAAGCCAAATCATCCGCGCTCAGGTATTACACGCTTGTCGGAAAACGCGTATCGTTTTCCGACAATATGACGCCGCACTCGGAAAGTAAACTGGAAAAAGAAGTTACCTTTTCTCGGTCGGACATCACGCTACGTTTTCACGTCGTCTCCCTGTTTACACAGGTACCCGTTAGACAAGCTCTTGAAATGCTCTGTCAAAAGCTATCGGAAAACGATATACTTTTCGGAAAACGATATAACGATATACTTTTTGAGCCCCGTGACATCTGAGTGGAAGCACTGAAAAAAGCTATTGTTAGTTTGCCTGGACTGCTGCTGTTTTTAGTGCCAAGGAAATTTCTACGAACAAAACAAGGCGACAACAATGTGCCTGAGTCTATCTGCACTCCTTGCTCATGTCTTTATGGATCGCTCGGAGGAAAAGGTTCTCAATACAGCTTCATTGAACCCAAGATGTGGAAAGGGTCTGTGGAAGTCACATTTGTTATGTGGTCAAATGGCGAATCTGTCTTGAATAAGTTACATGCATTTTTAAAAGATTTGCCTCGCATTTAAGCTCATCATGCAAAAAGAAGCAAACAGCCAGCTTTCTTTCCGAGATGTTCTGGCAAAGAAACATGAATCATATTTGAAAGCCCCAGTGTACAGGAACAACTACATCAGATGTGTTTCTCAAACATGACTTCAAGTACCCCTTGGCATGAAGACTAGCATAATCCAAAACATGGCAAACAGAACTCAACTGTCATGCAGCGAAGGTGCTATTTTAAAACAAGAACTTGACCAATATCAAGAAAATCTTGAAATTGAATGCATACCCTGACAGCATCCTACAACATGGAATGAAGAAAGCAACACAGCACTCAACCCTGAGCCTGAATACAAGAAGATAAAACAATGATACATTCATGCTCTTCCCTTATGTTTTAAGCAAAAGAATATAACAGCTACCCTGTCCCCATGGCACAAAGGCTGCAAATCCATCCAGTTGCCTGTGCAACCAGCTTGTAAAGACTGAGGGAAAGCAACCACCATCCTGCATAAAATGGCCAGTATATCAAATAAAATGCTCCTGTGGCTCCAGCTATGTTGGAGAAACAACCATATCTGAAATCTATAATCAATAGAAGAAATAGAAATCTGACTGAAGGAGCACATCACCCACAATGAGTTCACAACACATCCTGGATCTTGAACATTTCTTCCAGTGCAAGGGGATCTGCAATACCACAAAGTCATGTAGGAAGCAACAAAGAAAAATTGGCACTGCAGAACAGCATGGGAAAGACCCACTATTAACCATGATATGGGCAAAGTTCAAATCAGTCCCATCTGGCACCTAGCCCTTGAACTTATATACCTGAACTGTTAAACTTTGGCAGATGAATGATCTTCTGGACTGTTAACAAGGAAAAATAACACAAATTGTGTTGTTCTGGCAAGCAATGATGAGAAAGTTGACAAATAGCTGGTGTGAATGATGCACTTGCACCTGCAAGACAGGGATCACAGCTTCATCTTTTCAGGTGTGAATATTTTATATAGTTTTCTCGTAACAACCATTTTATGTTTCATAATTCCTGAGAACTGTACAGTTTACCTTTAAGACTTTGAATCACATCCAACTTTTGACAGACATCTAAAAACCCACAATGCATCAGCAACTAGTGTTTCAGACATGTTTCTGCAGCAACAGGCCTGCTTAAACAAAGGCACAGGTGAACACATTCCCTTTAAAGGGATGTGCAATGTTTTAAACCCCACCACATTTCTAGATACTTCTGTGCCATTTGCCAAGATATTCATTTTAAAATGTTAGTTTCTGTAATCTCATGCTCACAATGTGACGGCCATGCTACAATCAAGGTGCATCTAAAAACTCAGTTATTGCCCCAAATAATTGAGCTCACGTCACAATGGGTGACTTGAACATTGCTTTCTTAATCCATCTGCATAATACCTGCCTCCTATGGTACATGAATTGGAGCTTATTCTTGCCACAATGCCACTACATGTTCACATACTTATGCAGCACTGGCTAAATTGGTGAAATTTACCATAGTTGTGCAGAGGTGCCATTCTGAGTAATGATTGATGGGGCAAAGCTGAGGTCACAAGAAGCTAAACTCCCATAAAATGTGTGTTTTTCAAAGGGTTTCACCTACTTTGTTTCATCCAATGGAAATTCATAGCCTTTTTTGGCTACTTACCAAACAAAAAGTTGGGTATAGCACCATGGATATAGGTATGTATGCATCTGCATGCATGCATATATATATATATGTTTTATTAAAAACAACCTCATGTTCCGCATTTACTAATTTCTTGTTGTATCACTCAAGTTCTCAGGTCTTTCCTGTAGCAAATCCATTGAGATTATATATCAGATGCACAAAATTATTCATGCTCTGCAAATAATTTTCAAATAGTTACTTGTGCCAACCTTTCACTACTCCAAATATAAGTGTCTCAAAACATTAGTACATAAACTAATGAATAATTCTGCATACCTGACATATAATCTCAACAAACTTACTAAAGCAAACACCCAAGAACTGAAACAGAACATCAAGATACTAGTTAATGTTGAACATGCAGTCATCTTCTTTTTTAACAAAACATGTATCAAAGAAAAAGACATAGGCAGAGGAAGGACTATGAGGCAGGCAGAAAGCAAATGATCACATTATTCTTTATCCTCCACTTTCCACCTGCCTCTATCCAATGTGACTGTTTTTTGCTAATTTTTGCTAATATTTTTTGCTAATATTGCCATATTTCCCCTATTGGAACTGGCAGAAAATATTTTGGGGGGACCAAACCAACATTGAGAGGACCAGGCCAACAATGGGGGGAGGCACAGGGAGAAGGTTGGAAAAGGTGTTTTTTTTTGGTTCTTAAGAAAACCATAGAAGATGGGCTTGGGAACATTTTACACTCAAAAAGTTGAATCTTGTGCCTCCATTTAAAGCTGCATTATAACCATGTTGACAAACTTCTAACTCTAGAAGCAAATGACTCTGTCATCATCCAGTAACAAGCAGGTATGATGCCATAATTGACTTACGCAAAGAATGCTAACTTAAACCAGCATTTCTGCTTGCACAACTTTGTGCCCCAAAACGAAAATTACACAGGCATCAAGAACAAAAAAAATCCAAGCCCTGGTCAGGGCCCTCCCAAGAGAATGAGAAATGACACCCCTGGAGCCATACCAGGGCAAACTTCAAAGCACAATTAAAACACGTACAAATGTGTATGATGGTGTTATTGGCTTTTCAGTTATACATTACGCACTCCCACCTGACTTACTGACACAAGTATGACTAACATCGAAATCAGTACCTTCGTCAGAAATGGCTCACAATGAAACCAGCATGTCTTCCTCGGGAAAAATTACTGTCGCAAAATGATAGGACTGAAGGCGCTTATACCAACGTCCATTACATGCTATCTAATCCGCTGCCGACTACTTGTTTCTCGGAAAGGAAGCGACCTATGTGTATCCACAGTCTAGATCGTCGTACTTGGCCCATAACTGTGAACATTTAGTGCTACCAAATTATGAAGGCCTAACTGCGATATCCAAATTTTTTAAATAATTTGCGTCACAAGTTTAATCGGAAATATGTTTATACCAACGCCGGCGATACCACATCAAGAATTTCTATGATCTATGGCTAGGACTCCGGAAGGGGACTGAAGGTCTAGACTCCCGTTATACAAATGTTTTAACCTTGCCCATAAGGGGGCGGGGGGTTGCAGCCCCCTCCAGGTTTTCCACAAGTTGACCCAGAACGATTGCTGCGATTACTTGGAAATTTTCATCGAACCTCGCCGGTCGTCTCAAAAGACGCAGTAGCATGGGCTTACCAACATCTTAATTGACAACTGCTGCGCTCGTCTTTGCCCAGAAGTAGTCAAAAGCGCCATGTTCCTTGACCCGGTGTGAGCTTGCCCACAACCACTGCGACCACATCTAGGGAAATTTCCCTCTTCCAAGGAAATCGGTTCGGATCTGAGGTTCTGGGAATATAAGCTGAAATGTGAGGAAATTTATCAGGTGTGGACACCTAATTCATTTAGTTAATTAAGTTTAACAAATAAAGCTATCTTCAGGCACAAAAAAGATGAAACCTTCGCTCTCTTCACTTCCTCAGCACAGACGTCATTTGGTAGTAAATTACCGAGTATTTATGTGCATGCCATAACTTACCTCTGCTGCACCAAATACATTCGCGTTTCCCCCGATACTGTGCGCAAATACATAACACTCCTGGCGGACAAATGCCAAGACAATAACGTACTACGTGAATTGCATTAACACGCCCCCGACTTGGAGGTGCAATTGACCGCCCCCCTGAGGTTTTTCCGAGACTGCGAGAGAACGAACACATGCAGCGCCACGAAACTTTGTGTACCTTTTGCTTGATTATTTTTACCCCTTCTGCCTGATTTTTGACCTTAGGTCAAATAATTCGTCTGACCCCGGTCAGGTCAAGTGAACCTGTCCAAAATAGTTTAGCACCCTCTAACTTTTTTGCGAAACATGATATCACAATAAAACTTTCGAGGGTTAGAGATTTTGATAAATGCAACAAAACTGCAATCTCGGACTCTTCGGAAATGTCCGGGTCATTGACGTAAGGTCAAGCCCATTTTCAACATAAGTCGTCGTTTTTTCGAAAACTGACGGATTTTTTTTTAAACAGTATGAGTTTGGGAAAATCCAGACATCCAGTTTCCGTCAATGGGCAAAGTTTCAGTGATCTCCCACCACTGACCTGAGGTCAGGTCACGAATAACTGTTATGAGTCAAAATGCACTGTCATCGAAATCGGCGATGAATGACTCAGATCGGCTTGAAACGGGCAGAACTGGCTCGCACAGTTGCAACCAATACCAGGAAGGCCAAAAAGTTTCAAAATTGCATATTTTCGGAATAAACAGATTTTTGCGAGTAAAGCTCCGCCAATTGTGTAGATTGATAACTAAAATTTAAACATGCGAAATCATCCCAAGAACCATTAGGATCAAGAAACAACACTTGGAATGGCACATTTAGCAAAAATAAAACAACGTCAAGACTAGTCCCCGTTAATTTCATACCGCCTTCGTCGGCGGCGCCGGCCTTGCAGCGTTGCGAAAATCACCGTATCTTTAACCTAACGTTTCTGTGTTCATATGAAAGGAATAGGAGAAATTAGGCGTGTATCGTCATCTGTAGACTTTTACCTGTCCGCTGGTGCCTGTATCTAGACTTCATTAGTCACAGCCCTTGAAATTCAAGCCGTTTCTCGGTCTCACGCAGTCGGCTATGAGAAAACATATATAGGACGTAAATGGCTTACATATTATCTAAAACTAAAAATGAGACCAGTTTTGAGCTCTACTCTTCACGAGCTTTCTCGTGGTGTGCTTATTTTTGTCGCGCGACCAATCGTTCATGAGTTAGAGGGGGCCGTCAACCGCCGCCCCCCCCAGTCGAGCGTGCATGCCGGCGACCCACAGTCAGGCGCGGGTTAAGACAGGCAGTCAAAGTCCCGAAATGTCCTTCGATTAAATAAAACATTATTTAAAGCAAGTCTGGATGCAACGGCTACGGCAGGGTTTGGCCGGCTGAGCTGGCGCGCTGGCGCGCTCGTTTAGCCCTCGCCTCGAGGGCGCGGCCGGTATTCGTCCCGTCTGTGATGAACACTGCGCGCTGTTCGGCCGTGCATTTCTGCCGTTTATTGATCGTACCCAGCATGGTTTTATCCTTTTCGTATGCTGCACATCCAGCTCTGCGGACGGAAACAGTATTAGGACAATGTTTGGGGGTATGAAAACTAACGAAACACGATATCTAGGAAAAAGGCACGCCAAAAATGGAAATCGAAACCTTGGGAAATGTGGCTGGACCCGCGCGGTCACACTGCCCACCATGTCCATGGCCTCGCGGAGGCTTATGGAAGGTTTCTGCACCGCCTTTGCCAACGAGGTGACGCAGGGCTTCTTTTAACATGTTAACTGTGAGGAATACCCCCCAGACGTACACTTTCTCCCTACTCAAGAGCCTTTGCCCAAGCAAAAGAAAAAAAAACAGCCAGTAGAGCGACAACTGTGGTCAGTGGTGACGATTTGTACTATTTTAAGAGAGCCCCTGCCCACGCAGTGTTGATTTGGGGCCCAACCAATGTTAGTTTGGGACCCCCCAATACTTTCGGCCGGTTTTAAAGGGAAACGATGAATAATAACGAAAATAACAGCCGCAGTAGCTAAGAGAATAGGCAGGAGTTAAAGAATAAAGTATAAAACGATATATATATATATATCTTTCTTTCCTTCTTCTACGTACATAAATATATATACATATATATATATAATATACCTACATACATGTGGATAACTGCAATTTTAATAAATAGTGTAAACAATTATAACGTTCCGCTGGTCAAGATAAAGTGGGCAAAATCCATTGAGAAAATGGCATTTTGGGGAGATTAGGTTGTCGGGCCTTCGGCTGGGCCCCCAATCATTTTCAGAAATCGACACCCCTGTGGTCGTCGCCTTCTAACGTAACCAGGGGAGTATACCATACGGCGCTGCGCACGAGAAGCTCTCGCAAAACAACATTCTTTCAACGAAAGATGTTTTGAATCGTGGATTAATTTGAGAGCGCACTTGGAAGCATTACTTTATTATAAGTATTGCAGGTAAATCTAGCGACCGGAGGCAACTTGCCTCCGGTCAGCGTATCTGTCTGTCTGTCTGTCAGAATAACGCACCGACGTGCAAAACAACGGTGAAAGAGGCGAAGCGCTGAGTGCTCCCAAGTCACCGAGAGTCGCGGACAACTGACTGCGAAGCAAGAAGATCTTAATCCCGTAAATTACGCGTTCTATCCACCTGACGGCGGAGAGCATATGGCTGACTCCTCGCGAAACTTCACTCCCTGCAGAGGCTCTTGGCCACAGAGGATGATCGGGACCTCAAAGAACGTACGATAATCATCGGGACACTGGATTTCGGCGAATTTCTCACGGCAGCAGGCGACGACACGACCCCTGGAGAAGACAACCGTCGCGGCCGTTGCTGACTCCAGGCCGTCACGCATCATGGGTTCAAACTTGCCGTGATCAGCGTCCATCTCGTCTTGAAGCGCTTGAAGAAGGAGATCCCGGTACCAAAGACGGACCGAAGCGCGTGAAGAAAGCCGTCTCTGCCACCAGTTTGAAGATATGATGACGACAAGCAGAGAAGGAGCTGTCGAGGTGGTGGAGGTGATGTCCAAGCTCATGCCGGCGTCCTCATCCGAGACCTACCAGTCTTCCAGACAACCGCCTGCGGGCTGCGGAACACCGAGGACATTAGCGACACGTCTTGGGCCGGTTGCAATGGCAGGGAGTCGGGGAGCCCACCTTCTCGTTTCCATTGTCGGGTAACGGCTCACTGTCCCAGAGGACCACTGGGTTGGGAGGCGCGGAGAAAGAGTGCCGGATTTCCTCTGCAATGGTTTTCCTCTGCGATCTACGCGACCTCCTGATCGAGCTTCTATTATCACCAGTTAAGAAGAGCCGTGGCCGAGCGCCGAGGCCGTCGCCGATAGAAGATGGACCGCGGAGCCGTCACTGAGCTTAGTCTGACCGAAGGCTGCTGCCAGGCCAGGAGCGACGATGCTCTTTGCTCTCCTGCAGGGTCGCTTCGAAGGAAAAGGCAAAGGGCTGCGTGCCATTCTCATCCGTCAACTGCGTGCTGTCGGTAGACGAGCATTCCAACCGGGCAATGACCTCCTGCGCGGCCTGCTCTTCAATTTAACGGCGGGCTCCTTCTGCGGCCTGCTGTTGTCGTTGAAAGCTCGCTTCTCTTTCCCAGAAAGAAGCTTATCGACCCCCACCACGAAGCCTCGGTTGCCTGGCTCCCGCTGGGCAACTGCATTTGCCAGCTCGGTCCCAGTCAAGCGTCCTCTTGGGCTTCGTTGTAACGTTCCACTCCGGGTAGCGGAAATGGGCGCTTTGTTCCACACCCTCATCACTTCGCGGATAAAGGTCCATGGAGAATAAACGACTGAGTCCATGGAGACTGAGTTCTTGCTGGGAACACAGGGAACAGTGTTCTTTGAACTAAATGGGCTCGCAATGCAAAAAAAAAATCCTGTGTAAATTTCAACAAAACAAAAAAAAAATAAAACCTATTAAATTGTTTCACTCTCAGCACTGTACAAACCAGTGACATTCAACCGTCGCGTGACATTGGTTAAAAGTGTTGGATCAAGGCCATGTTGTGTACGCAAGACTTCCTCCCAAAGACACATCAGTTAATGGGGAAGCACTCTGGAAATGTCTTCATCGTAATTCATCCGTAGTATTCGGGATTACCCTACTGAATACAAGCACGCACGCACGCACACACACACACACATTCTGTTGAGACCCAGGCAAAAGTAGCCAACTGAAAATGACAAAACCTGGGAGCATGAGTTAACATGAGTTAACAAAAGTGCCAAATTTGGAGGGATTTTGACAAGTCGTGCTTCCGTGCATGCGCAATGGCATGTAAATTAGTGTTCAAAGGCACTCAAATCCTCTAAATATGAGGCTTAATAACGGCTTTTGTCACAATGCCCTGTGCTCAGAATGGTTTCCAATTCGTCATACGAGGTTTCTCAGAGTGAAGCAAAGAAAACGATAGAACCGTTCCATAGCTGTATTCAACGTAAGACCATGCTTGAGATCATGTTGGATGACGAATTCCACTCTTGACATGCCTCCTTCGTGGTTTGCGTCGCTGCTTCTTGGCGACGTGGAAATTATAGCGGCAATCTCGTGCTGGGAGGCAGCAAAGGAGGATCCCACAGGTGCGGCACTACGTGCTGGTCTCCTTTTCACACACCTGTAACAGTTTGAACGCTACGCGTGCCTGTGCCTACGGCAGGTGCTCTTCATGCCTATTCATGCGTCTTCGTACTTGAAGGCCTTGGTGCCTTTAGTCTCCGTCGCCGTTCGGCCGGCGGTACGTCATCTCCTCCCCTGTTGCTGTCTTCACCGCCAGTACTGCCGGCTGTGTTTGTGGTAGCTTTTTCTTTTCCTTCCAGCATTCTTTCGGCCACGTCGTATTCAAGCTCCAGCATCTTCACTGTGTCTGCTTGCGACATGCCCGCTTCCTGACAGTCCTGCTTGTACACCAGCCAGGCGTGCACGGCCGCTACCTCCAGAAAACGTAAAATGAATCTCATGGTCCACTTGCTGGTCATTTCACTTGGTCCATAGTGTGCTGTCGCTGAGGCCAACTTCCCCCATGTACCTGTGCGCTTGGATGACGGGCAGTCGACGACGTCGATGCAGGACTTCTCTTTGCGACTGTACTGTCTCGTGACGTCACAGGGGTGAGACCCATGCTTTGTTGACGCGAGATGCACATGGCTTGTCACGTCAGTCACTGCGATGGTGCCGTCACTTCTCGCGGACGTCAGACTGGTCCCCCTTTTCTGCGTCTTCAGGGCTTTCTCTTCAGAGAGGTTTACACCGTGAGGGATGCAGCGTTTTCTGATCGTCCCTGTTCCATTCATGTTCTCCTGCGCCTTCAAGTGTTCCAGCAGCCTCGGGGGTTGTAAAGATTCTATTTAAACCGCGCACGACCGTCGGTCGACGACGATCACGCCCGACTGAGAGGAGGCGGTTGGCCGCCCCCTCTAACTCACGAACGGTTGGTCGCACGATAAAAATAAGCACAGTGTTGGAAAGCCTGTGACAAGTAGAGCTCGAAACTGGTCTCATTTTTTAGTTTTAGATAATATGTAAGCAATTTACGTCCTACATATGTTTTCTCATAGACGACTGCATGAGACCGAGAAACGGCCTGATTCTCAAGGGCTGTGACTAATGACGCATAGGTAAAGGCACCAGCGCACAAGTAAAGGTCTGCAGATGCCGATACATATCCAAATTCTAGGATTTGTTCAATATATACGCCGAAACGTTGAGTTAAAGACACGGCAATTTTCACGCCGGCTGTTGACGGACGCCGAAGCCGTACGCAGTAAGAAAATAACGGGAACTTATTTTAGCGTTCGTTTACTTTTGCGATACAAGCCTATCCGTGTAAATTTTATTGATCTTAATGGTTCTTGTGATGCTTTATCATGCTTAAATTTTGGAAAATTCATTAGGTACCAATCTACACAATTGGCGAAGCCTTTTCTAGCCTTTTCGGAGCCTATTCGCGAGAGCCTGTTGATTCCAAAAACATGCAGTTTTTTAAAACTTTCTGAGGCTCTTACGTCTGTGCAAGCCAGTTCTGCCATTTTTTTACCCATTCTGAGTAATTTATCACTGATTTTGATGGTGGTACATTTTGGCTCACAGCAGTTATTCGTGACCTGGCCTCAGGTCAATGGCTGGAAGTCATTAATTCTTTGCCTATTAACGGCACTACATGTCTGCTTCACTCCACACTGAAAATGTTATGAAAAATCCTGCCAATTTCCGAAAAAGCGACTTGTATTAAAAATGGGCTTGACCTTAGGTCAATGACCCGGAAAATTCCGAAAAATCTGGGATAGCAGATTTGTTGCATCTATCAAGATCCCTAATCCCTGAAAGTATTATTCAGATATCTTGTTTTCCGAAAACGTTACAGAGCGCTAAACTTTTTTGGACATGGGTCCATTTGGCCTGACCTAGGTCAGACACCTGACTTGACGTCAGGTCAAAACTTTCACACAAGGTGTAAAAATGATCAAGCAAAAGGTACATGAAGTTTCGTGACGCTGCGTTTGTTCGTTCTCTTGCAATCCTAGAAAAACCTCAGGGGGGCGGTCAACTACCCCCAGTCGGGGGCGGGTTAAGTACACACTGGTACCAGGGGGAAGCGAGCGGATAAGCCTGATTACCACGGACTCCGACAAAGAACACGGCTTTCCGTTCGCAGGTCCTTCACTGAGCTTCTTTCTCGGATACGGCTCGAAGTCCAGGACCAGTCCCTCTGGTGTCGCCAGCACAAAGTTTCTTAATCCCTGTGGATTAAGAGCACATACTGTTTGAGGTTGGCATTCCCCGTGAATGGCATCATCTGTTCGTCAGTGCAGACATTCTTCGGCCTTGGCAGTTTCAGGCGGGCTTCGCGAACCTTCTCCATAAAAGGTCTGATTTTCCACAAGCGATCTTTGTCGCGCTCATCTTGAAGCACTTCGCTGCCACGGAGGACTCTCAGGCTGCTTCGTATCTAGAGAGTCGATTGTGTGTTGCTGCATCTACGATCGCGCAAATACCCGTCTTAAGTGATCACTAAAGGCGTATCCACAGGAGTTCGGGTACCGACATCATCACGGACACTCCGTGATGAAGTCGAATTGAATTGAATTGAATGATTCACTTTCTTCCGGGGAAGAGGTTGCCAGTCCGAAGGATCAGGTTTTGATTGCTTTACTTGGCGATCTTCGTGAACACTAATGGAGCAACGAACATGAAGAAACAATCCATGGGGTCCTTCGGATGGTTCACAGGCTCACCTCCTCATCTCGCCTTTCCAGCGGTGCAGGTCTGAAGATCCCATCTCGGTGGTAGAAAAGCCTTCTCGGAGGACCCTCAGAAGCAGGCTGGTCACCACCAGGGCCGACTTGGGCTGGAACAGGATCACCCGTCTCGTCTGTCGTCATCTTCAGATTCTTCGGATGAGTGGGATTCATCTTGGCCGCCGGCTTGACCAGCATCAGAGTGAAACTCTTCTTCTGATGACTCTGTACTCCATACAGATGTCCCCATCAGAGTCATCTAGAGCTGCTAGTGCAGCAAGGACTTGAAATGCGGTTTCCAGGACAACCGGAAGGAAAGGAAAGGACCTCAAGGATAGCAGAACGAATAGGTAGATGTCAGGAGTTCCATGCTTTTAAAATTGAAACATTCAACATTATCTCGTTTACAGCAGGAGCAGATCAAGGGAACAACGAGGTCATGCTCCTTCTCCCAGAGACGCCGCTTAGACAGTGAAACCCAGGGAAAAACGCCGAAAATTATTCACTTTGGGGGTCGCAAACGATCATACCCTGCGACGAAAGTATGGATCCGCTGCTGTTTTGTAGTTATATGCCAAATTACACGATAAATCGGTGCCATTGTAGCAAAATGTGCGAAATTTGATATGTACTCGACACATTTGTATTTCGAATGATGTCTGAATAGCATGAAACAAACGAACACCATCACCCTGACATGCGTGCGCTTATATCGATTAAACAGAGGCCCGATACCCAATGCGCACAACAGTAGACAAAACCTGGTTTGCTAGATTACCCATGTCCATTCTTGTGTACATGCTTCCGTTACCCTGGATGCCCAATGTACGTCTGTTTGTACAACCAGTTCTTATAATGCGAATACATAGACATTTGCGGTGAGTCCTGGGCCCATAACGACAGCCAACACAAAATAATTCCTCCTCTTGTAAAAGCAGGCGTAAAAATTGACTCACCAGGAAAAATTGTTCAGGCTACGAAAAAACAAGCCTGTGGCTCGGTGTCCATCACAGTGTTCATCAAAATTCATAGATTATTTGAAGAAGACAGGATTACAACATGACAAAAATTAACCCTTAAAAGCAACGTATGTATTATTAGCTGATGACAATAATTACTTACAATGCAATACATCTGAAATAACGAAAAACTACTTTCAAAGCCGTCACGCACCGGAAGTCGGCGGGCGTTGCGAGTCTACCATTTTCAAATGACTGGCGACCTCAAAAGACCTTGAATAATTCTCTGCCTCCAGATGTTTCTACAGAACTTCAGCGGAGAACACCAAGTCCAGTAACCAAGGAAAATCATATTTGGTGAATCCCTTGAAAACTGCGAATCCGTGTACACTCCAGTGCCCAAGACTCAAGGGTACTTTACAGACACCTCGATAGCCAGGCTTTCTCACGCGGAGGATCTCCCAGAAACCTCCATGGCTTCCTCAAGCGGTCCTGTAGGCTTTCCTAAAGCAAACCCTAAAACCTCCTCACAGGGGCTTCCGATACCTCTCTGAGCAGGCCCGTGAGACTTCATTAGAGGACCTCCGAGACCTACGCCCAGAGACCTTTGGGGCTTCGCCGAAAGAGCCTCCGACACCTCCCAGAGCGGTCCCCAGGGGCTTCCCAAGAGGCCTCAGAAGCATCGGAAACGGCCACCGAGGCCTCCCGGACGGCCTCCGAGACCTGCCTTTGGGAAATCTCTTCCGGAGGCCCTTGGAGGTCAGAATCGTGCCGCAGAAGGCCCCATCGGCCACCTCTCGCCGCGACGAACCGATGGGGACTTCCTCAAACACTCCGTAATAAGAGTCTGCTGGATCAAAGAATAGTGGTGTGGCGTCGGACCCATCCCCCAACCGGCTACGTTGCTGATCATAGGGCATAAAAACACATGAAAAGGAAGCAGGAAATCACACTTTACGTAACACAGCTCCTAAAAGGACGTACAGTTTACACGAGGCCATTCGCCTTTAGCATCCTATCCATAAGACGCGGGTAAAGAAAGAAAATTTTTGGGAAAGCGGCGTATAAACTGAATTGGTACTGAATGGCATTGAGTTTGCAAAAGGCCTGAGGAAGGCTGTGGGTTCGTTTCATCAAACGCCATGCCTTCTTTATATCTGAAGATCACCTGTCTTGAAGGCAATGCGATTATGCTTCAAAACATCTGATTTCCATGCCAAGAGATATAGCCTAGAACGTCGATTTTGACATGATTTTTTTGGTGCTGATATCGTCTAGAATAGCATGCGGAAGTGAGTTCATACAATTTATTTCGTTACTTTTTTAGAAATATTTTTATTTGGTGTCTTGTTTGTGAGGTGCCGGCATAAATAGGCTAAGCGGTCATGTACCACCAAACTGCCTTTTCGAAACACGGGGTTTGTCATAAATTTGCAGGTTTTTTAACTACTTACCTCCCGTTTACCGATCAGGCATCTATTCGCTTCAACGCATCCAGCCGCATATATTTCGACTCCGTTAGTGAAAAGGGGACTAAATGATACAGACAGAGAGACAAGAGAAGGGAAAGAAAGAGAGAGGGAGATAAAGATAGCACGAGAAAGAGAGAGACTGAGAGAAAGGGAGGTAGAAAAAGAAAGGGAGAGAAAGAGAAAGGCAGAGCGAGCAGCGAAAGAAAGGGAAAGAGCGATGAAGATTCGTTAGATAGCACCGGTATTTGCGTGCAATCTACAGAACAGATCATTTAGCTGGCATGTGACCATGGGTCTGCAAGCTTTTTCCTAGATGTTGCGTTCTTTTGCACAATGAGCGTAGTGGTTTTCCGAACGCAGAGATAAAATTGCACCGGTGCGCAGACGACGGGATCTGGTATAAAATTGCCAGTCCAGCATTATTGCGGCGACATTCTCAGCAGATCACGTCGTCTGACAACATGTCCTCCACCATGAAGGTAAGAGCATTGCCCGGCACATAGACTAGCTGAGTGTTAGGCGCAGTAGTCTGACGTAGCCGATCCCGTCCTTTTCCCGTCCTGTCTCAAATGTGCAGCACCTCATTCTAGAATGCTGGGGACGAGGACCACCAGACCCACTTCTGCCACAGAACAGGGTGTCTGGATCGTACGCAGATCACCTCGCTGCTCCGTTGTGGTGCGCCATGTTCCGTTGATGGAGTCCCGCTTAGAAACCAGGCGCTTCACAGACCCCGCCCCAACTGCGGGACAGCAATTGACCGCTGATCGGCCCCCGCAACACATCGAGCTCTCTGGCATCGGACATAGAGACGTGACATGTCATTTTAGCTAATGCTATATTTTACACCGCATGTGTAAGTCACACTATGGTTTAGTTCATAAAACAGTTCACGGTCGTCCTTGGATTGTGTTACATTGTAAAGAAATTAGGGTCTCAGCCCCGTTGGACGCGGGTTTCTCACGTACGCCGTCGACGTGGGGGGTGGCTGCCACAATCTTGTCTAATTTCCTCCTAACTAAGATGGAGCGACAAAACCCGGGCGTGTGGCTCGTCTCTATGTTTTCATTGACAAGTAATTTCGGTCCCTTGTGGTCATCTGGTGAATTCTCAGGTCACTGCATATGAGAATATTATATCGTCTGCCGTCCCCGTCGTTGCCCGAAGCAGTGTTATACTAGAAAGGCTTCCATGCCACTCTTTTGTAGTGACGTGGCACTAAAACTGACCAAACCTTGAATTCTGCGCCGGTTTTTGCCTTCTCCGCGCCGAGATCAGGTCAATGAAAGGTTAAATGTCCTTATCATCGTTTATGGCACGGCAAGTGTCGACGGATGTGGTTTGATGCCGCAGAATAATGTTCTCACCATTGATGGAGATAAAAATAGGTGCTGTTACTGAAATCAACACCGATAAATGCCCTAAGAGCGATTTCAATGCATTTAGATACCATAAGCTCAATAGCCTCATTCCACATCGGAACTGTCACTAAGCTTTCAAATCCCGGCATGACGTCAGACATACGCTGCAACAGCTATGCATCAAAACTGACCCCATATCTTTTCAAACTCCTGAGAAAGAAGCCAAAAACGTAGCTCGGAACTAGAAAATTGACTTGCAAGTCCCCGAGAATAACTTCATGACTGGGTGACCAAACAGGACCTGGTAATCATTTTTGGGGAGGAAAGGCGCGGAAAGGATGTAAAATGTGTCACAGGAAATTTCAAGTTCTTGACCCTGGCCTTTCACTTGCAGTCCCAGAAAAAGCCTCATCGGGAAGGGAGGGGGGGGGGTGGAACAATACCACCCTTGTCCAGCGAAGGCTAGCGTGGTCTACTGAGTCTGCCTTTATGATCCCCTTGATCCATCCCTGATGTCGTAATGAAACCTTTAGATAGTAGCAAGTCTTTGAGCACTGATGATTTTAAAGTCAGAGAATCTTGAGCCGACCATACAAAATAAGTTATGTTGTGATTTTACACAATTTTTAAAAACATACGGAACACGAATACCACCGAATTGCACCTTATAAGGTACAGTAATAAACTGCATATCATATGGAAAGTCTGATACCGCCTGATAAAATAAAAAAAAAATTGCCATATTAGGATATGGTAAACTTTTTATGTACTTTGAAATGGTTGATTGCAGGTGTATTATCAAGTGTAATATATTTCAGTTCAATGTGTAGTCATGAATTACGAAACCGTTACGTTTTTGGCAAAATAAGCAGTGAGTACCTAACTCATTCAAAGCCTGCTGGCCCAAAATCTGGCCAGTACGGTGTGAAAACCAACGAAAAGAGAGAACAAATCATAAAAGTGTTATTATATCCGTGATTGATATTGTAAAACTGATCACTTAGTTCCCAAAACTAAAGTTTTGAGCGCCATCTCTCGTTCTGACGAAGATGCCATTGCCATCATCACGCAAACATCATTAGGCAAAATGCAAACACGGAACATTGCAAAAAAATGGTCACCTGATTCTGACGATTATGACGTCAGGTGTGGAGCGCGTCTAAAACACAGCCTCCAAAGTTGCGAAAAACTCCACCACATATCTCCCAAAAACCTTTTATGCGCCCCCCTGTGACTAAGCTAATACCTCGAATGTTTGACAATGTGTGGGGAAAAAGAAAGCAGCCTGGAGTGCGGGTGGAGGTGAAGGAGGACTTGATAAATCGTAGTCGAAATGGGGTTCAAAATTCCCACGTTGAAGCTAGCCATTAAAAAAACTTTAGGAACGCAAACTTATGCAGCCGCACAGCATCAAAAGCAATGGGCTTGGAACATGAATTATTATCAGTTGAACCCGCAATATAAATTGCAAAATTGCCTCGTACAGCAGTTTTTGCTTTAATCCAATTAGAGAGGTTATCACACGTTGTCGATTAAAAAATGTGCCAAATTTCTGTTTTTCACCGCGAAGCATCTGACAGGACCTTCTCTTTTCAGCTGGTCGTTCTTTTCTGCCTGGTTGCCGCCGCTGCCGCCGGTTTCCTCGGATACGGCTACGGCGGATATGGTGGTTACGGCAGATACGGTGGATACGGCGGATACGGCGGATACGGCGGATACGGCAGATACGGCGGATACGGCGGATACGGCGGATACGGCAGATACGGCAGATACGGCGGATACGGCGGATACGGCGGATACGGCGGATACGGCGGATATGGCGGATATGGCGGATATGGCGGATACGGTGGATACGGCGGGTACGGCGGGTACGGCGGATATGGTAGATACGGCAGATACGGTGGGTACGGTGGATACGGATACGGCAGATATGGTGGATATGGTGGATACGGATACGGCAGACATGGTTGATATGGTGGATACGGATACGGCAAATAAGGCTGATGCGGCAGAAGGCACTGAAAATGATACGTCTGCGACACCTTGTAACACCGGTTAAACGGTTTCCGTAGCACTTTCTAAGAGGCCTTTCCATGAACAAGCATGCTTGATTGCCATGGTTTGGTCTCAGTTTTGAGTGATGTTTATGCGTGTTGCAAAGTCGGAAAAACCAATAAATAATAGGCACGTGGGAAAGACTGGGAAATGTGTGGAAGTATGGAATACAGCGAATGGCGCCAACCTGCACCGACTGGTGTCTTTGATGGGTTTTCATTTACCTATAGGTGGCGGACATCTTTGCCGTGCATATCTCAACACCCATTGATGTGATTTCGGCAACTGAAACGCCCATGAAATGTATCGTCACCCTGAGACCCCATATATGACCAACTAGTTCATTCCAAGGATGACATCACAGGTCAAACCTTCGGAAACGATGGTAAGCTGCCGACTGCAACGGTAACATCAACACGGAAGAACGATCGAAACTTGCGACATTCGGCTACAAATAGCTTATGCTGCCACAAACCAGCATGTTGAAAGCAAATCGAAGTCAATGTATGACACAAACACGAAATAACACAGTGATATGACCTTTCACCTTATCGCACGTTTCTGGCCTAGAATCTCACAACAAGCTAAAAAGAAGTGTTTGTTTGTCGGTGTCCCGGAGACTGATTGTTCCGGCAAGACTTGTCCTGGAAAACAAGCTCAAGCGACACTCAGTAAAGGCATCGGCCGATCGGTGTACGATCGGTTCTCAGAAACCTCTCCCAGCGGTTGTGCTCACCATTTGTAGGATTGCTGGAGCAGATTCATGAAACATGGCTTCACTCTCCGCCTGTCTTGATGAGCAGCCGTCATCTGACGATACTTTGTGAGACTGTGAGTCCAATGGTGGATATATAAATCATAATAACTCAGTCAATCCCAGTTATCGTCTTCAAATTTTCAAGGTGATGAGTGATGTACGCTAAATTTGCAGTGACAGCCCAAAAATGGTCGTTTGCTTCAATGTAAAAGTTTTGAAAAACTACTGAAGGACTGCGCCTTTCACGCAGGCTATAACCCATAGAAAACGGTCACTAAATCACAAGAACGTTTTGCTTTGCTGCAATTCAGTACCCACTCAAGGATCAATAAACAAGTCCAGCTGCCAAACTTCATTACAAGTACTGTTGTAATTTGTCGGGTTACCAACGAGAGCTATCCTGTAAAACACACAGGAATGGTTGTGGATCTGCTGGATTTGTCAAGCATAACATGAACGTAAAGGAAGTGGCATTCTTTCATTTACCACATCCGAAGTCATTTGGGGAGAGTTTGCTCTTTCTAAAAACAAAGATCATAGTGTGTTAGATATACAGTGCTCCAAACACAGGTAACAAGAGATTAAATTATGTTTCCTCGAATTTTCATTGCCTTGTAGGGCATAAATTTTTGCAACTCTTGATAGAAAATAAATTCCGTGTCATGTAAGATTATGGAGTTGTGACGTCCTAAATACAAACACCTGGGACCATTTTGCTTTAAATTTGCTGGTTCTCGCAGCTTAACCCGCGCACGACCGTCGGTCCGTCCCGAACACCGGCGACTGGGGGGGGGGGCAGTTGACTGCCCCCCTTTAACTCACGAACGGTTGGTCGCACGATAAAAATAAGCATACCGTTGGAAAGCCTGTGACGAGTAGAGCTCGAAAGTGGTCTTATTTTTAGTTTTAGATAATATGTAAGCCAATTTACGCCCTATATATGCTTTCTCATAGCCGACTGCATGAGACCGAGAAATGGCCTGAATCTCTATGGCTGTGACTAATAACGCATAGGGAAAGGCACTAGCGCACAAGTAAATCTCCGCGGATGCCGATACACGTCTAAGTTCCCTAGATTTGTTCAATATTTACGCCGAAACGTTGAGTTAAAGACACCGTAATTCTCCCATCAGCAGTCAGTGTGCGCAGCTGCCGTATGCAGTACCAAATTGACGGGAACTAATTTTAGCGTTCCCTTATTTTCGCCAAAAAAGACGATCTATGTCAATTTTATTGATCTTTGTGGTTCTTGTGATGGTTTCTCATGCTTAAATTTCGGAAACATTGATTAGTTGCCAATCTACAAAGTTGGCGGAGCTTTATTCGCGAGAGCCTGTTGATTTGCAAAATATGCTACTTTTTTAAACTTTTTGAGGTTCCTGGTATTAATTACGTCTGTGCAAGCTAGTTCTACCATTTTCTACCCATTCTGAGTAATTCATCGTCGATTTTGACGGTGGTACATTTTGGCCCATTATAGTTGTTCGTGACCTGACCTAAGGTCAATGGCTGGAAGTCACTGATACTTTGCCCAATGACGGTAACTAGATGTCTGCTTCACTCCACGCTAAAAATGTTATGGAATATTCCGTCAATTCCCGAAAAAACGTCGATATGCCTTAAAAATGGGCTTGACCTTAGGTCAATGACCCGGAAAATTCCGAAAATTCTGAGATAGCAGATTTGTTGCATCTATCACGATCACTAATCCCTGAAAGTATTATTGAGATATCTTGTTTTGCGAAAAAGTTAGAGGGTGCTAAACTTTTTTTGACATAGGTCTGTTTGACCTGACCTATGTCAGGCAAAAAGAGTAAACTTTTGACACGAGGCGTAAAATTGATGAAGCAAAAGGTACACAAAGTTTCGTGACTCTGTGTTTGTTGGTTCTCTCGCAATCCCAGAAAAACCTCAGGGGGGGCAGTCAACTGCCCCCCCCCCAGTCGGGGACGGGTTAAAACTGCCAATGACGATCGATATGAAACCTGGCATAAAAGGATATGTCCAAGGACGACGGCTTCGCTTTCCATCAGGTTTGCGACTTTCAATGTCAACCGAGGCCATTGACCTCAGATGCCCTCGGGTGGTCTTTAATGACCTCAGTTGGTCTCTGAGGTATTCTGATGTGCTGATTTCAAATTCAGCATTGATTTTACACCATTTTCATTCATGTTCATTCCATGGCTAACAGAGAGCTTTAGATTATATGTCATTGCAGCCACTCACGGCATTTGACCTGACCTGGCCTGTGTCATTGTCCGAAGTTAATGACGAAGGGTAGCGTTAAATGTGCGAGGCTTCACCTGTTGTTATCTTGTCTCGCTAACTGTGTAACATCTTACTCTTTGGTCGTCGAAAGGAAAAATTTCGCAATTTTCGCCTATTTCGGGCCATTGAACTGACGTAAGAGGTCACCGGTTGACCTGAAACCTTACGTTCAGGTCCACTGTCTTCCTTTTATGACGAGCAGCATGCTCGTTTCTGCATCGCGGCTCTAGCTCATTTAGGGGCCAAACGCCAAACATGTGGTCGAGCCGACCACCCCCCCCCCTTCCTATGCAGCAGAGGGTGGAAAGACGATGCTTCCCTACGAGAATCAGCACGTTGGCGAGAGGTGGTGTTTTCTGTGACAATGGCGGGATTTCGTTTTGATGACAACTTGGAGGGGAAATTATTGCGGAGACGACGAGACCATGAGCACCGCAGACGAAGAACTTGTCGGCATAGGATGAACACGGAGTGGAAACGGTCTGGATCTTTTATTTGGAGTATTTGAAACGTTGAAGGGGAGTGGGAGCATCCAGAAAAGTGTGTTTGTATTTGTTTGGGTTAGGGGGGGTTAAGAAGTTTGCTCTCATGGGATCATGTTAAATTTCCCGAAAAGTAGGCCGGCGTGGGGGGGGGGGGGCGTTGGCCGCCTGCCCCGTCACTGTTCATACACCCATGACAGCTTAGGCATTGATTCTTTCATCTCGATTCTCACGAGGATTTGTTTAAAATGTCACCAGTTATCATGTACTTGTAACAGTTCATATAGTGTCGATGTGTATCGAATAGCATGGGAACTGTACGTATGTGCGAGTACCCATACCCTGGATTGCACATGGAGATTCGGAGTGGTAATAATGCCAACTAGCATAGCTGAAGATTGAGGACATTACTGTGGGTCCACATAAGACTTCGGACCGTTTCTTTCCAGTTATTATCGTGGACTTAACGTAGTCTTCGAATGTTGGACAGTCGACCTTACCATGACCCCGGGATCGCCTGTCACACTGTCAATGGAGTCGAAGACCGGCGCCATTTATTTTGACGTTACGTCATAAAAAATAGGTAGGGAAATGGAAAGTTAATCACTGGGACTAGTGGTAATTAAATCTTTCACCGTCGAGTGCCACTGTCCCACGAACATGAACTGGTCGTCATGAGATGTGGTGCTAGTTCGTATCCGTGCAAGTTCGTAATCATCCACGGAAGGTCGGGAGCAAGCCAGGCTGTGTGAGCAAGGTGGGGTAGAGCGGGATAGCATCCGTTTCCGAATACGGGATTGTTTTTACCATGAAGGTAGAGTAAATGTGTGTTGCACGGCAAAGATGAAACTTTGCTGCCCGCCACACCCAGCCATGGCCAGAGATCTCAGAAACTTATGGAAAGAGGGTCTAGATAGCATTTCAGATCGTTTCCTTCGAGTCATTTGCATGGGGCTAATGATAAAAGCCCTCAATACTGGGGGTCAGAAATACAGTTGAAAAGTTTTTTTTTTCAAAATTCTGGCTCCGGCTCCGGCTCAAGCCACGGCATAGATACATTGGGACACGCCCAGAAACGGCATAGCCTGATATTCACACAGCTAGTCACCGCCTAAAAGTTTGTTATCATATAAGCGCATCTGCAATAAATGTGAGTTTATAACCGCTGAAGGAGCGGTGCGCAATCGTCGTATATGTGCTAAATGGTCAAATATTATTTCCAAGGGATCGCCTCTGGAACTCATTAGATAGAAAAAAACGAAATGAGAAATATCATTAAGCACACCTAAAACTGTTCAAAAGTTCCTGACTATGGCATTCCACAGAGACACCTTATGTGGTGTTAAAAGATACTGCAAAGTTCACGAGGTGTTGTGGAAGACGAAATAAGTAAGCTCTTAGATTCCTAGACGTACTTTTTGTTACGCCGCCAGTGGCGTAAACATCGTGCAAGAGACCGCGATTCGCAAGATTGCAAGATTCGCTCGGTCCCTTGTGCTCAGCTGAACATTTCCTGGGTTGGTGGGGGAGCAGCTGCCCCCTCCTCCTGCTACGCCAGCTGATGAAGTCTCTTCTAGAAGTACGAAGTGAAATTGTTGACATGTTTTCTCATTGTTACCAAAACGACACTGCAAACCGGAATGTCCGAAAATTCTTGAACCCAGTTCGCGGGATGAAGACCAAGTTGAACTGATCCGATTATTTTATTCTCATTTTTTTGATAATCATACATACAGTGCCCCCATCGGAAGAGATAAGGGATGATATGAGAAAGCAACATACATTTTGGTACCCTCTAATGCACAGGATTGCACATGAGGATATGCATTGCCAATGATGCTAATTAGCAGAACTGGAGATTCAGGACATTATTGGGGTGGGGTGGGGGAGGGGTTAACATAGCATTTCGGACCGTTTCGTTCCATCCATTGCCATGGAGGTAATGTAAAGTCTTCGAAAGTTCGATGGTCCCGACTCTACCATGCCGCCGGGTGGCCACTGACCATTATTGGGGTGGGCGGTTGGCGATTTTTTTAACGTTACGTCTTAAGAAATACTCATCGAAATCGAAAAGCCCTCCTTGGGATTCGTGTTCATGAAATATTTCACCGTCGAGTGCCATCTCCCCACGACCTTGATATCGTCGTCGAGAATGTAGTGCCGCCAGGTGTCATCACCCGCTCAAGTTCGTAAACAAGTAAACTGTCATGAGAGGGACGAAATAAAGCTCGGTAGAAAGTGTTTCCGAATCCAGATTTCTTTTACCATGAAAGCACATTCAGTGCGTCGCACGCCAAAAATAACATTGTATATCCCGCCACCTCCTGTCTTTCTCTCGCATCAGCAGCGTCTCCATAGAAAGACGATGTCACCATCGCACCGTCAATCCGCTTGGTGTTTGTAAGCTTTCAAATCTGGCATCTTTTGCACATCTGATTTGGTCATCTACCGTTTCTTCTTCGAAATATTTTCCACTATTTTACCAAGGGGTCGGCCAAGCAATTCTCTACAAAAATTTGAAAGTCACAAATATCGTACTGCACATCCGATTTCAGAAGTCCTTGACTATGACTTTCCAACGAGAAGCCGTACTTTCTGTTAAAAGGATCGCGCAGATGACGACGCGCGGTGAAAGACGAAGTAAGCACTTCTGTACAACCAGTGGCGCGCTATTTTCCTCGTTTTTTTTTCGACGTCATCAGGGTCGTAAATAGTGTGCAAGAGACCCCGGATGGAGAAAATCGGCATGCAGGGTGCCAAGAATGACATCATAACTCGGTGACCTGACAGATCTTCAGGCAGACCGTTTGCCGGTAGTCTAAAGAAAGCCGTTGGAGACAAAAAGACTCTGAATTCGTGATGGCCCAGTTGCGTCAGTCATCGTCAGTTTTTTTTTTATCAATGAGCACTGCGTATCCGTGCGTGTGCGTGGTGCGGGCATGCAGAGAAATATTCATACACCCATACAGTGAAAAAACATTCGCACAACAGTTCATTGCTCATTTTTCCCATTTCTGTATATGCCGTCGCGTGCAGTGTGTCGCATGTCTGGGCGTCTCGTGAGATATGTGATGGCATGAACTTTCGTTATGTTTGGTCTACATACGCCGATGCATGCGATCGCTTTGTGACGTTGTGTACAAAGAAACGTACTTCTGACTGGAAAAAAACATTTCGCAGAATGATGAAAAAATCTTTGGGAGGTGCCAGACCCATCCCATTGGGTGAGGATGAACTGTAATAGAAGACCCATAACACTATGGCGCACTCTCCTGCCGGGGTGGGGGCTTGTTTTCCTCTCTGTCACCTCCAGTTACCCGTCAGATTTATGACTCATCACTCATCCTAACAAACGACGATGGATTCGCCATGACGTAAACTATACTTTATCAATGAAAAGTTTTGAAAATCACAGAAGGGGTGAACAGAGGGTGGCCAAGAAGTAGGGAAGGTAGGAGGGAATTTTTGCATCCTTTTACGCGACACAGGTCAACATCCATGATGCATTTCTGAGAGAGGGGGATGTATAATGATAAGGGCTGTCGATTGCCGTTGAATTTGGTTTCCGGCCGCATTGCAATACGATGGTATAAGAGGTGGAGGATGTCGGAAGCAACTTCAACTACCTCATGGACGGGGGGTTAAGACCAAACACTTGGGTCCCGCTGCACCAGGTTCGAGCCCCGGAATTGGTTAATTATTATTTAGTGGCTAGCTGGCAACCTACTAGAAACGTCAGTCCTGGTACGGGGCGGCCGAGTCCATTTGTCCATTCATTAGCCGTTTCGGCATAGATCCGTTCGGCATTGCTAGATATCGACTTTTTGGAACCTGCCATTCGAGTATTCGCCATTTAACCCGTCCTCGACTGAGGGGGGCAGTTGACTGCTCCCCTGAAGTTTTTCTGGGATTGCGGGAGAACCAACAAACACAGAGTCACGAAACTTTGTGCACCCTTTGCTCCATCAATTTTACATCTCGTGTCAAAATTTTGATCTCAGGTCAGGTCAGGTCCCTGACCTAAATCAGGTCAAACGGACCTATGTCCAAAAAAGGTAAGCGCCCTGTAACTTTTTCGCAAAACAAGATATCTCAATAATACTTTCAGGGATTAGCGATCGTGATAGATGCAACGAATCTGCTATCTCATATTTTTGGGAATCTTCCGGGTCATTGACCTAAGGTCGAGCCCATTTTTAAGACATGTCGACCTTTTTTTCGGAAATTAACGGAATGTTTCATGGCATTTTTAGTGTGGAGTGAAGCAGACATCTAGTTACCGTCATTGGGCAAAGCATCAATGACTTCCAGCCGTTGACCTGAGGTTAGGTCACGAATAACTGTAGTGAGCCAAAATGTACCACCGTCAAAATCGACGATGAATTACTCAGAATGGGTAGAAAATGGCAGAACTAGCTTGCACAGACGTAATTAATACCAGGAACCTCAAAAATTTGAAAAAGTAGCGTATTTTGGAAATAAACAGGCTATTCGGAATAAAGCTCCGGCAACATTGTAGATTGATAACTGATCAATTTTTCCAAAATTTACGCATGAGAAACCATCACAAGAATCACAAAGATCAATAAAATTTACATAGATCGTCTTTTTTCGCAAAAATAAAGGAACGCTAAAATTAGTTCCCGTCAATTTGGTGCCGCATACGGCAGCGGCGCACACCGACAGCTGGCGGGAGAATTGCCGTGTCTTTAACTGATCGTTTCGGCGTATATATGGAACAAATCTGGGAAAATTAAACGTGTATCGGCATCCGCGGACCTTTACTTGTGCGCTGGTACCTTTGCCTATGCGTTATTAGTCACAGCCCTTGAGATTCAGGCCATCTCGGTCTGATGCAGTCGGTTATGAGAAAACATATATAGGACGTAAATTGGCTTACATATTATCTAAAACTATAAATGAGACCAGTTTCGAGCTCTACTCGTCACAGGCTTTCCAACGGTGTGTTTATTTTTATCTTGCGACCAACCGTTCGTGAGTTAGAGGGGGCAGCCAAACGCCCCGCGCCCAGTCGCCCATGTTCGAAACGGACCGACGGTCGTGCGCTGGTTAAACGTTTGCCGTTTTGGCATGTCGCCTTTTTTACACGTGTCCATTGGGCCATGCGACATTTTGCCATTCGTCATTTTCGGCATGGCGCCATTTTAACATGTGACTATTTCGACGTTCGCCATTTCGTCAGTCGCCGTTTTAACGTGTTGTCGTTTTTTGACGTCGGCATTTTTCCTTTCGCCATTTGCCCATTCGCACAATTTTAACGTATCACCTTCTTCCATGTCGCCATTCAACATTCAATCAGCATTTATTCAGCATTGGTGGCGTACAAAGGAGTGGGCAAATGGATGGCAATAGCTTTCCGTTTCCTATGATAAAGAGAATGGAGACGTGAACGTCAAAAACTGAAAAACATGTTTTCTTAGAATGAGTTAAGCTCCATGTATTTTAACTTTATCTGTTTAACTCCTTCACGGCAGGTCCCATAGTGCATCAGTCAATGAAAAGCCGTTTTTTCTGCTAATTCTTAGAAAGGAGATGTTGTTTGCGTCGGTCTACTGCTCACATTTCACGCTTCCAAATCGAGATAAACTGGCTATCTCTGACCGCAGGGCACTGGCCTCCTTTATCAGTGATATCACAGGAACACGGTGTGTATCTAAGGCAACGGAATGCCCCTGGTGTGTTTAGTGGACCCGCACATCGGGTGGTACGGAACGAGCCTCGGGTCCTCTTCTCGCTCTTCGTTCTTCGAGTCTTCGCTCGAGGTCAAGGTCCAGACGTCGTAGCAGAGCTCATTGTTTCAGCGTAGGTCTGTGCCGACTGTTTAGTCCGTCAAGCAATAGGAAATGCTGACAAGGAAAGCATGATGGTGAGCCACGTCCAGCGGCCTATGGTAATCGCTTAATCAGAGAGAAATCCCCTTTCCCCCATTGCGAGTCAACACCAGTTGGCGTTTACGCAGATATGCTCCGTTTCAACGTGTTCTTTGTACGCCTCTGATCATAGGCCTGAATCCTTTTGTTAAATTCAGTAAATAATCCCTTTTAAAGAATTCTAATGACGCTGGTTGTGGTAAATGAGAACAATATCATAAAGGTAAGCAGCCTTTCTACATCACCAAAGAACTATTTCCATCAGTACGACCGCCATTTGTTCGGTATAAACGTGACATGCGACAATCAATTTCTTTGAAAAGTAAGAGCACAAATGGCATCATGATGGGATCCAGCACTCACGAAAACTATGAAATAGAGGAAATGCGTGGCGTACCAGCGATAGAAAATTAAAATGACTTTCTCCGCATTCGCATTATCCTTAGTGCATGACTTTGCAACTGTTGCATGATGGGCGTGACCTTCCACGTTTTTTTTGCGACGCAGAAATAACATGAACACGAGTGGTAACGGCAGCATATGGTATAAAACGGCCAGTGTGCACGACTGGACCGCAGTCGCAGCAGAATACGTCATCTGGTACCGCCGCACATCCGCCGCCATGAAGGTAAGAACATCTGTCCCTTCGCTTTGCTGTCAGGCGCGGGAGACAAAAGTGTGTCTTCCGTTGTTTTCCACGTCCTATCCCAGACATCCGGCACCTCACTTTAATTTCACGGGGACCACAACGACCTGATCCGGGCTTGCCACAACACAGAGTGTCTCAGTCGTACGCAGAAAACCTCGCTGCTCCGCTGTGGCGCGCCATGTTCCGCTAATCGAGCCCCGCTCAGAAACCGGGGGCTTCACAGACCCCGCCCCAACTGCGGGACAGCAACCGATCGCTGATCGGCAAGCGCAACAAATGCAGGTCTCTGTCATCTTGCACAGAAACGGACACGCCATCTTAGCTAAGATCGTATTTTACAACTCACGCATATGTCCCAATACAGTTCACAGTCATCCTAGCAATGCCATTGTATGGAAATTCGCTTCCTAACATGGTCGACTAAAGACCCTTTTTGGTCTCCCCAATCCGCCCCTGCCGTCATAATAACGACTTGACGTGTCAAAATAACCAACACAAGGATAATAACAAAAATGCCGTTAGATCTGTCCCTGACATCAAGTTGATTGGTTACGTTTTCAAAAGCCAAATCTTGAGTGCCGTCTTTCGCTAACATGAATGTCCCATTGCCATCATGAAATGTAACCGAAATGTCATAAGGCATAACATAGACAAGAATATTTCAAAAGTAGTCATCTGAATACCGTTGCATCGAATAGACAACATCAAGGTCGAACGTCAAGACTGTGAAACTACAAAATGCGCCCTGAGATGACTACCAAATATCGTTTTCAACATGTCCCTCATGAAGTAGCTAATAAATAAAACTCCAATAAATAACGTTTCCACAAAATCATCGACGTCTCAGTGTGTACACTGAGACGTCGATGATTTCGTGGAAACGTTATTTATTGGAGTTTTATTTATTAGCTACTTCATGAGGGACAGGTTGAAAACGGTATTTTGATAATCTTGTGAAAAAGTTATGTTAACAGAAATCAGCACTTTTTATGGTTTTGCCTTCAATTGTTTACAAACAGCAGACGAAAAACCCCAGGAGAAGTGTGAAAGCTCCACACGAAGCACAGTTAGTAGAAACCAACTCAAACCGGTCATATAGCAAACTATACGGAGACAAAAGAGTAAGCACTGCTGTCACCTGCAGTAGGATTTGCGCAATGATTATGTGAAATTTAGTCTTTACTGCATATCGCAAGATTGCACTGTGCGCAAGTTGTATTTTAAGGTACTTGCACCATGTTCTTTTACGACTCGTCGCTCTGAATATGCGCGAAATTTCGATTTTGCACGATAAAGGATTTGACACGACCTTGTTTTTCAGCTGGTCGTCCTTCTCTGCCTGGTTGTTGCCGTTGCCGAATCCGATAAATACGGCGGATACGGCGGATACGGCAAACATGACGGGTATGGCGGCTACAAAAAAGACTGCGGATATGGTGGATGCGACGGATACGGCAAAGACGTTGGATATGGCAGATACGACAAATCCGGCGGATACAATGGATACCAAGGATACGACAAAGATGAAAAATATGGCGACTACTACAAACACTGCGGATATGGTAAATGCGACGGATACGGAAAAGATGGCGGATATGGTGGATACTACAAATCGGGTGGATACAGTGGATACGGCGGATACGGCAAAGATGGTGGATATGGCGACTACTACAAATACTGCGGATATGGTAAATGCGACGGATACGGAAAAGATGGAGGATATGGCGGATATTACAAATCCGGTGGATACAGTGGATACGGCGGATACGGCAAAGATGGTGGATATGGCGACTACTACAAATACTGCGGATATGGTAAATGCGACGGATACGGAAAAGATGGCGGAAATGACGGATATTACAAATCCGGTGGATACAATGGATACGACGGATACGGCAAAGATGGTGGATATGGCGACTACTACAAATACTGCGGATATGGTAAATGCGACGGATACGGAAAAGATGGCGGAAATGACGGATATTACAAATCCGGTGGATACAGTGGATACGGCGGATACGGCAAAGATGGTGGATATGACGGCTACAAAAAATACTGCGCATATGGTGGATGTGACTCATACGGCAAAAATGGAGGATATGGCGGCTACGAAAAATACTGCAAATATGGCCGATGCGACGGATATGGCAAATCAGGCGGGTATGGCGATCATTGAGAATAATCAACTGGTCACCATCTACTACCATTGAAACGTTTTTCGGCATGATTGAAACGTTTTCCGTAATGTTTTCCAGGAGTGCATGGTTATGCAGAAGCATCAATGATGCCTTTTGATTAGGACTAGAGTTTGAGTGGTGTATGCTGTAGACAAAGATAATAAAAATGATGCACGTGACAGAAACCGGGTAGTCTGTGAAAATGCGGTACATAAGGAGCGGTTTAAGCCGCTACTGAATGGAGTATTTCGCTGCTTTCCTAACACTAGCGGGAGGCAGCACGCATTTTTTTCCAATGCCACTAAAGAAGCAATCGCCTGACATCCGTAATTCAAACGCCATCAAATAGCCCGTCGCACCGAGGCCCCACATATCACCACCTTGTTGATTTCAGGGTTGGAGGATGACGTTGGCAACATTTTCTCTTTCAGCAGTAAAATTGCATTGGACTGACTCGATGAGTGTTTCAGTTAAGACAATACAGATTTCAGCTACACAGTTTATTCTTATGGGTGTTCCATAAAATAGGACCCAGGAGCCAATGATGGTGTGATCAACAGAACTGGTGTCGTCCTCTTATAGTTTCTTATAGAGGTTTTTCTAGGATTGCAAAAGAACAAACAAACGCAGCGTCACGAAACTTCATGTACCTTTTGCTTGATAATTTTTACACCTTGCGTCAAAATTTTGACTTGAAGTCAAGTCAGGTGTCTGACCTAGGTCAGGCCAGACGGACCTATGTCCAAAAAAGTTTAGCGCTCTGTAACTTTTTCGCAAAACAAGATATCACAATAATACTTTCAGGAATCAATGATCTTGATAGATGCAACAAATCTGCTACCTCAGATTTTTCGCAATAATACTTTCAGGAATCAATGATCTTGATAGATGCAACAAATCTGCTACCTCAGATTTTTCGGAATTTTCCGGGCCATTGACCTAAGGTCAAGCCCATTTTTAACACATGTCGTTTTTTCGGAAACTGGCAGAATTTTTCATAACATTTTCAGTGCAGAGTGAAGCAGACATCGAGTTATCGTCAATGGCCAAAGTATCAATGACTTCCAGCCATTGACCTGAGGTCAGGTCACGAATAACTGCTGTGAGCCAAAATGCACCACCGTCAAAATCAGTGATAAATTACTCAGAATGGGTAAAAAATGGCAGAACTGGCTTGCGCAGACGTAAGTAATACCAAGAGCCTCAAAAAGTCTTAAAAACTGCATATTTTTTAAATAAACAGGCTCTCGCGAATAGGCCACGAAAAGGCTAGAAAGACTCCACCAATTGTGAAGATTGGTACCTAATGAATTTTCCAAAATTTGAGCATGAGAAACCATCACAAGAACCACTAAGACCAATAAAATTTACACGGATAGGCTTATGTCGCAAAAATAAAGGAACGCTAAAATTAGTTCCCGTTAATTCCTTAGTTACTGTGTACGGCTGCGGCGTCCGGCAACAGCTGGCGCGAGAATTGCCGTGTCTTTAACTCAACGTTTCGGCGTATATGTTGAACAAATCCGAGAAATTAGATGTGTATCGGCATCAGCGGACCTTTGCTTGTGCGCTGATGCCTTTACCCATCGTTATTAGTCACAGCCCTTGAGATTCAGGCCGTTTCTCGGTCTCATGCAGGCGTCTGTGACAAAACATATGTAGGATGTAAATTGCTTACATATTACCTAAAACTAAAAATGAGACCAGTTTCGATCTCTACTTGTCACAAGCTTTCCAACAGTGTGCTTATTTTTTATCGTGCGACCAACCGTTCGTGAGTTAGAGGGGGGCGGCCAACCGTCCCGCTCCCAGTCGGGCGTGATCGTCGTCGACCGACGGTCGTGCGCGGGTTAAATAGAATCTTTACAACCCCCGAGGCTGCTGGAACACTTGAGACACAGGAGAACATAAATGGAACAGGGACGATCAGAAAACGCCGCATCCCTCACGGTGTAAACCTCTCTGAAGAGAAAGCCCTGAAGACGCAGAAAAGGGGGACCAGTCTGACGTCCGCGAGAAGTGACGGCACCATCGCAGTCACTGACATGACAAGCCATGTGCATCTCGCGTCAACAAAGCATGGATCTCACCCCTATGACGTCACGAGACGGTACAGTCGTAAAGAGAAGTCCTGCATCGACGTCGTCGACTGCCCGTCATCCAAGCGCACAGGTACATGGGGGGAAGTTGGCCTCAGCGACAGCACACTATGGACCAAGTGAAATGACCAGCAAGTGGACCATGAGATTCATTTTACGTTTTCTGGAGGTAGCGGCCGTGTACGCCTGGCTGGTGTACAAGCAGGACTGTCAGGAAGCGGGCATGTCGCAAGCAGACACAGTGAAGATGCTGGAGTTTGAATACGACGTGGCCGAAAGAATGCTGGAAGGAAAAGAAAAAGCTACCACAAACACAGGCGGCAGTACTGGCGGTGAGACAGCAACAGGGGAGGAGATGACGTACCGCCGGCCGAACGGCGACGGAGACTAAAGGCACCAAGGCCTTCAAGTACGAAGACGCATGAAGAGCACCTGCCGCAGGCACAGGCACGCCTGGCGTTCAAACTGTTGCAAGTGTGTGAAAAGGAGATCAGCACGTAGTGCCGCACCAGTGAGATCCTCCTTTGCTGCCTCCCAGCACGAGATTGCCGCTATCATTTCCACGCCGCCAAGAGGCAGCGACGCGAACCACGAAGGAGGGATGTCAAGAGCGGAATTCGTCATCCAACATGATCTCCAGCATGGTCTTACGTGGAATACAGCTATGGAACGGTTCTATCGTTTTCTTTGTTTCACTCTGAGAAACCTCATATGACTTGAATTGGAAAACATTCTGAGCAAAGGGCATTGTGACAAAATTCACCATTAAGCCTCATACTTAGAGGATTTGAGTGCGTTTGGACCCTAAGTTACATGCCATGGCGCATGCACGTAAGCACGACTTGTCAAAATCCCTCCAAATTTGGCATTTTTGTTAATTCATGTTAACTCATGTTAACTCATGCTCCAAGCTTTTGTCATTTTCAGTTGCCTACTTTTGCCTGGGTCTCAACAGGATGTGTGTGTGTGTGTGTGCGTGCGTGCGTGCGTGCGTGTATTCAGTAGGGTAGTCCCGAATACTACGGACGAATTACGATGAAGACATTTCCAGGGTGCTTCCTCATTAACTGATGTGTCTTTGGGAGGAAGTCTTGCGTACACAAGATGGCCTTGACCCAACACTTTTAACCAATGTCACGCGACGGTTAAATGTCGCTGGTTCGTACAGTGCTGAGAGTGAAACAATTTAATAGGCTTTATTTTTTTTGTTGAAATTTACACAGGATTTTTTTGCATTCCAAGCCCATTTAGTTCAAAGAACACTGTTCCATGTGTCCCCAGCAAGAACTCAATCTCTATGGACTCAGTCGCTCATTCTCCATGGACCTTTATCGGCAAGTGATCAGGGTGTGGAACAAAGCCCTCATTTCCGCTACCCGGAGCGGAACGTTACAACGAAGCCCAACAGGACGCTTGGCTGGGACCGAGCTGTCATCAAAGGCAAATGCAGGACGACTACCCCGCCAATGGAGAAGGAAAAGGAATCTAGGGGCAGTCTCAGAGACCTCTTTGAATTACCCACATCGGCGCCATTGAGATAATCAAAACCCAAGATAACAAACACTACCTTCAGGTCCAGCGGGAGCCAGGCAGCCGAGGCTTCGTGGTGGGGGTCGATAAGCTTCTTTCTGGGAAAGAGGAGCGAGCTTTCAACGACAACAGCAGGACGCATAAGGGGCCAGCCGTTAAATTGAAGAGCAGGCCGTGCAGGAGGTCATTGCCCGGTTGGAATGCTCGTCTACCGACAGCACGCAGTTGACGGATGAGAATGGCACGCAGCCCTTTGCCTTTTCCTTCGAAGCGACCCTGCAGGAGAGCAAAGAGCATCGTCGCTCCTGGCCTGGCAGCAGCCCTCGGTCAGACTAAGCTCAGTGACGGCTCCGCGGTCCATCTTCTATCGGCGACGGCCTCGGCGCTCGGCCACGGCTCTTCTTAACTGGTGATAATAGAAGCTCGATCAGGAGGTCGCGTAGATCGCAGAGGAAAACCATTGCAGAGGAAATCCGGCACTCTTTCTCCGCGCCTCCCAACCCAGTGGTCCTCTGGGACAGTGAGCCGTTACCCGACAATGGAAACGAGAAGGTGGGCTCCCCGACTCCCTGCCATTGCAACCGGCCCAAGACGTGTCGCTAATGTCCTCGGTGTTCCGAAGCCCGCAGGCGGTTGTCTGGAAGTTTGGTAGGTCTCGCATGAAGACGCCGGCATGAGCTTGGACATCACCTCCACCACCTCGACAGCTCCTTCTCTGCTTGTCGTCATCATATCTTCAAACTGGTGGCAGAGACGGCTTTCTTCACGCGCTTCGGTCCGTCTTTGGGACCGGGATCTCCTTCTTCAAGCGCTTCAAGACGAGATGGACGCTGATCACGGCAAGTTTGAACTCATGATGCGTGACGGCCTGGAGTCAGCAACGGCCGCTACGGTTCTCTCCTCCAGGGGTCGTGTCGTCGCCTTCTGAAGTTCGCCGAAATCCAATGTCCCGATGATTATCGCGAGTTTTTTGAGGTCCCGATCATCCTCTTTGGCCAAGAGCCTCCGCAGGGAGTCAAGTTTCGCGAGGAGTCAAACAGATGCTCTTCGCCGTCAGGTGGATGGGACGCCTAATCTACGGGAATAAGATCTTCCTTCGCGAACAGTTGTCCGTGACTCTCAGTGATTTGGGAGCACTCAGCGCTTTGCTTCTTTCATCGTTGTTTTGTACGTCGGTGCGTGATCCTGCATTCCATGGGTGGTCAAAGCTCCCTTGCACGACCTGGTCTTGCTGCAAATCTTGATCTAAATGCTGAAATTTCGAAGGCGACTTCCAAGAGGTTTGCCAATCACTTATGGTATCTTAGCGAAGAACTGGCTGGCCTGTCGCTCTTCGTTCTTCGTGTTGCAGTCGTCTGCGTTCTCCGATGTGTGCTTCGACCTCTCTCTGAGTAAGTTTATCCGCACGGTGAGGCTGAAAATATCGCTGCAGCACTTCTCCCCGCGAAGGCAGCTTGTTTCCTGGCATCGATTCGACAGCAGCACCTGTCAACCAAATCTCGGTTTTTTTCTCGTGTTGCACGTCATATAAGCAAAGGTATCCGCTATAAAAGGTACTCTCTGCATTGACGCACGTCGACGCGCGCTGTCCTTACATATCCAGGCGTCTAAGAACGCGCGGGAAATTACCAGGCTGCAGGGGCGCAGCTAGGATTTTCTAAAAGAGGGAGGGCCGGAGCTCAGAGTGAAGTGAAATTATACGAAAACCGCCTGCCGAAAGACGACAAACGATGGTTTTCACAAAAATGCGGACCTAAAGGGCGGGGGCTTGGTTGCGCCTATGGCAGGCCGGAACCGTGGATTACCGTGGGTTAGGCATGGCAGGGCTTGGTGTTGGGAAACTGTGATATCTATCCCACAGTCCGCAAACGATGGCCAAGATGCTGACGCGGTATTGGGGGCAGTTTCGAATCTTTCCCAAATGGGGCAGCAAGTTGCCTGTGCAGGATAGCTTCTGTTCATCTAATCTATCCCCAAAATACAGTTTTTCACCGAATACTAGCCAGTTTGTTATGCGACCCTATACAAAAATGTAAAAACCGCTCCAGCACAGGACAAACTGCTCCTTTTCCAGAATGTCGGCCCCAAAAATAAAAAAGTCACCTCAGATTGAAATATTTGCCTTAGCCCCGCCCCAATGAGATGTCGCCATCAGGACCTATTTTAACATCTTAACTGGGGGAATCCCCACCAGGGACCGCAAGTCCCCGCCCCCTAGTACACAGCGAAAAACCCCCTCCCCGTGAAGGCGTTGTTTTGCCAGCAGCACACGCCCGATCAGGTCCTTAAAATGTTTCGGGTAGAGACTGCCAATGGAATATATTTATTGTGAGGCATCTTTCGTAAATAAAAAAGAAGAAAACGGAAAATCAGTACACGATTTTTTTTAACGTCAGACGTGTTTTAAATTCCGTCACCTAGAATTTGATTGGCGTCGATGAGTGCAAAGATAAGGCCAAGGATATCACCAATAAGTGCTCTCCATGCTTGAGACGATTCAGCTGCATTCCGTTCTGAATGGTTTAGTCTCATAAACTAATGAGACCGCAAACGAAATTAACATCGCGCAAAAATATGGCGAATCCGGCTGGACAGCTCGTAGTTAGAGAAACGCGAGCAGACGGCCTTTGGCCGGCTTGCTCCCGCCCATGTAACCCCTAAAACGCGACCACCTAGGTCCAAAGTACGCCATATGGCTCATGCGTTTCCCGGATGCACCGGCCGCTCTTTTGTCCTCTTGCCACCCCGCACATTGGAAGTCCTTTGCTCGTACAAATTTTGAATTTGAATCAAGTTTTGGTCGAAAAGGTAATCGAATTAACTCCGGGGCCGCTCAAGAATCGCACTGCACGCTTCATTGCCAACAGACGGCTTTTGTTTGTTGAACCAAACGTCGGCAGACTGGCCTCAAAATTTTCACGCCAGCATTCCAGCACCGTTTTACAGTTACGCTGCGCGCTTCAGTGTGGTTCATGTTGAACGGTTGATCAAGTTGCCAACAGTATTGTTTTACAATCGCGCTGCGAGCTTCTATGGATAGAAATGGCTCTCGGACGATTGGTGTGCCCGTATGTTCTGGCACTTCGCGTTCGCACACGCTCGATTTTAGAACGGTGAATCATTCAGTCTGTTTGAAATGCCTTGTAAAAGAGCGCAGTGCGCTCCAATCAGAACCTTTTTCCACAGCTATTATCAGCCACTTTCCCTTCATGCGGAACCCTGAGCTATAAATCTGCCTCTGCCACATTCCTATTCTGTTTTCGCTTTTCCAAGTTTCCAGGCTGACCTGGTGCATTTTTTATTTTGCATTTCCGCCAGTTTTCACATCCTCAGTCTCCGTAAAGCTCGCTCGCAATCTGTCTGTCCCCGTCAGTGCCAGCAAGTCTTTCTCGGTGCCCCTGGATCTCCATCCGTTTCGGTTGGTCTACTTCGATCTGGCTCGATCTCCATTAGTCTCTTTTGGTCTCCTTTGGTCTCCATCAGTCTTTCAGTCTTTCGGTCTCTCTAAAACTTGTTTGATGTCTATCGGTCTCTGTCGGTCTCAGCCGATATCCGTCGGTTTCTTTTGGTCTTGACCGGCCTCCAACGCTCTCCACCGGTCTCTGTCGATCTCCATCGGCCCGTCGATCTCTGTTAATCTCTGCCGCTTTCCTCGGCGTCCCTCAATCTCTCTAACATTTATCCAGCCTTTCTTTGTTCCCCCACAGTCACTCTCGTTTCCGTCTCTGTCCGTTTTACTGTCTTCATCTCATTTCCTCTATCTGTCTCTGCCTTCCAATATCTGTTCGTCTCTGTTTAATCCTGTTTGTCTTTGTCTATCTGCTTCTGTGTCTGAGCGAAGCTTCATGGTCATGTGGCGTATTTGAAATCCCGAAATTCAAGGCCGCGTCAAGGTCAAACCGAGCTGGATGAATGATATAATTTTTAGTTAACAGCAAGACAACTTGGTTTTCGATCCTGATCGCCAAAAGGAAAACAAGCAAAACGCGACATGCGGACTTTTTTGTGCGCTTTCATTAGAACCGACCACAACGAGTTACACCAGATGGCTTATACTGGCATGTTCACAATGGACTGAGGAACATAGAGGTTGCATTGTAAACTGTATATTCCCAATGGCGGCGCCGCAATATTGAATCGAACACAAATACCTTGAAATATATTAACTTTCCGCAAAACCACGACCTGCACCAGTTTACCTGATGCATCATAGCAGTACAAGCCAGGTAAATTATTATCATTGTTTTATGGACGAGCCAAAATGATGAAAATCCATCCGTTCCATCGGTGTTAATGCTGCAAACAATCTCACCTTCCATGCCACCGTATCACAGTGTGATCACCGTAATCACATAGGACCCGAAAACCGAAAATGCCCCCACTTAGAGCGCGTGTCGTGGTCACCCCGTTTGGTGGACGAGGTCGGCCCTATGGAATGACATGCAGTCAGTATTTTGCGATGTGGAGCGACATAGTTGCCGAGCCGTCAGTTAAGTACAGTGCAGTTAGGTCTTCCATTATTTTGCAAAACTTTCAGAACGGTCTTTTTAGTGTTCCTGTGGCTAGCACGTGTCACGTGCTGGTTCCCACGGACGGCGTTTTACATCACTGTTCTCCAATAGATTTTGTGTCGAACGGACCAGGTTTCGTCACGGTGCGACCCAGGTCGGCGGCTGGCAATGGCCTCGAGCTCGCTTGAAAATGGACGAAATCGCCTCCTGAATCGGTTCACGTGACGTTACTTAGCCGGAACGGCCGCAGCACACCTGAGTAATGTGTGACATCATCGGAACTGCAAAAGAACTTGCTCTTCGTTGGTACCAGTTTCATTTTAGACATTGACGCCTTCGCGCGCAAAATCCCCGTGTAAACCATGTTCAGCGCGCGCCGCGGCGCCGCGGCGCCCTTCGGCGGATGAGGTTGACTCCACGAAATGATTTCCTGCCGGTACCTTGTTGTGGTTTGTCATCATCTCCTCGGGTGCGTCTCCTCTCCTCATCATGTCCTCGGGTGCGCATCTTAGACGGTAACCGAGATCATGACCCCATTTCGAAACCTTGCAAAACGGGCATTTCTCGTGTTCCGGTGGCCACCACGCGCGATGTGCCGGTACCGGCTCGGCCTTTTCCGTGCAGTGCAATACTCCAATCAATTCGTTGTCCAACGCACCCGGTCTTGTGTCGCTGCGGCCCGCAGTTTCCGAGATCGAGCGCCCGGAAGCGGCGCGCTTCGAAAATATGCCAGATTTCGCCCAAAATACATGCAAGGCCTATGAAGGTCTCAAGCGCGCACTGCGCGCAGCTCCACCGTCCACAAACCCAAAAATCCAGCTCAGTTCATCCTGCCACCAAACCCCTGAGACGGCCAAGTTTCAGCCACGTGCGATCGGTTGTCTCGCCGCACCAGCCGGAGTGTCCGACGAGTCCGACGTGGTTAAGCAAACAAACAAACTACAAACAACCTTCGTTTTTCTTCCTCTTCGTTATAAACGCGCATACAGTGCACTGAAACGTCTTGGCCGCCCAAGGAACAACGACGGATTCGAGTGCAGGCGTACCATTTACTAGACACGCTTGCCTCCGGTTGCTAGATTTATCTGCAATACTTATAATAAAGTAATGCTTCCAAGTGCGCTCTCAAATTAATCCACGACTCAAAATATCTTTCGTTGAAAGAATGTTGCTTTGCGAGAGCTTCTCGTGCGCAGCGCCGTATGGTGCACTCCCTTGGTTATGCTAGAAGGCGACAACCACAGGGGTGTCGATTTCTGAAAATGATTGGGGGCCCAGCCGAAGGCCCGACAACCTAATCTCCCCAAAATGCCATTTTCTCAATGGATTTTGCCCACTTTATCTTGACCAGCGGAACGTTATAATTGTTTGCACTATTTATTAAAATTGCAGTTATCCACATGTATGTAGGTATATTATATATATATATATATATATATATATATACATATATATGTATGTATGTATGTATGTATGTACAGGAAGGAAAGAAAGATAGATATATCGTTTTATACTTTATTCTTTAACTCCTGCCTATTCTCTTAGCTACTGCGGCTGTTATTTTCGTTATTATTCATCGTTTCCCTTTAAAACCGGCCGAAAGTATTGGGGGGTCCCAAACTAACATTGGTTGGGCCCCAAATCAACACTGCGTGGGCAGGGGCTCTCTTAAAATAGTACAAATCGTCACCACTGACCACAGTTGTCGCTCTACTGGCTGTTTTTTTTCTTTTGCTTGGGCAAAGGCTCTTGAGTAGGGAGAAAGTGTACGTCTGGGGGGTATTCCTCACAGTTAACATGTTAAAAGAAGCCCTGCGTCACCTCGTTGGCAAAGGCGGTGCAGAAACCTTCCATAAGCCTCCGCGAGGCCATGGACATGGTGGGCAGTGTGACCGCGCGGGTCCAGCCACATTTCCCAAGGTTTCGATTTCCATTTTTGGCGTGCCTTTTTCCTAGATATCGTGTTTCGTTAGTTTTCATACCCCCAAACATTGTCCTAATACTGTTTCCGTCCGCAGAGCTGGATGTGCAGCATACGAAAAGGATAAAACCATGCTGGGTACGATCAATAAACGGCAGAAATGCACGGCCGAACAGCGCGCAGTGTTCATCACAGACGGGACGAATACCGGCCGCGCCCTCGAGGCGAGGGCTAAACGAGCGCGCCAGCGCGCCAGCTCAGCTGGCCAAACCCTGCCGTAGCCGTTGCATGCAGACTTGCTTTAAATAATGTTTTATTTAATCGGACATTTCGGGACTTTGACTGCCTGTCTTAACCCGCGCCTGACTGTGGGTCGCCGGCATGCACGCTCGACTGGGGGGGGGGGCGGCGGTTGACGGCCCCCTCTAACTCATGAACGATTGGTCGCGCGACAAAAATAAGCACACCACGAGAAAGCTCGTGAAGAGTAGAGCTCAAAACTGGTCTCATTTTTAGTTTTGGATAATATGTAAGCCATTTACGCCCTATGTCTGTTTTCTCATAGCCGAGTGCATGAGACCGAGAAACGGCTTGAATTTCAAGGGCTGTGACTAATGAAGTCTAGATACAGGCACCAGCGGACAGGTAAAAGTCTACCGATGACGATTCACGCGTAATTTCTCTTGTTCCTTCCATATGGACACAGAAACGTTAGGTTAAAGATACGGTGATTTTCGCAGCGCTGCAAGGCCGGCGCCGCCGACGAAGGCGGTATGAAATTAATGGGGACTAGTCTTGACGTTGTTTTATTTTCGCGAAATGTGCCATTCCAAGTGTTGTTTCTTGATCCTAATGGTTCTTGGGATGATTTCGCATGCTTAAATTTTAGTTATCAATCTACACAACTGGCGGAGCTTTACTCGCGAAAGTCTGTTTATTCCGAAAATATGCAATTTTGAAACTTTTTGGCTTTCCTGGTATTGGTTGCAACTGTGCGAGCCAGTTCTGCCCGTTTCAAACCGATCTGAGTCATTCATCGCCGATTTCGATGGCAGTGCATTTTGACTCATAACAGTTATTCGTGGCCTGACCTCAGGTCAGTGGTGGGAGATCACTGAAACTTTGCCCATTGACGGAAACTGGATGTCTGGATTTTCCCAAACTCATACTGTTTAAAAAAAAATCCGTCAATTTTGGAAAAAACGATGACTTATGTTGAAAATGGGCTTGACCTTACGTCAATGACCCGGACATTTCCGAAGAGTCCGAGATTGTAGTTTTGTTGCATTTATCAAAATCTCTAACCCTTGAAAGTTTTATTGTGATATCATGTTTCGCAAAAAAACTAGAGGGTGCTAAACTATTTTGGACAGGTCCACTTGACCTGACCGGGGTCAGACGAATTACTTCATCTAAGGTCAAAAATCAGGTAGAATGTGTAAAAGTAATCAAGCAAAAGGTACACAAAGTTTCGTGGCGCTGCACGTGTTCGTTCTCTCGCAGTCTCGGAAAAACCTCAGGGGGGCGGTCAATTGCACCTCCAAGTCGGGGGCGTGTTAATGCAATTCACGTAGTACGTTATTGTCTAGGCATTTGTCCGCCAGCAGTGTTGTGTATTTGCGCACAGTATCAGGGAAAACGCGAATATGTTTGGTGCAGCAGAGGTAAGTTATGGCATGCACATAAATACTCGGTAATTTACTACCAAATGACGCCTGTGCTGAGGAAGTGAAGAGAGCGAAGGTTTCATCTTTTTTGTGCCTGAAGATAGCTTTATTTGTTAAACTTAATTAACCAAATGAATTAGGTGTCCACACCCGATAAATTTCCTCACATTTCAGTTTATATTCCCAGATCCTCAGATCCGAACCGATTTCCTTGGAAGAGGAAAAGTTCCCTAGCTGTGGTCGCAGTGGTTGTGGGCAAGCTCACACCGTGTCAAGGAACATGGCGCTTTTGACTACTTCTGGGCAAAGACGAGCGCAGCAGTTGTCAATTAAGATGTTGGTAAGCCCATGCTACTGCGTCTTTTGAGACGACCGGCGAGGTTCGATGAAAATTTCCGAGTAATCGCAGCAATCGTTCTGGGTCAACTTGTGGAAAACCTGGAGGGGGCTGCAACCCCCCGCCCCCTTATGGGCAAGGTTAAACCATCTGTGTAACGGGAGTCTAGACCTTCAGTCCCCTTCCGGAGTCCTAGCCATAGATCACAGAAATTCTTGCCGTGGTATCGCCGGCGTTGGTATAAACATATTTCCGATTAAACTTGTGACGCAAATTATTTAAAAAATTTGGATATCGCAGTTAGGCCTTCATAATTTGGTAGCACTAAATGTTCACAGTTATGGGCCAAGTACGACGATCTAGACTGTGGATACGCATAGGTCGCTTCCTTTCAACAGACCACTGACTGATGCCCGACGAGACACAGGACTTGACCCAAGACTTTGGACACCTGAGCCCAAGAGGCTGTGTGTCCTAACTCACAAACAAACAAACAAACAAACAGTCGCTTCCTTTCCGAGAAACAAGGAGTCGGCAGCGGGCTAGATAGCATGTAATGGACGTTGGGATAAGCGCCTTCAGTCCTATCATTTTGCGACAGTAATTTTTCCCGAGGAAGACATGCTGGTTTCATTGTGAGCTATTACTGACGAAGGTACTGATTTCGATGTTAGTCATACTTGTATGTCAGTAAGTCAGGTGAGAGTGCGTAATGTATAACTGAAAAGCCAATAACACCATCATACACATTTGTACGTGTTTTAATTGTGCATTGAAGTTTGCCCTGGTATGGCTCCAGGGGTGTCATTTCTCATTCTCTTGGGAGGGCCCTGCCCAGGGCTGGATTTTTTTTATGCCTGTGTAATTTTTGTTTTGGAGCACAGAGTTGTGCAAACAGTAATGCTAGTTTAAGTTAGCATTCTTTGCATAAGTCAATTATGGTATCATACCTGCTTGTTACTGGATGATGACAGAGTCATTTGCTTCTAGAGTTAGAAGTTTGTCAACATGGTTATAATGCAGCTTTAAATGGAGGCACAAGATTGAACTTTTGGAGTGTAAAATATTCCCAAGCCCATCTTCTATGGTTTTCTTAAGAACCAAAAAAAAACACCTTTTCCAACCTTCTCCCTGCCCCTCCCCCAATTGTTGGCCTGGCCCTCTCAATGTTGGTTTGGTCCCCCCAAAATATTTTCTGCCAGTTGTAATAGGGAAAATATGGCAATATTGGCAAAAATATTAGCAAAAATTAGCAAAAAACAGTCACATTGGATAAGAGGCAGGTGGAAAGTGGAGGATAAAGAATAATGTGATCATTTGCTTCCTGCTTGCCTCATAGTCCTTCCTCTGCCTATGTCTTTTTCTTTGATACATGTTTTGTTAAAAAAGATGACTGCATGTTCAACATTAACTAGTATCTTGATGTTTCGTTTCAGTTCTTGGGTGTTTGTTTTAGTAAGTTTGTTGAGATTATATGTCAGGTGTGCGTAATTATTCATTAGTTTATGTACTAATGTTTTGAGACACTTATATTTGGAGTACTGAAAGGTTGGCACAAGTAACTATTTGAAAATTATTTGCAGAGCATGAATAATTTTGTACATCTGATACATAATCACAATGAATTTGCTACAAGAAAGACCTGAGAACATGAGTGATACAACAAGAAATTAGTAAATGCAGAACATGAGGTTGTTTTTAATAAAACATATATATATATATATATATATATATATATATATATATATATTTATATATATATATGCATGCATGCAGATGCATACATACCTATATCCATGGTGCTATACCCAACTTTTTGTTTGGTAAGTAGCCAAAAAAGGCTATGAATTTCCATTGGATGAAACAAAGTAGGTGAAACCCTTTGAAAAACACATTTCAGGGGAGTTTAGCTTCTTGTGACCTCAGCTTTGCCCCATCAGTCATTACTCAGAATGGCACCTCTGCACAACTATGGTAAATTTCACCAATTTAGCCAGTGCTGCATAAGTATGTGAACATGTAGTGGCATTGTGGTAAGAATAAGCTCCAATTCATGTACCACAGGAGGCAGGTATTATGCAGATGGATTAAGAAAGCAATGTTCAAGTCACCCATTGTGACATGAGCTCAGTTATTTGGGGCAATAACTGAGTTTCTTTCCAGTTATTATCGTGGACTTAACGTAGTCTTCGAATGTTGGATGGTCCCGACCTTACCATGCCCACAGGATCGCCTGTCACACTGTCAATGGAGTCGAAGGCCGGCGCCGTTTATTTTAACGTTACGTCAAGAGAAATAGGTAGGAAAATGGAAAGTTAATCACTGGGACTCGTGGTAATTAAATCTTTCACCGTCGAGTGCCACTGACCCACGAACGTAAACTGGTCGTCATGAGATGTGGTGCTAGTTCGTATCCGCGCCAGTTCGTAATCATCCACGGAAGGTCGGGAGCAAGCCAGGCTGTGTGAGCAAGGTGGGGTAGAGCGGGATAGCATCCGTTTCCGAATACGGGATTGTTTTTACCATGAAGGTAGAGTAAGTGTGTGTTGCACGGGAAATATGAAACTTTGCTGCCCGCCACACCCAGCCATGGCCAGAGATCTCAAAAACTTATGGAAAGAGGGTCTAGATAGCATTTCAGATCGTTTCTTCCGAGTCATTTGCATCGGGCTAATGATAAAAGCCTGAATAGTGGTGGTCAGGAATACAGTTGAAAGTTTTTTTTTCAAAATTCTGGCTCCGGCTCCGGCTCAAGCCACGGCATAGATCTATTGGGACACGCTGAGAAACGGCATAGCCTGATATTCACACAGCTCGTCACCCCTAAAAGTTTGTTATCATGTGAGCGGATCCGCAGCAACTGTGAGTTTATAAGACCTGGAGGAGCGGTGCGCAATCATCGTATATGTGCTAAATGGTTAAATATTATTTCCAAGGGAGCGCCTCTGGAACTCATTAGATAGAAAAAAACGAAATGAGAAATATCATAAAGCACACCTAAAACTGTTCAAAAGTTCCTGACTGGCATTCCACAGAGACACCTTATGTGGTGATAAAAGATACTGCAAAGTTCACGAGGTGTTGTGGAAGACGAAATAAGTAAGCTCTTAGATTCCTAGACGTACTTTTTGTTACGTCGCCAGTGGCGTAAACATCGTGCAAGAGACCGCGATTCGCAAGATTGCAAGATTCGCTCGGTCCCTTGTGCTCAGCTGAACATTTCCTGGGTTGGTGGGGGAGCAGCTGCCCCCTCCTCCTGCTACGCCAGCTGATGAAGTCTCTTCTAGAAGGACGAAGTGAAATTGTTGACATGTTTTCTCATTGTTACCAAAACGACACTGCAAACCGGAATGTCCGAAAATTCTTGAACCCAGTTCGCGGGATGAAGACCAAGTTGAACTGATCCGATTATTTTATTCTCATTTTTTTGATAATCATACATACAGTGCCCCCATCGGAAGAGATAAGGGATGATATGAGAAAACAACATACATTTTGGTATCCTCTAATGCGCAGGATTGCACATGAGGATATGCATTGCCAATGATGCTAATTAGCAGAACTGGAGATTCAGGACATTATTGGGGTGGGGTGGGGGAGGGGTTAACATAGCATTTCGGACCGTTTCGTTCCATCCATTGCCATGGAGGTAATGTAAAATCTTTGAAAGTTCGATGGTCCCGACTCTACCATGCCGCCGGGTCGCCATTGACCATTATTGGGGTAGGCAGTTGGCGATTTTTTTAACGTTACGTCTTAAGAAATACTCATCGAAATCGAAAAGCCCTCCTTGGGATTCGTGTTCATGAAATATTTCACCGTCGAGTGCCATCTCCCCACGACCTTGATATCGTCGTCGAGAATGTAGTGCCGCCAGGTGTCATCACCCGCTCAAGTTCGTAAGCAAGTAAACTGTCATGAGAGGGACGAAATAAAGCTCGGTAGAAAGTGTTTTCGAATCCAGATTTCTTTTACCATGAAAGCACATTCAGTGCGTCGCACGCCAAAAATAATATTGTATATCCCGCCACCTCCTGTCTTTCTCTCGCATCAGCAGCGTCTCCATAGAAAGACGATGTCACAATCGCACCGTCAATCCGCTTGGTGTTTGTAAGCTTTCAAATCTGGCATCTTTTGCACATCTGATTTGGTCATCTACCGTTTCTTCTTCGAAATATTTTCCATTATTTTACCAAGGGGTCGGCCAAGCAATTCTCTACAAAAATTTGGAAGTCACAAATATCGTACTGCACATCCGATTTCAGAAGTCCTTGACTATGACTTTCCAACGAGAAGCCGTACTTTCTGTTAAAAGGATCGCGCAGATGACGACGCGCGGTGAAAGACGAAGTAAGCACTTCTGTACAACCAGTGGCGCGCTATTTTCCTCGTTTTTTTTTCGACGTCATCAGGGTCGTAAATAGTGTGCAAGAGACTCCGGATGGAGAAAATCGGCATGCAGGGTGCCAAGAATGACATCATAACTCGGTGACCTGACAGATCTTCAGGCAGACCGTTTGCCGGTAGTCTAAAGAAAGCCGTTGGAGACAAAAAGACTCTGAATTCGTGATGGCCCAGTTGCGTCAGTCATCGTCAGTTTTTTTTTATCAATGAGCACTGCGTATCCGTGCGTGTGCGTGGTGCGGGCATGCAGAGAAATATTCATACACCCATACAGTGAAAAAACATTCGCACAACAGTTCATTGCTCATTTTTCCCATTTCTGTATATGCCGTCGCGTGCAGTGTGTCGCATGTCTGGGCGTCTCGTGAGATATGTGATGGCATGAACTTTCGTTATGTTTGGTCTACATACGCCGATGCATGCGATCGCTTTGTGACGTTGTGTACAAAGAAACGTACTTCTGACTGGAAAAAAACATTTCGCAGAATGATGAAAAAATCTTTGGGAGGTGCCAGACCCATCCCATTGGGTGAGGATGAACTGTAATAGAAGACCCATAACACTATGGCGCACTCTCCTGCCGGGGTGGGGGCTTGTTTTCCTCTCTGTCACCTCCAGTTACCCGTCAGATTTATGACTCATCACTCATCCTAACAAACGACGATGGATTCGCCATGACGTAAACTATACTTTATCAATGAAAAGTTTTGAAAATCACAGAAGGGGTGAACAGAGGGTGGCCAAGAAGTAGGGAAGGTAGGAGGGAATTTTTGCATCCTTTTACGCGACACAGGTCAACATCCATGATGCATTTCTGAGAGAGGGGGATGTATAATGATAAGGGCTGTCGATTGCCGTTGAATTTGGTTTCCGGCCGCATTGCAATACGATGGTATAAGAGGTGGAGGATGTCGGAAGCAACTTCAACTACCTCATGGACGGGGGGTTAAGACCAAACACTTGGGTCCCGCTGCACCAGGTTCGAGCCCCGGAATTGGTTAATTATTATTTAGTGGCTAGCTGGCAACCTACTAGAAACGTCAGTCCTGGTACGGGGCGGCCGAGTCCATTTGTCCATTCATTAGCCGTTTCGGCATAGATCCGTTCGGCATTGCTAGATATCGACTTTTTGGAACCTGCCATTCGAGTATTCGCCATTTAACCCATCCTCGACTGAGGGGGGCAGTTGACTGCTCCCCTGAAGTTTTTCTGGGATTGCGGGAGAACCAACAAACACAGAGTCACGAAACTTTGTGCACCCTTTGCTCCATCAATTTTACATCTCGTGTCAAAATTTTGATCTCAGGTCAGGTCAGGTCCATGACCTAAATCAGGTCAAACGGACCTATGTCCAAAAAAGGTAAGCGCCCTGTAACTTTTTCGCAAAACAAGATATCTCAATAATACTTTCAGGGATTAGCGATCGTGATAGATGCAACGAATCTGCTATCTCATATTTTTGGGAATCTTCCGGGTCATTGACCTAAGGTCGAGCCCATTTTTAAGACATGTCGACCTTTTTTTCGGAAATTAACGGAATATTTCATGGCATTTTTAGTGTGGAGTGAAGCAGACATCTAGTTACCGTCATTGGGCAAAGCATCAATGACTTCCAGCCGTTGACCTGAGGTTAGGTCACGAATAACTGTAGTGAGCCAAAATGTACCACCGTCAAAATCGACGATGAATTACTCAGAATGGGTAGAAAATGGCAGAACTAGCTTGCACAGACGTAATTAATACCAGGAACCTCAAAAATTGGAAAAAGTAGCGTATTTTGGAAATAAACAGGCTATTCGGAATAAAGCTCCGGCAACATTGTAGATTGATAACTGATCAAATTTTCCAAAATTTACGCATGAGAAACCATCACAAGAATCACAAAGATCAATAAAATTTACATAGATCGTCTTTTTTCGCGAAAATAAGGGAACGCTGAAATTAGTTCCCGTCAATTTGGTGCCGCATACGGCAGCGGCGCACACCGACAGCTGGCGGGAGAATTGCCGTGTCTTTAACTGATCGTTTCGGCGTATATATGGAACAAATCTGGGAAAATTAAACGTGTATCGGCATCCGCGGACCTTTACTTGTGCGCTGGTACCTTTGCCTATGCGTTATTAGTCACAGCCCTTGAGATTCAGGCCATCTCGGTCTGATGCAGTCGGTTATGAGAAAACATATATAGGACGTAAATTGGCTTACATATTATCTAAAACTATAAATGAGACCAGTTTCGAGCTCTACTCGTCACAGGCTTTCCAACGGTATGTTTATTTTTATCTTGCGACCAACCGTTCGTGAGTTAGAGGGGGCAGCCAAACGCCCCGCGCCCAGTCGCCCATGTTCGAAACGGACCGACGGTCGTGCGCTGGTTAAACGTTTGCCGTTTTGGCATGTCGCCTTTTTTACACGTGTCCATTGGGCCATGCGACATTTTGCCATTCGTCATTTTCGGCATGGCGCCATTTTAACATGTGACTATTTCGACGTTCACCATTTCTTCAGTCGCCGTTTTAACGTGTTGTCGTTTTTTGACGTCGGCATTTTTCCTTTCGCCATTTGCCCATTCGCACAATTTTAACGTATCACCTTCTTCCATGTCGCCATTCAACATTCAATCAGCATTTATTCAGCATTGGTGGCGTACAAGGGAGTGGGCAAATGGATGGCAATAGCTTTCCGTTTCCTATGATAAAGAGAATGGAGACGTGAACGTCAAAAACTGAAAAACATGTTTTCTTAGAATGAGTTAAGCTCCATGTATTTTAACTTTATCTGTTTAACTCCTTCACGGCAGGCCCCATAGTGCATCAGTCAATGAAAAGCCGTTTTTTCTGCTAATTCTTAGAAAGGAGATGTTGTTTGCGTCGGTCTACTGCTCACATTTCACGCTTCCAAATCGAGATAAACTGGCTATCTCTGACCGCAGGGCACTGGCCTCCTTTATCAGTGATATCACAGGAACACGGTGTGTATCTAAGGCAACGGAATGCCCCTGGTGTGTTTAGTGGACCCGCACATCGGGTGGTACGGAACGAGCCTCGGGTCCTCTTCTCGCTCTTCGTTCTTCGAGTCTTCGCTCGAGGTCAAGGTCCAGACGTCGTAGCAGAGCTCATTGTTTCAGCGTAGGTCTGTGCCGACTGTTTAGTCCGTCAAGCAATAGGAAATGCTGACAAGGAAAGCATGATGGTGAGCCACGTCCAGCGGCCTATGGTAATCGCTCAATCAGAGAGAAATCCCCTTTCCCCCATTGCGAGTCAACACCAGTTGGCGTTTACGCAGATATGCTACGTTTCAACGTGTTCTTTGTACGCCTCTGATCATAGGCCTGAATCCTTTTGTCAAATTCAGTAAATAATCCCTTTTAAAGAATTCTAATGACGCTGGTTGTGGTAAATGAGAACAATATCATAAAGGTAAGCAGCCTTTCTACATCACCAAAGAACTATTTCCATCAGTACGACCGCCATTTGTTCGGTATAAACGTGACATGCGACAATCAGTTTCTTTGAAAAGTAAGAGCACAAATGGCATCATGATGGGATCCAGCACTCACGAAAACTATGAAATAGAGGAAATGCGTGGCGTACCAGCGATAGAAAATGAAAATGACTTTCTCCGCATTCGCATTATCCTTAGTGCATGACTTTGCAACTGTTGCATGATGGGCGTGACCTTCCACGTTTTTTTTGCGACGCCGAAATAACATAGACACGAGTGGCAACGGCAGCATATGGTATAAAACGGCCAGTGTGCACGACTGGACGGCAGTCGCAGCAGAATTCGTTATCTGGTACCACATCCGCCGCCATGAAGGTAAGAACATCTGTCCTTTCGCTTTGCTGTCAGGCGCGGGAGACAAAAGTGTGTCTTCCGTTGTTTTCCACGTCCTATCCCAGACATCCGGCACCTCACTTTAATTTCACGGGGACCACAACGACCTGATCCGGGCTTGCCACAACACAGAGTGTCTCAGTCGTACGCAGAAAACCTCGCTGCTCCGCTGTGGCGCGCCATGTTCCGCTAATCGAGCCCCGCTCAGAAACCGGGGGCTTCACAGACCCCGCCCGAACTGCTGGACAGCAACCGATCGCTGATCGGCAAGCGCAACAAATGCAGGTCTCTGTCATCTTGCACAGAAACGGACACGCCATCTTAGCTAAGATCGTATTTTACAACTCACGCATATGTCCCAATACAGTTCACAGTCATCCTAGCAATGCCATTGTATGGAAATTCGCTTCCTAACATGGTCGACTGAAGACCCTTTTTGGTCTCCCCAATCCGCCCCTGCCGTCATAATAACGACTTGACGTGTCAAAATAACCAACACAAGGATAATAACAAAAATGCCGTTAGATCTGTCCCTGACATCAAGTTGATTGGTTACGTTTTCAAAAGCCAAATCTTGAGTGCCGTCTTTCGCTAACATGAATGTCCCATTGCCATCATGAAATGTAACCGAAATGTCATAAGGCATAACATAGACAAGAATATTTCAAAAGTAGTCATCTGAATACCGTTGCATCGAATAGACAACATCAAGGTCGAACGTCAAGACTGTGAAACTACAAAATGCGCCCTGAGATGACTACCAAATATCGTTTTCAACATGTCCCTCATGAAGTAGCTAATAAATAAAACTCCAATAAATAACGTTTCCACAAAATCATCGACGTCTCAGTGTGTACACTGAGACGTCGATGATTTCGTGGAAACGTTATTTATTGGAGTTTTATTTATTAGCTACTTCATGAGGGACAGGTTGAAAACGGTATTTTGATAATCTTGTGAAAAAGTTATGTTAGCAGAAATCAGCACTTTTTATGGTTTTGCCTTCAATTGTTTACAAACAGCAGACGAAAAACCCCAGGAGAAGTGTGAAAGCTCCACACGAAGCACAGTTAGTAGAAACCAACTCAAACCGGTCATATAGCAAACTATACGGAGACAAAAGAGTAAGCACTGCTGTCACCTGCAGTAGGATTTGCGCAATGATTATGTGAAATTTAGTCTTTACTGCATATCGCAAGATTGCACTGTGCGCAAGTTGTATTTTAAGGTACTTGCACCATGTTCTTTTACGACTCGTCGCTCTGAATATGCGCGAAATTTCGATTTTGCACGATAAAGGATTTGACACGACCTTGTTTTTCAGCTGGTCGTCCTTCTCTGCCTGGTTGTTGCCGTTGCCGAATCCGATAAATACGGCGGATACGGCGGATACGGCAAACATGACGGGTATGGCGGCTACAAAAAAGACTGCGGATATGGTGGATGCGACGGATACGGCAAAGACGTTGGATATGGCAGATACGACAAATCCGGCGGATACAATGGATACCAAGGATACGACAAAGATGAAAAATATGGCGACTACTACAAACACTGCGGATATGGTAAATGCGACGGATACGGAAAAGATGGCGGATATGGTGGATACTACAAATCGGGTGGATACAGTGGATACGGCGGATACGGCAAAGATGGTGGATATGGCGACTACTACAAACACTGCGGATATGGTAAATGCGACGGATACGGAAAAGATGGAGGATATGGCGGATATTACAAATCCGGTGGATACAGTGGATACGGCGGATACGGCAAAGATGGTGGATATGGCGACTACTACAAATACTGCGGATATGGTAAATGCGACGGATACGGAAAAGATGGCGGAAATGACGGATATTACAAATCCGGTGGATACAATGGATACGACGGATACGGCAAAGATGGTGGATATGGCGACTACTACAAATACTGCGGATATGGTAAATGCGACGGATACGGAAAAGATGGCGGAAATGACGGATATTACAAATCCGGTGGATACAGTGGATACGGCGGATACGGCAAAAATGGAGGATATAGCGGCTACGAAAAATACTGCAAATATGGCCGATGCGACGGATATGGCAAATCAGGCGGGTATGGCGATCATTGAGAATAATCAACTGGTCACCATCTACTACCAATGAAACGTTTTTCGGCATGATTGAAACGTTTTCCGTAATGTTTTCCAGGAGTGCATGGTTATGCAGAAGCATCAATGATGCCTTTTGATTAGGACTAGAGTTTGAGTGGTGTATGCTGTAGACAAAGATAATAAAAATGATGCACGTGACAGAAACCGGGTAGTCTGTGAAAATGCGGTACATAAGGAGCGGTTTAAGCCGCTACTGAATGGAGTATTTCGCTGCTTTCCTAACACTAGCGGGAGGCAGCACGCATTTTTTTCCAATGCCACTAAAGAAGCAATCGCCTGACATCCGTAATTCAAACGCCCATCAAATAGCCCGTCGCACCGAGGCCCCACATATCACCACCTTGTTGATTTCAGGGTTGGAGGATGACGTTGGCAACATTTTCTCTTTCAGCAGTAAAATTGCATTGGACTGACTCGATGAGTGTTTCAGTTAAGACAATACAGATTTCAGCTACACAGTTTATTCTTATGGGTGTTCCATAAAATAGGACCCAGGAGCCAATGATGGTGTGATCAACAGAGCTGGTGTCGTCCTCTTATAGTTTCTTATAGTTTTTGGTTATGTATTTGCATAAGGGGCGTACCAGGACAAATCCACCAGACACCGAAAATAATTGAAATTTTGATGAAATTCGGTTCCGAGTGTAATCTGTGGTTGAGATTCTTTTTGTCACTTCTCTGCTCGGTCGGACAAACGGTTTTTCTGCTGGAGGGAATTTGAAATCATGAGTTTTAATGATTTTTCCCAAACCATTGATAAAATGATGCGAAATATTTCAGTAACCAATGAGTAGATTTCAAAAACCGGGTATCGTGATAAGAACAAAATGCTGCATCATTTTGTTATTCGCATTTTTCAGAATATCTGCTGCTTTTCATTTGACCGTGAAATCTGTTTTTAAGATGAAATCTTGAAGGTGTGGCCAGGTGACATTCCAATTCCGATTTGCAATTGAAACATTTCACAAGTAAAATGTCCACCAAAGAATTTTCATTTGCTTCAGACCGAGAAAAGCCCTTATTTATTTTTTCATCTTACAAATCGCACTTGAAAGGCACGATGCTTTGATCGAAAAAGTCCTTGTCGGAAATTGCGACCTGGACCGGAAAAAGAGGCATAAACAATCGGCGAAAACAGTTCTGAATACCCCAGGTCATTGTTTTCTTACATGTATATGAAACAAAATTTCGTCATGTTATTATATGTTTTGTTATATAATAAGAATATTTATGGAAAGAAACATTTATGGCCATTTGTCGCCCGTTGCAAAAAATTTTGGAAAAATCTTGTGCTTCTTTTAACCGGCACCGTACTACTCGTAAGACCCACCTGACACCCCCTGACACTTTGCAGTGTCAGGGGGTGTCCGGACACGCATCCCCATTCCGTCTCGCGAGCCATCAGTGGGAAATAACGCTGTATAAGGAGAGATTACATCATGCAAAATACATCATTTAAACTAAATAATCCCATTGTCATTCGCAAACAAAAATTTGTGTTTTTACGACGCGCTCTTCCGAACGCGCCATGTAGTAGCCGAGGCGAAGCTGCCTACTGTCTCGCCCTGCCAGCCAAGCCGTACTAAAAGAGGTGGAGACAAGTAGTACACTAGCTTCTTCGTTCCACAAGGCGTAGTTATAAACATGATTTGCAAGAGGATACGGCGGCGCTGTATTTGACACATATCTTTTGGAATGGGTGGGGCTTCGAGTGCATACAACCACTCCACTAATTTGTAATTGATAGTCCAAAACATGCCGAAAATATTAAATGAAAAACATTTTACGTACCCTTTCAAGTTACTAATCATTGCTAAACATTATTGCTCCTTACGGCGGATACGGCGGGTACGGCAGAAACGTCGCATACGGTGGATACTGATAGCACATGTGGCAGATATGGTAGTTATGGGATATGTGGTGGATACACCAAATATGGCGGATATGGTGGATACGGCGGATATGGCAGGTACGGCGGATACGGCGGGTACGGTGGATATGGCGGATATGGTAGAGACGGCAGATGCCGTGGATACGGATACGGCAGATGCGGTAAATATGGTGGATATGGATACGGCATATATGGCTGATTCGGCGGAAGGTGCTGAAAATGATGTGGCTACGGCGCCTCATAATACTTGCTAAGAGGCCCTTTCCATGCAGAAGTATGAACGGGGTCCATAGTTTGGTCTCATTTGTGAGTGATTGACGGGTGTTGCAGTCACAAAAGTCGTGTAAAGTCGTGGCTCACCATCCTGCGTTCCTTGTTAGGCATTTCGTATTGCTGCACGGACTAAACAGTCGGCACAGACCTACGCTGAAACAATGAGCTCTGCTACGACGTCTGGACCTTGACCTCGAGCGGAAGACACGGACCCGAGGCTCGTTCCGTACCACCCGATGTGCGGGTCCACTAAACACACCAGGGGCAGTCCGTGGCCTTAGGTACACACAGTGTTCCTGTGATATCACTGATAAAGTAGGCCAGTGCCCTGTGGTCAGAGGTGGCCAGTTTATCTCGATTTGGAAGCGTGAAATGTGAGCTATAGACCGACGCAAACAACATTTACTTTCTCAGAATTAGGAGAAAAAATGGTTTTTAATTGACTAATACACTGTAGGACTTGCCGTGAAGGAGTTAGTCAGATAAAATTAATATACATGGACCTGAACCCATTCTCAGAAAACATGTTTTTGCGTTTTTGACGTTCACGTCTCCATTCTCTTCATAGGACACGGATAGCTATTACCATCCATTTGCCCACTCTTTTGTACGCCACCAGTGCTGAATAAATGCTGACTGAATCTTGAATGGCGACATGGAAGAAGGTGATACGTTAAAATGGCGCGAATGGCGAAATGGCGAACGGCAAAATGGTGACATCTAAAAATGGCAACACGTTAAAACGGCGACTGACGAAATGGCGAACGTCGAAATGGCACCATGTCCAAATGGCGACATGACGAAAATGACGAACGGCAAAATGTCGCATGGCCCAATGGGCACGTGTAAAAAAGGCGACATGCCAAAATGGTGAACGTTTAAATGGCGAATACTCGAATGGCAGATTCCATAAAGTCGATATCTAGCAATGCCGAACGGATCTATGCCGAAACGGCTAATGAATGGACAAATGGACTCGGCCGCCCCGTACCAGGACTGACGTTTCTAGTAGGTTGCCAGCTAGCCACTAAATAATAATTAACCTATTCTGGGACTCGAACCTGGTGCAACGGGACCCAAGTGTTTGGTCTTAACCCCCGTCCATGAGGTAGTTGAAGTTGCTTCCGACATCCTCCACCTCTTATACCATCGTCTTGCAATGCGGCCGAAAACCAAATTCAACGGCAATCGACAGCCCTTGTCATTATACATCCCCTCTCTCAGAAATGCATCATGGATGTTGACCTGTGTCGCGTAAAAGGATGAAAAAATTCACTCCGACCTTCCTGACTTTTTTGTCACCCTCTGTTCACCCCTTTGGTGATTTTCAAAACCTTTTATTGATAAAGTATAGTTTACGTCATGGCGAATCCATCGCCGTTTGTTAGGATGAGTAATGAGTCATGAAATCTGATGGGTAACTCTGGAGATGACAGAGAGGAAAACAAGCCCCCACCCCAGCAGGAAAGTGCGCCATAGTGTTATGGGTATTCCATTACAGTTCATCCTCATCGACCGGAGTGGGTCTGGCACCTCCCAAAGACTTTTTCATCATTTTGCAAAATGTTTTTTTCAGTCAGAAGTACGTTTCTTTGCACAAAACTTCGCAAAGCGATCGCATGCATCGGCGTATGTAGACGAATCATAACGAAAGCTCATGCCATCACATATCTCACGAGACGCCCACACATGCGACACATTGCACTGCCCGCGACGACGTATAGAGAAATAGGAAAAATGAGCAATAAATTGTTGTGCAAATGTTTTTTTGACTGTATGGGTGTATGAATATTTGTGTGCGCCCCTGCACCACGCACACGCACGGATACGCAGTGCTCATTTATAAGAAAAATTGACGATGACTGACGCAACTGGGCCATCACGAATTTAGAGTCTTTTTGTCTCCAACGGCTTTCTTTAGACTACCGGCAAACGGTCTGCCTGAAGATTTGTCAGGTCACCGAGTTATGACGTCATTCTCGGCACTCTGCATGCCGATTTTCTCGATCCGGGGTCTGTTGCACAATATTTACGACCCTGATGACGTGGAAAAAAACGAGGAAAAAAAGCGCGGCATTGGTTCTACAAATGTGCCTTCTTCGTCTTTCATCACGCGTCGTCATGTGTGCGATGCTTTTAACAGAAAGTACGGCTTCTCGTTGGAAAGTCATAGTCAAGGAGTTCTAAAATCGGATGTGCAGTACGATATTTGTGACTTCCAGTTTTTTGTATACTATTGCTGGGCCGACCCCTTGGTAAAATCGTGGAAAATATTTCGAAGAAGAAACCTTAGATGACTAAATCAGATCTGAAAGAGATGCCAGATTTGGAAGCTTACAAACACCAGGCGGATTGACGGTGCGATGGTGACATCGTCTTCCTATGGAGACGCTGCTGATGCGAGAGAAAGACAGGAGGCGGAGGGATATACAATGCCATTTTTGGCGTGCGACGCACTGAATGTGCTTTAATGATAAAAGCAATCCGGATTCGAAAACACTTTCCACCGAGCTTTACTCCGTCTCTCTCATGACACTTCACTTGCTTACAAACTTGAGCGGGTGATGACAGCTGGCGGCACTACATTCTCGACGACGATATCAAGGTCGTGGGGAGATGGCACTCGACGGTGAAATATTTCATGAACACGAATCCCAAGGAGGGCTTTTCGATTTCGATGAGTATTTCTTAAGACGTAACGTTAAAAAAATCGCCAACCGGCTACCCCAATAACGGTGACTAGCAATCCGGGGGACATGGTAGAGTCGGGACCATCCAAGATTCGAAGACTTTACATTGCCTCCATAGCAATGGATGAAAGAAACGGTCCGAAATCCTATATTAGCCACTCCCCACCCCTCAATAATGTCTTCAATCACCAGTTCTGCTACTTAGCATCATTGACAATGCAAATCTTCACGTGCAATCCTGTGCATTAGAGGATACCAAAATGTATCTTCTTTTCTCATATCATCCCTTATCTTTTCTGATGCGCACACTGTGTGTATGATTATTAAAAAATAAAAATAATATTTTCGGATCAGTTCAACTTGGTTTTTATCCCGCGCAAAGAGTTCAAGAATTTTCGGACATTCTGGTTTGCGGTGTTGTTTTGGTGACAATGAGAAAACACGTAATCAGTTTCACTTTGTACTTCTAGAAGAGACTTCACCAGCTGGCGTGCAGGAGGAGGGGGCAGCTACTCCCCCACCAATCCAGGAAATGTTCAGCTGAGCAGAAGAGACCGAGCGAGTTAGCACGCGGTCTCTCGCACAATGTTTACGCCACAGGCGACGTCATAAAAAGTACGTCTAGGATTCCAAGAGCCTACTTATTTCGTCTTCCACAACACCTCGTGAGCTTTGCCTTATCTTTCATCAGCACACAAGGTGTCTCTGTGGAATGTCATAGTCAGGAGTTTTCGGACAGTTTCAGATGTGCTTTATGATATTTCTCATTTCGTTTTCTATCTAATGAGTTTCAGAGGCGATCCCTTGGAAATAATATTTCACCATTTAGCACATATACGATGATTGCGTACCGTTCCTGTAGCGGTTATAAACTCACAGTTATTGCAGATGCGCTTACATGATAACAAACTTTTAGTGGTGACTAGCCGTGTCCATGTCAGGCTATGCCGTTTCTGAGCGTGTCCCAGTGTATCTATGCCGTAGCTAGAGCCGGAGCCGGAGCCAGAATTTTCAAAAAAAACTTTCAGCTGTTGTCCTGACCCCCAGTATTCAGTGCTTTTATCATTAGCCCGATGCAAATGACTCGAAAGAAACGATCTGAAATGCTATCTAGACCCTCTTTCCATAAGTTTCTAAGATCTCTGGCCATGGCCGGGTGGGGCGGACAGCAAAGCTTCATCTTTGCCGTGCAACACACACTTACTGTACCTTCATGGTAAAAACAATCCCGTATTCGGAAACAGATGCCATCCCGCTCTACCCCACTTGCTCCTGCCACCCCGCTTGCCCACGACCTCGCTTGGATGATCACGAACTTGAGTGGATACGAACTAACACCACATCTGATGATGACGAGTTCATGTTTGTGGGGACAGTGGAACTCGACGGTCATGAATTTCCGTACGTATTTTTAATGACGTAACGTAAAAAAATGACGTCGGCCTTCACCCCAAGCGAATGTGACAGGCGATCCTGTGGGCATGGTAAGGTCGACTGTCCAGCATTCGAAGACTACGTTAAGTCCACGATAATAACTGGAAAGAAACGGTCCGATGTCTCATGTGGACCCCGTAATGTCCGGAATCTCCAGCCATGCTAGTTGGCATTATCAACACTCCGAATCTCCATGTGCAATCCAGGGTATGGGTATTCGCACATACGTACAGTTCCCATGCCATTCGATACACATCGACACTATATGAACTGTTACAAGTTCATGATAACGGGTGACATTATAAACAAATCCTCGTGAGAATCGAGATGAAAGAATCAATGCCTAGGTTTTCATGGGTGTATGAACAGCGATAGGGCAGGCGGCCAATGGCCCCCGCCTACTTTTCGGGAAATATAACATGAGCCCATGGGAGCAAACCTCTTAACTCCACCCCCCCTCCCCCACACACACAAATACACACACACTTTTCTGGATGCTCCCACTCCCCTTCAACGTTTCAAATGTTCCAAATGAAAGATACAGGCCACTTCCACTCCATGTTCATCCTAGGCCGACAAGTTCTTCTAGACAAGTTCTAGCGCTCAGGTCTCGTCGTCTCCGCAATAGTTTCCCCTCCCAGTTGTCATCAAAAAGAAATCCCGCCATTGTCACAGAAAACACCACCTCTCGCCAACGTGTTAACTCTCGTCGGGAAGCATCGTCTTTCCGCCCTCTGCTGTACAGGAAGGGGGGGGGGTCGGTCGGCTCGACCATATGTTTGGCGTTTGGCCCCGAAATGAGCTAGAGCCGCGATGCAAAAAGTAAGACATTGAATCTAAACGTAAGGTGTCAGGTCAACCGGCGACCTCCTACGTCAGTTCAATGGCCCGAAATAGGCGAAAATCGCGGAACTTTTCGTTTCGACGACCAAAGAGTAAGATGTTACACAGTCAGCGATACAAGATAAGAACAGGTGAAGCCTCGCACATTTAATGCTACCCTTCGTCATTAACTTCGGACAATGACACAGGTGAGGTCAGGTCAAATGCCGTGAGCGGCTGCAATGACATGTAATCTAAAGCTCTCTGTTAGCCATGAAATGAACATGAATGAAAATGGTGTAAAATCAATGCTGAATTTGAAATCAGCGAAACAGAATACCTCAGAGAACACCTGAGGTCATCAAAGGTTACCCGAGGGCATCTGAGGTCAGTGGCCTCGGTTGACATTGAAAGTCACAAACCTGATGGAAAGCGGAGCCGTCGTTCTTGGACATATCCTTTTATGCCAGGTTTGATATCGATCGTCATTGGCAGTTTTAAGCTGCGAGAATCCGCCAATTTAAAGCAAAATGGTCCCAGGTGATTTTATTTAGGACGTCACAACTCCATAATCTTACATGACACGGAATCCATTTTTCTATCAAGAATTGCAAAAATATATGCCCCAGAAGACATTGAAAATTCGAGGAAGCATAAAATTTAATGTGTTCTTACCTGTGTTTGGAGCATTGTATATCTGACATACCATGATCGTTGTTTTTAAAAAGAGCAAACTCTGCGCAGATTACTTCGGATGTGGCAAATGAAGGAATACCACTTCTTTTACGCTCATGTTATGCTTAGCAAATACGGCAGATCCACAACCATTGATGTGTGTTTTGCAGGATAGCTCTCGTTGCGGCTGCGGCAAATTACAACGGCCCAAATGCGGCAAATTACAACAGTACTTGTAATGAAGTTTGGCAGCTGGACTTGTTTATTAATCCTTGAGTGGGTATTGAATTGCAGCAAAGCAAAACGTTCTTGGGATTCAGTGATAGTTTCCTATGGGTTATGGCCTTCTGGAAAGGTGCAGTACTTCAGCAGTTTTCCAAAACTTTTACATTGAAGCAAATGACCATTTCTGGGCTACGTCACTGGATATTTAACTGAGTTATTGTGATTTATATGTCCACCATTCGACGCCGTCTCAGAAAGTATCGTCAGATACCGGCTGCTCGTCAAGACAGACGGAGAGTGAAGCCATGTTTCATGAATCTGTTCCAGCAATCCTACAAATGGTGAGCACAATCGCTGGGAGAGGATTCTGAGGACCGATCGTATACCGATCGGCCGATGTCTTTACTGAGTGTCGCTTGAGCTTGTTTTCCAGGACAAGTCTTACCGGAGCAACCAGTCTTACAGACACCGACAAACAAACACTGCTTTTTAGCTTGTTTTGAGATTGTAGGCTGGAAACGTGTGATGAGATAAAAGGGCTTATCACTATCTTATTTTACATTGTGCCATACACTGACTTCAATTTGCTTTCAACATGCTGGTTTGTGGAAACATAAGCTTATTGTAACCATTATTATCTTATTAACTATAACAATAAGGCATAACCATTCTAACTTATTGTAACCATTATTGTATTGTATCAGTTTCAATCGTTCTTACGTGGTAATGTGCCGTTGCAGTCAACATCTTGCCATCGTTTCCCAAGGTTTGACCTGTGAGTCCTCCGCAACCTTGGAATGAACTACTTGGTCATATATGGGGTCTCAGGGTGACGGTGCATTCAATGGGCGTTTCATTACCCAAATCACACCACTGGTTGTTGAGATAGACACGGCAAACATGCCCTCCACCCTAGGTAATTGGAAACCGACCAAATACCCCAGTCGTTACGAGTCCACGACATTTACTGTATTCCATACCTTCGCACATTGCCCCTTGTTTCTCACGTGCGTATGATTTATTAGCAAGTGTTTCTCCACTGCCAACGAACGATTATGATGCATGCGATCGCCATTTGTACTGTATGGACGTGACAATGCGACATGAAGTATCTTTGAAAAGTAAGAGCAAAAATAGCATTATGATGGCAACCAGCACTTACCAAAGCCATCAGTAAGAGAAAATGAGTTCCATACGAGCAGTAGAAAATGAAAACAAGTTCGACTACATTCATGTTATCCTTTCTGCATGACTTTGCGCCTTTCGCGTGATGGGCGTGGCTCTCGGCGTTTCTTTTTGCGACGCCGAAATAACATGTTTATACTAGTGGCAATGACAGCATGTGGTATAAAATGGACAGTGTGCAGCGCTGGGCGGCAGTCGCAGCAGAATACGTCATCTGGTACCATATCCGCCGCCATGAAGGTAAGAATATCGGCCACTTCGCTCGCTGAGTGGCAGGCGCGGGAGACGGAAGTGCCTGTTCCGTTACTTTCCCCGTTCTATCCGAGAGGTAAGGCACTTTATTCTAAAGTAACGGGGATCACAGCGACCTGACCCGGGCTTGCCACAGAACAGAGTGTCACGATGGTACGCAGAAGACCTCGCTGCTCGGCTGTGGCGCGCCATGTTCTGCTGATCTGCGGCTGAGCCCCGCTCAGAAACCAGCCGCTCCCCAAATCCAGCCCCAACTGCGGGACAGCATTCGAACGCTGCTCGACCCCCGCAACACATCCAGCTCTCTGTCATCTGGCACAGAAACACTGCCACGCCATCTTAACCCTATTCCCGGAGGGCTAGACGGTATGCCCGATTCCCGGCAGGGGGGGGGATTCGGCCCCCCCCTGAGATCTCGAGAACTACCTGTCCGATTTTATCGCAACAAACGGCAATCGATTTGCCGTGACGTAAACTACATTTTTATAAAAAGAAATTTTCAAAATTTTGAGAATTTGTGGATACAGAGGGGCAAAAATGTCAAAATGGGGGGTCACTTTTGGACTTCTTATAACTCCGTTGTTTATGGACCGATTTCGATGAAACTGGCATGAATCGAGAGATTATGGTTAGGGCTTTTACCATGGGTGCACAAATCTGAAATTTTGAGAAAATTCATGGGGGTTCACAGGGTTCAAAAATAGGAGGATTAGTTTTCTAACAGCTGGATGAACAAAAGAGGCAAACACCCTTTTTTGGCTTCTGCTAGTCATGTTATACTAAAGAAGCACAAATCGCATTACAATGTTTGTATAATGTTAGCATAGGCGTTGCCAGGGACATGAAAAAGGGGGAACTGTCATGGTCACACGTTTCTCAGATCAGCTTGTGACCTTTGCCCTTAAATGACCTCCAGTGACCTTGAGGTCACTTGGAATGATCTCCTATGCATCTAATATCATCTTTAAACGTTTTCAATCATTTGAATTCACTCTATTTCAAAAATTTCATTTTATGGCTATTGCGATATAGTTACGCGCACTGACATTTTAGGTCATAGCTCCGTGATCCAACCTGATATCAAGCTGAAACTTGGTACACAAGTAGAAGGTACCCTTTTACGTCATATATATTCCGGGTTTGGCATTTGAAAAAACGGCGCCGAAATTATAGCAAAAAAACAAATTGTGACTTTTGACCTTGACCTGACCTTGTAAAATGACCTCAGGTAAACAAAATTACATCTGCACATGGCCCAACTATTTAGTTATGCATCCATATAAAGCTTTAAGTTCTATCTTAAAAACTCTGTTTTTGGCAGACATTTTCCTTTTACCCTTAACATGGCCAAAAATGGCATGAGGTTCCTCCCAAAAACGTTGCCTGACTCCGCCCCTGAGCAAAGTAGAATTTTGAAATTTTGTCACGGCAGGTAGAAAGAATATCTAGGAAAAGTCACCAAGTTTCGTGAAGTTGCGTTAAAAAGCCTGGAATTGGCAAGCAAAAAACCCGAGGGGGTGGGGCGGATTCCACTCCCTCTGCCGGGAATAGGGTTAACTAACATCCTATTTTACAATACACGTAGAAGTCCCAAAATAATTCATCGCTCTCCTAGGAATGGCATTGTATGGAAGTTAGCTTCCTAACATGGTCGACTGTGGATCCTTTTCTGTCTCACGAATCCGCCCCAGTCATTGCAGTAACGTCTTGACGTGTGAAAATATACAACAAAAAAGGTAGATAACAAAGATGTCATTATATCCGCCCCTGACATCCGTTCATTGGTTACGTTTTCAAAAACCAAGCCTTGAATGCCGTCTTTTCCTAACATCAGTGCCCCACTGTCATCGAAAATAACCCAAATGTCATAAAGCATAACATAGAGAGCTATATTTCAAAAGCACTCGTCTGAATACCGTCGCATCAAATAGAGAACACGCAGAGCACACGTCAAGACTATGATGCTACGAAAGGTCCCCTGGGATGATTATCAAACACCCTTTTGAACCTGGCTCTCATGCAGATACACGCTGAGATGTTCATATGTATGTGGAAGACTAATTTTAGCAGAAATCACCAGTTTCGTGGTTTTGACCTCAGATGTTTACAAACAGCAGGTGAAAAAAGCATGGGAAGTTTGAAAGCCCTATACGAAGTACGGATAGTAAAAACCACTACAAAACCTGTCATTAAGGAAATTATACGGTCCATTACCAAATTATATCAAATACGGAGACAAAAGAAGTAAGTACTTCTATCAACTTTAATAGGATTTGCGCACTAATTGCATTATATTCAGTCCGTACTGGATATCGCAAACCCCAGCACCGTCGGGGGATATCAAACAGAACATCCCCCTCGGTTTTTCTTGAATAACTTCTGAGCCGTTCGAGTCAGCGCAAATCATCAAATTTTCAGTGCCTCTTAAACAATCATTTCTGCATATTTTCACATCAAAAGCATTTTCATGTTAGATCAGGTCGGGGGACATGACGTCATAAGTGAACCCTTGCATGCTTGTTTTTGCCTGTTCAGACGGTGGCGCGAACATGCTTCAATTTTTTTTGCAATATTTGCGAGTGTAATGCATGGATTGCTAGGATTTGCGTAGAAAACTGTCACCAAAAGGTTATACAAACGTAACAGAGGTCACGTTACGTCAAGTGCATGATGGCAATTGGACTGATTCGCATTGTGTTTGATAGAAGTTGATGCCGCTGACTTTTCCCATCGTTCGAGTCAGACAAGCAAATCTATATGCGCTTCTTAACAAAGTTCACCAAATGCAACGTCAGGTCATGTCAGATCAGGTCACGTTATAGGCAGATGTCAAAACGAAATGAAATACAGCATTGTCTGTGGAAGACCATTCCGAGGTAGCAGACAGCAATTATTGTTCCTAGTCAGAAGAAATGACCATTTGCAGTGGCCTGGCTTGACCTTGGCCCGCTGAAGAGCCGACAGAACATATTTCATTATCACGAAATGTCATTTCGGTTCCGTACTTGACGCAGTTAAGAATCGCACCGCATAATGATTGCTCTTTGTCGCGACGAGTAATGCAATTTCTTTTTGTCATATAGATCAAAACGGCTGGAAGTAAGTGTCGATGTGCGGCATGTAAAGAAAGACCAGTATTTCGCCTCATCCATCTTGACATTGACGCGACATTTTGTTAAACTCTTTGGCACGCATTTGATGCAGAAGATCGTGACATTTCGTTTGATACCTAATTGAAGGCTCTGAGATCAGTGTTACGGATGATATGACGTACAAACCGATGTCAGTTTTTCCGACGTCGTGTTACACGTTTGACGCGACCTGTGACGTCATCAGTTATGTGACCGGGGCTAACACAGTATTTTCTGAATCGCAAGACTCACCATTATCGATTGGTGGCAAAGTAATTCAGATCCGACAGTTAGATCCTGAGATGGCAGGGGACGCCCTTTTTGACCCCCTCCAGGCGGTCGCGAGCACGAAAACACGTCAGGCCAGGCCAGGCGGTGCCGGGTTAAGTTACTTTTTTACATTTATCTATCATTTACATTTCTTTACATTGATTTTTTACAACTCGTCGCTCGGACTATGCGTCGAATTTCGATTTTCCACCACAACGTATTTGACACGACCTTTTTTCAGCCGGTCTTCATTTTCTGCCTGGTTGCTGCCGTTGCCGCTAAATACGGCGGGTACGGCGCATCCGGCGGATATGGCGGCTACAAAAAAGACTGTGGATATGGTGGATGCGACGCATACGGCAAAGATGGTGGATATGGCGGATACTCCAAATCCAGCGGATACGGCGGATACGGCAAAGATGACGGATATGGTGGTGACAAAAAAGACTGCGGATATGGTGGATGCGACGGATACGGCAAAGACAGCGGATATGGGGGATACCACTCCAAATCCAGCGGAGACGGCGGAGACGGTGGATACAACGGATACGGCAAAGATAGTGGATATGACGGCTACAAAAAAGACTGCGGATATGGTGGATGTGACGGAAAAGGCAAAGATGGTGGATATGGTGGATACTCCAAATCCAGCGGATACGGCGGATACGGCAAACATGACGGATATGATGGTGACAAAAAAGACTGCGGATATGGTGGATGCGACGGATACGGCAAAGATGCTGCATATGGTGGATACTCCAAATCCATCGGATACGGCGGATACGGCAAAGATGACGGATATGGTGGTGACAAAAAAGACTGCGGATATGGTGGGTGCAACGGATACGGCAAAGACAGTGGATATGGAGGATACCACTCCAAATCCAACGGAGACGGCGGAGACGGTGGATACAGCGGATACGGCAAAGATGGCGGATATGGCGGCTACAAAAAAGACTGCGGATATGGTGGGTGCAACGGATATGGCAAAGACAGTGGATATGGAGGATACCACTCCAAATCCGGCGGAGACGGCGGAGACGGTGGATACGGTGGATACGGTAAAGATGGCGGATATGGCGGCTACAAAAAAGACTGCGGATATGGTGGATGTGACGGAAAAGGCAAAGATGGTGGATATGGTGGATACTCCAAATCCAGCGGATACGGCGGATACGGCAAAAAAGACGGATATGATGGTGACAAAAAAGACTGCGGATATGGTGGATGCGACGGATACGGCAAAGATAGTGGATATGGAGGATACCACTCCAAATCCAGCGGAAACGGCGGAGACGATGGATACAGCGGATACGGCAAAGATGGCGGGTATGGCGGCTACAAAAAAGATTGCGGATATGGTGGATGCGACGGATACGGCAAAGATGGCGGATATGGTGTATACTACAAATCCGTCGGATACGGCGGATACGGCAAAAATGGCGGATATGAGGGCTACAAAAAAGACTGCGGATATGGTGGATGCGACGCATACCGTGGGTACTCCAAATCCGACGGAGGCGGCGGATACGGCAAATATGGCGGATATGGTGGCTACAAAAAACCGTAGGGATTTTCTACATGAAATGGATACGGCAACGAGGGTGCATTTGACGGCTACGGAAAGGACTGCAGATTGGCGGATTCGACGGTTACGGCAGAGATGGAGAATATCGTGACTACGAAGAGCACCTGCGGTCTGGCGAACGGGACGAACACGGCACAAAAGGCGGTTATGGCGGCTATTCAGAATAATGAAATGCGGAATTCTGCTATCACATAATCGTTTTTTTGTGATATGAACATTTACGAACGTTTTCTGTAGGAGTGCATTGTTATGCAGAACCACCAATGATGCCTTTTGATTACGACTAGAGATTGAGTGATGTATGAGTGATGTATGTTGTAGACAAAGATAATACAAATTATCCACGTGAGAGAAACTGGGTATCCTGTTAAAATACGGTGCGTAAGGAGTGACGTAAGCCGCTACTGACTGAAACATTTCGACACATTGTAATTGCTAGCGGGAGGTAGGACGCATTTTTTCGAATGCCACTAAAGAACCAATCGCCAGACCACCGTAATTCAAACGCCCATCAAATAGCCCATCACACCGAGGCCCCAGACATCACCACTTTGTTGATTCCCGGGATGCGGGATGACTTAGGGGGGACATTTTATCTCTCAGCAGCAAAATTGCATTGGACTAACACGATGAGCGTTTCAGTTGAGATAACACAGATTTCAGCTACACAGTTTATTCTCATGGGTGTTCCATAAAACGGACACCAGGAGCGAATGGTGGTGTGATCAATAGAACTGGAGTCGTCCTCGTATAGTTTTTGGATTACGAATTTGCACAAGGGGCGTTCCAGGAGAAATCAACCAGGTACCTAACAAAAGAAACACACCATCGTCCCAAATTTGGATGAAATTTCGTCCCGTCGGTAATCTGTGGCTGAGACTTCATTTTTTTTTACTTCTCTGCTCCGTCGGACAAGTGGTTTTTGTGCTAGAACAATTTGAAATCATGAGATTTGATGATTTTTGTCAAACCATTGGTGAAATGATGTGAAATATTTCAGTAACCAATGAACACATTTTCAAAAATGGGATATCGTTGTGATCGGAACAAAATTCTGCATCTTTCTGTCATTCGCATTTTTTTAAAAAATATCTTTTGTATTTCATTTGGCTTTAAGATCTGTTTTGAAGATGAAATTTTAAACATGAGGCCTGGGATTCCGATTAAAACATTTCAGAAATAAAATATCTTCCAAAAAGTTTTGATTTGCTTCAGATCGAGAAAACTTCCTTATTTCAGCTTTTTATGTTACAAATGGCACTTGAAATGCTCAATGCTTGGACCGACAACGCCCTTATCGGGAGTTTCCGACCTAGACCGGCAGAAGAAGTATGAACAATCGGCGAAAGCAGTTCTGAATACCCAAGGCCATTGTTTTCTTCCGTGTATATGTCAGAAATTCCGTAATCTCATCATATTTATTGTATCTGTCACCCGCTGCGAAGATGTAATTATATTTTCCTCCACGATAGATGGCCGTGCCGAATGGTCTTGGCTCACATTACACGCCACAAAGACGTGCACCGCGGGGTGGGGGTAAAGCGTCAAAGCTCAGTTCACAGGAGCGATAATCGGTCGCGGACTCGACCGACGCGGACTCAACGGACAAACGGAATGACACATTTCAAATTTCGATGACGTGACCCCTCGACGGACTCGACCGAAAATGCAGTAAGCTCACTGCGTTCAACTGATCATACTCAGTAGTTCCATTAGTTAACTTCTGCTTTGATGTGCGAGATTTGTAGACTGTCGACTGGGCCGACTGGGAAGATTTTACGCTTCTTTTAACCCGCACCGTACCAGTCGTCAGATCCACCTTTGCCTTATCAGGGGGTGTCTGGACACCCATCCCTCCCTTCTAAGCCGCGAGCCTAAACAATGGGGAGATAACGCTGTAAAAGTAGAGGTTACATAATGCACGTAACAAAGTTCATATCATGGCTTTAAAGTGCCCGTATCAGAAAACCTACAAATTTCAATGTTCGCTAAATTTTTCTAAATCGTAGAGGTTTCCATTGAAAGCATTTGTTTTGGAAGACCGTTTTAGCGTACCAGATGCCTTCAGCTCTAGTTCTCAGAGTCGGCACCGAAGCGAATCAGACAAAGACGTCTGTGAACCCGTGTACGCCTTAAGTTCATCAATCGTGTCGGAGTGCCGCTAGGTGAATTATATCCGCAATGTTAAACGATACTTCCTTTTTTCCAATTTTAAAATAGCTTACACCCGCGGAAAGTTCTGAATTCTTGCATCGGCTTACAGCAGCCAGTTCTCTGAATTTCGTGCCTTCTCACGCTCGTTCATTGGCTAAAGCCTAGTATTTCCAGAATGTTCGGATTACAAAACGCCTCCTGATTGGTTGTGCATGATATCATAATTGCACCATCCCCTTTCATCATTTCCATTCGTCGGTAGTATATAAACAGATTCGGTTTTCGCTCGGTAACAATCGGTGTATGTACCAACTCAACATGTGGTGGACCACGTGACCGTCGTGACGTATTGAAATGCTAGTGCTGTGGGTGGTCAGTGTTTGACGTCAAGAACATAGGTGGTAAAAGTGGAACCTCTGCGTGTCTGACGAAAAGGGAAGAACGAGCAAGAAGAAGTCCCGAAAAGTGAAGCAATGAAGAAGAGAACAATTTGGCGGAAACGAGGTCTCCAATAGTCAAACTATCACGCGAAGCAGAAAACTCTGCTACAATGAGAAATAAGTCAATTGAACTTAAAAAAATCCCATTGTCATTTGCAAGCAAGAAGTTGTGCTTCTACGACGCGCTCTTCTGCCCGCGCCAAGTAGTAGGAGGCGAAGTTGCCTACTGTCTCGCCCTGCCAGCCAGGACGCACTAACAGAGGAGACAAGCAGCATTCTTCCGTCTTTGTTCCACAAATCGTAGTTATAAACACAATTTGCAACAAGACACGACGGCACTGTATTTGACACATATCTTTTGTAATGGATGTAATTTGACACAATCTTTTGTAATGGATGGGGCTTCGAGTGCATACAACCACTTCCCCTGATGTGTATATTGATAATCCAAAATATGCCAAAATATTGAATAAAAAACACTTTACATGACCTTTTAAGTCTCTAATCATTGCTAAACATGACTAATCCTTACGGTGGATACGGCGGGTACGGCAGATACGTCGGATACAGTGTATACGGATATAGCAGATGTGGCGGATATGGTGGATACGGCATATCTGGTGGACACGGCAGATATGGCGGATATGGCGGTTGAGAAAGATATGGATGTGGCGGATACGGCGGATACGGCGGGTACGGCGGATATGGTGGATGTGGTGGATACGGCAGATGTGGTGGATACGCGTAAGACAAATGCAGCACATGCGGTGGATATGGATACAGCATATAAGGCTGATCCGGCGGAAGGTACTGAAAATGATGCGGCTACGGCACCTCATAATACTTTCTAAGAGGCCCTTCCCATGGAGAAATATGAACCAAACCGTAGTTTGCTCGCAGTTTTGAGTGATTTATGGGTGTTGCAAAGTAAAAAAAAAAAAAATAAATCATAGTTACGTGAGGAACACTTGGCAATGTATGAAGGTATGGAATATAATAAATGGCGTAAACCCGTACCGACTGGTGTGTTTGATCGGTTCCCAGTTACTTGGGGGTGTCAGGCATCTTTGCCGTTTATATCTCAACAACCGGTGGTGTGCTTTCGGTAATGAAACGCACATTGAATGTACCGTCACCCTGAGACCCCATATATGACCCACTAGTTTATTCCAAGGTTGCGGGGGATTCACTACTCAAACCTTGGGAAACGATGGTAAGATGTCGACTGCAACGGGCACAACGGGCACGGAAAACGATCGAAACTGGCGACAATACAATAATGGTTACAATAAGCTTCTGTTGCCACAAACCAGCACGCTAAAAAAAAATCAAAGTGAGTGTATGGCACAACATAAAATAACACAGCGATATGGCCTTTCACCTTATCGAACGTCTCACAACAACCTAAAAAGCAGGGTTCTTTTGTCGGTGTCTCCAAGAGTTTGGCTGCTCCGATAGGACTTGTCCTGGAAAACAAGCTCAATCAACACTCAGTAAAGGCATCGACTGATCGGTATACGATCGCTCCTCAGAAGCCTCTCCCGGCGGTTGTGCTCACCATTTGGTGGAGCAGATTCAGGAAACCTGGCTTCACTCTCGACCTGTCTTGACCAGCAGCCAGCATCTGACGATACTTTGTGAGACGGCGTCGAATGGTGGACATCTAAATCAGAATAATTCAAAGTCAATCCAAGTTATAGTCTTAAAATATTCAGGCTATTTGCTTTAATGTAAATGTTTTGAAAAAAACTACTGAAGGACTGCGCCTTTCACGCAGGCCATAACCCATGGGAAACTATCACTCAATCATAAGAGCATTTTGCTTTGCTGCAATTCAATACCCACTCAAGGATCAATAAACAAGTCCAGCTGCCAAACTCCATTACAAGTACTGTTGTAATTTGTCGGGTTACCAACGAGAGCTACCCTGCAAAACACACAAGAATGGTTGTAGATCTGCTGCATTTGTTAAGCATAACATGAGTGTAAAGGAAGTGGCATTCCTTGATTTACCAAATCCGAAGTAATTTGCGGAGAGTTTACTCTTTTTAAACACAAAAATCACAGTACGTTATATTTATAGTACGCCAACACAAGTGAGAACACATCAAATTCTGTTTTCTCGAATTTTCAATGCCTTTTGGGGCATAAATTTTTCGAGCTTTTGATAGAAAAATGGATTCCGTGTCATGTCAGATTATGGAGTTGTGACGCCATAAATAGAAACACCTGGGACCATTTTGGTTTAAATTGGCGGATTCTCGCAGTTTAAAACCGCCAAAGAAACTCGATATGAAACTTGGGGTAAAACGATGTATCAACGGACGACAGCTCCGCTCTTAAACAGGTTTATGACTCAATGTCAACCGAGGTCACTGACCACAGATGCCCTCGGGTGACCTTTGATGACCGCAGTTGGTCTCTGAGGTATTCTGGTGCGCTGATTTCAAATTCAGCATTCATTTTGCACGATTCTTATTCATGTTTATTCCATGGCTAACAGAGGGCTCTACATTACATTTCGTTGCAGGCGCTCACGACGTTTGACCTGACTTGACCTGCTTCATTGTCCGAAAGTAATGATGAAGGGTAGGATTAAATGTGCAAGGCTTCCTTGTCTCGCTAATTGCGTAACATCTTATTCTATGATCGTCGAAACGAAACGTTTCGCGATTTCCGCCTATTTCGGGCCATTGAACTGACGTAGGAGGTCACCGCTTGATCTAAAACCTTGCGTTTAGATGCCATTGTCTTCCTTTTATGACGAGGATCATGCTCGATTTTGCATCGCGGCTCTAGCTCATTTAGGGGCCAGACTCCAAACAGGTGGTCGAGCCGAGCCCCCTGCACAGCGGAAGTTGGGAAGACAATGCTGCCGGGCGAGTTAACACGTTGGCGAGAGGTGGTGTTTCCTGGGACAATGGCGGGACTGCTTTCTGATGACAACTTGGAGGGGAAATTATTGCTGAGACGACGGTTCCGTAAGCTCCGCAGACGAAGAACTTGTCGACCCAGGATGAACATGGAGTGGAAACGGTCTGGATGTTTCATTTGGCACATCTGGAACCTTTAAGGGGAGTGGGAGCATCGAGAAAAGTATGTATATTTGTGTGTGTGTACGGCGGGGGTGGGATAGGCGGGGTTAAGAGGTTTGTTCCCATGGTCCCATATTAAATTTCTCCAAAGGTGGGACGGGGGGGGGGGGCAATGGCCGCCTGCCACATACCTGTTCCTATGCCCATGAAAATTTAGGCATTGATTCTTTCATCTCGATTCTCACGAGGATTTTTTTACAATGTCACAAATTATCATATACTTGTAACAGTTCACAGAATGTCGATGTGTATCGAATGGCATGGGAATTGTACGTATGTGCGAATACCAATACACTGGACTAGATATGGAGATTCGTAGTGTTAATAATGCCAACTGGCATAGCTGGAGATTCCAGACATTACTGGGAGGTCCACATGGGATTTCGGACCGTTTCCTTTCAGTTATTATCGTGGACTTAACATAAAGTCTAATGTTGGATGGCCCCGAACGTACCATGCCCCGGAATCGCCAGTCATACTCGTTGGGGTTGAAGGCCGGCGATATTTTTTACGTTCCGTCGTTAAAAATACGTAGGGAAATGGAAAAGTCATCAATAGGATTCGTGTTAATTAAATCTTCGACCTTCGAGTGCCACTGTCCCCACGAACTTGAACTCGTAATCATGAGGTGTGCTGCTAGTTTGTATCCGCGCAAGTTCGTAATCATGCACGCAAGCTTGTGAGCAAGGCAGGCGGTATGACCAAGGTGGGGTAGAGCGGGATAGCATCCATTTCCGAATACGGGATTGTTTTTACCATGAAGGTACAGTAAGTGTGTGTTGCACGGCAAAGATGAAATTGTGCTGCCCGCCACACCCAGCCATGGCCAGAGACCTCAGAATCGTATGAAAAGAGGGTCTAGATAGCATTTCAGATAGTTTCTTTCGAGTCATTTGCATCGGGCCAATGATAAAAGCCCTGAATACTGGGGGTCAGGAATACAGTTGAAAAGTTTTCCAAAATGCTGGCTCCGGCTCCGGCTCCAGCCACGGCATAGATCTATTGGGACACGCTCAGAAACGACATAGCCTGATATGGACATGGCTAGTCACCCCTAAAAGTTTGTTATCATGTAAGCGCATCTGCAATAACTGTGAGTTTATAACCGCTGGAGGAGCGGTGCGCAATCGTCGTATATGTGCTAAATGGTCAAATATTTTTTCCAAGGGGGTCGCCTCTGGAACTCATTAGATAGAAAACGAAATGAGAAATATCACAAAGCACATCTGAAACTGTCCAAAAACTCCTGACTATGACATTCCACAGAGACACCTAGTGTGGTGATGAAAGATAACGCAAAGGTCACGAGGTGTTGTGGAAGACGAAATAAGTAGGCTCTTAGAATCCTAGACGTAGTTTTTGTTACGTCGCCAGTGGCGTAAACATTGTGCAAGAGACCGTGGACTATTTCGCTCGGTATCTTGTGCAGAGCTGCACATTCCCTGGGCTGGTGGTGAGCAGCTACCTTCTTCCTCCTGGTACGCCAGCTGGTGAAGTCTTCTAGAAGTGCAAAGTGAAATTGACTGCGTGTTTTCTCATTGTCACCAAAACAACACTGCAAACCGGAATGTCCGAAAATTCTTGAACCCAGTTCGCGGGATAAAGACCAAGTTGAACTGATCCGATTATTTTATTTTTACTTTTTATAATCATACATACAGTGTCCACATCGGAAGAGATAAGGGATGATCTGAGAAAACAACATACATTTTGGTATCATCCAATACACAGGAATGCACATGAAGATTTGCATTGTCAGTGATGCTAATTAGCAGAACTGGAGATTCAGGGCATTATTGGGGGTGGAGGGGGGGGGGGTCAACATAGGATTTCGAACCGCTTCTTTCCAGTTATTATAGTGGACTTAACGTAAAGTCTTCGAAAGTTGAATGGTCCCGACTCTAACATGCCCCCCGGATCGCTAGTAACCGTTATTGGGGTAGGCGGTTGGCGATATTGTTAACCTTACGTCTTAAGGAATACCCATAGAAATAGAAAAAGCCTGCTTGGGATTCGTGTCAATGAAATATTTCACCGTGGAGTGTCATCTCCCCACGACCTTGACTTCGTCATCGAGAATGTATTCCCGCCAGGTGTCATTACCCGTTCAAGTTTGTAAGCAAGTGAGCTGTTCATGAGAGGGACGGGGTAAAGCTCGGTAGAAACTGTTTTCGAATCCGGATTGCTTTTGCCATGAAAGCACATTCAGTGTGTCGCATGTCAAAGATGACACTGTAAATCCCGCCACCTCCTGTCTTGCTCCCGCACCAGCAGCGTCGCCATAGGACGATGTCATCATCTCACCGTCAATCCGCCTGGTGTTTGTAAGCTTCGATATTTAGCATCTTTTGCAGAGCTGATTTGGTGATCTAACGTTTGTCATTGGAAAGATGCTCGATTATTTTACCCAGGGGTTGGCCCAACAGTTCCCTAGAAAAAATTGGAATTCACAACTATCGTGCGGCACATCCCATTTCTTTAGAAGTCATTGAGTGTGACTTTCCAAGAAGAAGCCGTACGTTCTGTTCAAAGCATCGCGCAGATGACGACGCGCGGCGAAAGACGATGTAAGCACGTTTGTAGAACCAATGCCGCGCTATTTTCCTCGTTTTTTTTTCCACGTCACCAGCGTCGTAAATATTGTGCAAAAGACTTCGGATGGAGAAAATCGGCATGCAGGGTGCCGAGAATGACATCATAATTCGGTGACCTGACAGATCTTTAGGCAGACCGTTTGCCGGTAGTCTAAAGAAAACCGTTGGAGACAAAAAGACTCAGAATTCGTGACGGCGCAGTTGCGTAAGTCATCTTGAATTTCTTGGATCAATGAGAAGTGCGTATCCGTGCGTGCGCGTGGTGCAGGGGTGCACACAAATATTCATACACCCATGAAAAAACATTCGCACAATTCATTGCTCATATTTCCCATTTCTCTATACGTTTTCGCATGCAGTGCAATGTGTCGCATGAGTGTGCGTCTCGTGAGATATGTGATGGCATGAGCTTTCGATATGTTTGGTCTAGATGTGCCGATGCATGCGATCGCTTTGCCGACGTTGTGTGCAAAAGACGCACTTCTGGCTGATAAAAAACATTTCGCAGAATGATGAAAAAGTCTTTGGGAGGTGCCAGACCCATCCCATTGGGTGAGGATGAACTGTAATAGAAGACCCATAACACTATGGCGCACTCTCCTGCCGGGGTGGGGGCTTGTTTTCCTCTCTGTCATCTCCAGTTACCCATCAGATTTCATGACTCATCACTCATCCTAACAAACGACGATGGATTCGCAATGACGTAAACTATACTTTATCAATAAAAAGTTTTGAAAATCACAGAAGGGGTGAAAAGAGGGTGGCCAAGAAGTCGGGAAGGTAGGAGGGAATTTTTGCATCCTTTTACGCGACACAGGTCAACATCCATGATGCATTTCTCAGAGAGGGGGATGTATAATGATAAGGGCTGTCGATTGCCGTTCAATTTTGTTTCCGGTCGCGTTGCAAGACGTTGATGTAACAGGTGGAGGATGTCGGAAGCAACTTCAACTACCTCATGGACGGGGGTTAAGACCAAACATTTGGGTCCCGTTGTACCAGGCTCGAGTCCCGGAATGGGTTAATTATTATTTAGTGGCTAGTTGGCAGCTCACTAGAGAAGTTAACTGTTGGCCGTGCGTCCGAATCCATTTATGCATTTATTGGCCGTTTCGGCATAGATCCGTTCTGCATATTTAGATACGTACTTTTTGAAATTTGCCACTCGACGATTCACCATTTAAACGTTCGCCATTTTGGCATGTCGCCTTTTTTACATGTGTCCATTGGACCATGCGACATTTTGCCGTTGGCCATTTTCGGCATGTCGCCATTTTAACATGTCGCCATTTCGTCAGTCGCCGTTTTAACGTGTTGTCATTTTTAGATGTCACCATTTTAACATGTCGCCATTTCGTCAGTCGCCGTTTCAACGTGTTGTCATTTTTAGATGTCACCATTTTCCCGTTCGCCATTTGGCCATTCGCGCCATTTTAACGTGTCACCTTCTTTCATGTCGCCATTGAACCTTCAATCAGCATTTATTCAGCATTGGTGGCGTACAAGAGAGTGGGCAAATGGATGGCAATAGCTTTCCGTTTCCTATGATGAACAGAATGGAGACGTGAACGCCAAAAACACAAAAACATGTTTTCTGAGAATGAGTTGAGCTCCATGTATTTTAACTTTATCTGACTAACTTTTTCACGGCAGGTCCTACAGTGTATTGGTCAATTAAAAACCATTTTTTCTGTTAATTCTGACAAAGCAAATGTTGTTTGCGTCGGTCTATAGCTCACATTTCACGCTTCCAAATCGAGAGAAACTGGCCACCTCTGACCACAGGGCACTGGCCTGCTTTATCAGTGATATCACAGGAACACTGTGTGTACCTAAGGCCATGGACTGCCCCTGGTGTGTTTAGTGGACCCGCACATCGGGTGGTACGGAACGAGCCTCGGGTCCGTGCTCACCGCTCGAGGTCAAGGTCGCGACGTCGTAGCAGAGCTCACTGTTTCAGCGTAGGTCTGTGCCGACTGTTTAGTCCGTGCAGCAATACGAAATGCCTAACAAGGAACGCAGGATGGTGAGTCACGTCTAGCAGCCTATGGTAATCGCTGAATCAGAGAGAAATCTCCTCCCCACGGTCATTGCGAGTCAACACCAGTTGGCGTTTACGCAGATATGCTTCCTTTCAACGTGTTCTTTGTACGCCTGTGATCATAGGCCTAAGTCCTTTGGTCAAATTCAGTAAATAATCCCTTTTACAATTCTAAATTCTAATGACGCTGACTGTGGTAAATGAGAACAATATCATAAAGGTAAGAAGCCTTTCTACATCACCAACGAACTATTCCCATGAATACGACCGCCATTTGTTCGGCATAAACGAGACAATGCGACAATCAGTTTCTTTGAAAAGTAAGAGCACAAATGGCATCATGATGGGATCCAACACTCACGAAAACTATTAAATAGAGGAAATGCGTGGCCTACCAGCGATAGAAAATTAAAATGACTTTCTCCGCATTTGTATTATCCTTAGTGCATGATTTTGCAACTGTTGCATGATGGGCGTGACCTTCCACGTTTTTTTGCGGCGCCGAAATAACATGAACACGAGTGGCAACGGCAGCATATGGTATAAAATGGCCAGTGTGCACGACTGGACCGCAGTCGCAGCAGAATTCGTCATCTGGTACCACATCCGCCGCCATGAAGGTAAGAACATCTGTCCTTTCGCTTTGCTGTCAGGCGCGGGAGACAAAAGTGTGTCTTCCGTTGTTTTCCACGTCCTATTCCAGACATCCGGCACCTCACTTTAATTTCACGGGGATCACAACGACCTGATCCGGGCTTGCCACAACACAGAGTGTCTAAGTCGTACGTAGAACACATCGCTGCTCCGCTGTGGCGCGCCATGTTCCGCTAATCGAGCCCCGCTCAGAAACCGGGGGCTTCACAGACCCCGCCCCAACTGCGGGACAGCAACCGATCGCTGATCGGCAAGCGCAACAAATGCAGATCTCTGTCATCTTGCACAAAAACGGACACGCCATCTTAGTTAATATCCCATTTTACAACTCACGCATAAGTCCCAAAACAGTTCACAGTCGTCCTAGCAATGACATTGTATGGATTCATAACATGATCGGCTGAGGATCCTTTTTGGTCTCTCGAATCCGACCCTGGGGTCATAGTAACGCCTTGACCTGTCAAAATAAACAACAAAGGGGAAATAATAAAAATGTGATTATATTTGTCACTGACATCAAGTTCACTGTTTACGTTTTCAAAAACCAAGTTTTGATTGCCGTCCTTTGCTAACATGAATGCCCTAATGTCGTCATCAGGTGTGACCCAAATGTCATAAAGCATAACATAGAGAAGTATATTTCAAAAGTAATCATCTGAATACCGTCGCATCGAATAGAGAACATCAAGAATGTACATCAAGACTGTGAAACTACCATAGGTGGGCATGGCTACTAAAAAATGTAACTTCGTTACTCGTTACTACGTTACTCAAAAAAGCCAGTCCGTTACTCGTTATTCCCTTACTCTGCCTTAAAAAGTAACGGACGTTACCGTTACTCCGTTATTCCGTTGCTTTTTTAAATGCAGTGAAAACCAAGCGAACGCGGGTTTTAAGTCTTTTATGCTGCTTTATGGCTGTAAAACGCATTCCATATACAAAGAGAAGGAACAAAAAGCGCTTACCCCAAACACTCCACTAGCTGCCCACTGCCCTCACCATTCGTTGTAGAGTCGGCGGCGCCGGGACAACAGCCGCGACGGGTATTCTACCACTGTGTTAGCCACAATGTTCAAACCCACGAATTCCTGTTCATTGCCCGCGGCGCCGACGGAGCGGGAACAACCGGCGCTGGAGCGGACGCATGCAAAATGCGACATACAGCGGACATCTATCGACTGGATTTGATCAACAATGCCTCTCGAAGTATCCGCCCTGAAGATAATGGTCTACGTTCAGAGCTCGTTTCGGTCTCGCGAACTTCTTGTTTTGTCTTGAAATTATGTGTGTGTATTAGTTTGTGTACGAGCGCGTGCGTGGAGGTAAGATTCCTGATACCCCCGACGTTTTTTTAATACCGAACGACGAAGGACTTAAACAACATGACTGATATGGGTTTTATTATTGTGAAATAAAAGACTAAAAACAGGCATAAAATGGGCTTATCTTCAACGACGTTCCGCCATTGTCCCTTCACGGTCTGCTCCTCCTGGCGTCCCGCTTCACTTTTTGACTTCCTATGCATTTTCTTTACTTCTTTTTTCTTTCACTTTTTCTCCTTCACTTCTGCTTCTTGTTCCACTTCATTGTCACACCTTCTTGCCCTTGGCGTCTTCTATGCTTCGGCATGCTGCCGGTTGCCCTGTAATTAAGACATACACGGCGTTGAGGGACGACTTCCCGGAACCTGGGCAGTTACTGAGCGAGGGCTGGGGTCAGGCCCAGTCGTTCCCAGCCTGGTAAAGATAGTCAGTAGCGTCGCCAAAATTGGTCCCGCACGGCTAATATCATTCTAGTAAAACCGAGCCTCTCTATGCCTGTCTCCAACTTACCACCCCGAGCTAATGGTGATCTACTACCCATGCACTTTGTAAGGAACTCGTTTGACTCTCCTAGGCATGGGTTCTGGTGACGCCCCCCTGCATCCCACGAAAGGTGAGATAGTAAATAGCTCGGGTCACCGCTGGGGTCAGCTGCAGTGAGCGAGGGGCAGAGTGTGTAATGTAGGTTGTGAAGCGGTTGCCCAGCACAGCACTGCACCAATGGAAATATGTTAAGTCTGGTTTTTAGTGAAATCCGCGTCCCCGAACCCCATATCGAACGCCGGACACGGAGGGGCGGTATGGGGCCGCTGATTTCACCAATGGTTCAGTTCATACTGACCGGACGCAATCACGTGACGCCATGACGGCACCAAAACAGTACACGGTCACCGAACTTTGACGCAATGATCGGTTAACGCTTGCCAAGCTGCATGTCAAATTTCGCGAATCCGGCTGGCGCCACCATTGAGTTGTGACGGCATTTGACACAGTGACACGACAGACGATGGACGACGTACACACTGCAGAATTAGTAAACGAGATATGTGAATGAGAATGACCACTGATTCACTGATATGGTAAAATTCGCGCAACTGCACACAGTAACCAATGCCAGTACAAATTAACGTCTAAAAACCTGAGAACCTAAGGAAACTAAATATGTTACATTTTTTACAATTATTACAAAAATTTGTTACATTATTCACCATCAGGAACATGAGGCGCTCCAGGCTGCCATCGGAGAGGGAGGACCTCTTTGCCCTCAGAACGTTCTTCCCTGTCGAGAAAAGCCGTTCCACTGACCCGCTGGACGGAATCGCGGTATTGTATTTTACAAACACACTGACCAGTATTTGTTCTTTCCGAAACGCCATGTCCGTCAGTTTGTCTTCTCTCTTCCATATATCATCTAGCCAAGCCTTCACCATGGCCTGGGCTCGTGATTTGGTCGACTTGTGGCTGCTGGTGGGCTTCTGGGAGTGCGTCATGCCCCCGAAGAAGTCTGCCTCGTCGTCCTCCAACTCGCTGGTGCTGCTGGCGCTGCTGGCATCGCCGGACACAGCTTCCCTCAGGGCCGTCTCCACGGCTGTCTCCATGGCTGACCTGACCTGGCTAACCTGGCTGGCGTCGTGCTTCTCCAGCCAGGTCAAACGGAACATAGGGTGGAAGGCGGCGGCTAGCTGGCAGTCGAGGTCTTTGAAGAGGGGTCCAAACCTCCTCTCGATGCCCTCCAACATCGCGTCCATCAGTGACTGTAGTCCTCGAATCTTCGTCTCCCGCAGCTTCTTCAGGGCGACGGCCACAGTGGGGAGAAGGCACCCCAGATACGCACGACTCCCTCCCTGCAGGACGTCCAGTGCCTTAGCGATGTAGACCATGACCTGGCCGTACTACTTAAGGAAGGAGACGTCGGCCTCGCTGAAGATCGGCAGCTGAAGCTGAGTCATCACCTTGTTCAGCGCTGCTCGCTTCCCTCCGTCCAAAAGGTCGTTCAGAAGTCTGACGGAGTCGTAGATGGAGTTCCAGCGCGTGGCGCTCGGGATTACCAACCTCCTCCCCAGCTCCTTCTGGATGACGTCCGCCGCCAGCGTGCTGCGGCTCTGCTGGTTCCACAGACTCTGCGCCTTCCCCATGGCCTCCTGTACGCGGACCTGAGAGTGGACTGGGACTTGATCGCCTTGCCAGCATCCGTAGTCGCCACCAAGTTGAACGTGTGGGCTGCGCACCTCATGTGCTTGGGCAGATCGAACACGTCGCTGCCATCGGATGAAGACTGAGAGAGGGTCTCAGCAACAGAGACGACCTGCAGATCCTCCTCCTCGTCCGCCGGGACCTCGGTCTCCTGGTCGTCCACGTTGGAGCCATCGTCACCGTCGTCGTCGCCGTTGTCTTCAGGCTCATTAGAGTCACCAGCAGGAAGATCTGGCAAAACACCGCTCTCAGAGCCAAAGGCGCTCTGCGAACGCCTTTACAAAGTTGCTGCCGTTGTCCGTCGTTGTTCTCGTCACCTTGTCCTGGATACCGAACTTGACATGCACGTCCACCATTGCTTGGGCGAGGACGTCGAAGGTGTGGCGACCTCGAAGCCGAGAGAAGGCCAGGACGGCCTGCTGTCTGTCGCGGGTCATGGGATCCACCCAATGCGCCGTCATCCCCAGGTAAGCCTTGTTATGCGCCCACCAGCGGTCCGCGGTGGTGGCCACCCAGGTGACGTCCTCCAGAAGTCTGCAACAAAAATACACGTTGAAATGGACATGCACGTAGGAAGCACCGGACATTGGTATTTCGGGTAATACGGGGAGAATATACGAGGGATGCGAGCGTGCAGCCACTTCTTCCCAATAAGGCTTCCAATCTATTGGGATTATACTCTAAGAAGGAGCACATGGGAATAAGACATTCAATCAGTTATTAGTTTAGATGAGACAGAAACATATCACAAGCACACACACTATTTTACAAGCATTCATGTCTTGCCTGATCGTATAATGCAATAATAGCAACTACTGAAATGGTGAAATGGTGTCATCACCAACCAGTAACCACCAAAAAAGGGCATAAGCAAAGACACATTCATAAACTGTCTACAGCGACTGCGCCGAGAGATGCCCGTTTGAGGTTCCTTCCATTTTTTACTTCTTGTTAACTGACATCTTTGGAGCAATATCGAAGCTAGGCTAGGCTAAGATGGGCTGATATATTTTTCACTTTGACAACCCACAATTCACCACCGTAAATTTCAGTATGTAAAGCATATTGCAGCATGTGCACAAACAGATCATCAATGCTTCTCTTTGGAGTTGTCTTTTTGTTCTTAGTACTCAACTGGAGCTGGATTTCATAAGTTTTTAATCTTTTCATGATATTAACACAATCACAAACACTATAATGCATCGGTGGTAGTGACAGTCGTTGTGCACGTGAATGGGATAGTGAACGCACCTGATCACATGCTGCTCAAGCTCCTTTTGGCTGTCAATGATCCTTCGGCCGAGGCTGCGGCGGAACATCAGCGTCTTCGTCGGGTTAAGGGTCCTGACGAGACTGTTAAAAGATGGCGAGTCCACGATCTTGAGGGCCAACATGTTACACACGAAGAAATCCACGACCTTCTTGTTCACTTCATTCTGCCTTACGCCTGCGCCAGAGGCAACGACACCAAATGCCTCGCCGATGCTGCACTGACGAGCCCTCTTGGGTGCTGGTGAGGCAGACTGGCTACGGCTGGGGGAAGATGATTCCTGCCTCTTCCTCTGTTTGCCTCGGCCGGAGCCCGCCTTAACCCTCATCTGAAACTGGTGGGAAATAAACAAAGGGCACTGATTAGTTTTCTGCGTACCATACCACGCATGTTTTTCTTGAAGTGATATTTAAAGTTCCCAGCAGGTCAGGTCAGTGGCCTGGGTCGGGTCAAAGAGGTCAACCTTCTCAAAAATTCAACCCCCTGTAACTTTTTCGGGGGAAGACCGAGCTCGCTAATGGTTCCAGGAGTAATAGGGTATGATAGAACGCACAACTTGTATATTTCGGATTTTGCGGAAAATTCGAGGTCAATGACCTGAGGTTAGGTCAATTTTAGTCATTTTTCGGATTTGGGCGGATTTTTATTGGATTTCGATGCTCATATATTATCAGCAGCATGATCCCTAACATGTGCTGCCATCACGACACCAGAGCACCGGTGACTTTGGGTCAGGTCATGACCCAATATGGGACTACATGTTGCAAAATCCAAACGGTCTGCTCAGAAGTGGCAGTTTGTTGATCTTTGAGGTAAAAATGGACGCTGGGTGCCAATGCACGGCCAAAAATAACCTTACCTAGCACCATAGAAAAACGAGATCACTGGAGATTATCCAGTCATCCGAGGTCAATGACATCTTGACCTGAGCGGTGCACCAAAAAGTTTTTTTGCCTTGGATTGGTCAATGTAGGGCGTAAAGATAATGCCAAAGGCAAATCGAGATTATAAAGCACATGCTAG
>CP099853.1:18187298-18212298 GCA_030062745.1 Capitulum mitella | reverse complement strand
TCCCAGCGCACACCTGAAGCCCCCCCCCCACATTTTTGTTCACTCACATGATACAGGCTCAGATCACGTGACGTCTTGTTGCGATCGTGAGCTTCGATGTTCTGCATGACAGTGGCAGACGAGTACATTACTTTTTTATGAGCAATACAACACAATGCAAATGGTTGCAGGAGTCCACACGAATAACATTGAAAACTTGTGGAAAAATCTAAAAACAAAGCGTGGACGAATTTATGTGGATGAAACGCCACGGCCGTGAACAGGCATGTTGACAATTTTTTTACTCAAAGGTCGAAGAATTAAGGTTGCATCCTTCGTGAAACATGTAGACTTCATTATTCTGGCGATTGTTGTCCGCATATGATTATGAACCCTGGTACAACGACAGACTTAAGCAAACTTCTCGCTGTATCTCACGCATTAAATAGGCGTACCTTTCCTGTTCGTCAACGACAATGACAGTAGAATCCACCCAATGCAGATGTTATTACTATTGCTCATCTTGTGTACCCGTTAATAACCTGCGCCACCATAACTAAATTAGGGCCAATCAATGGCACACCAGACGTAACAAATTTGCTATCAGTACCTCTCTTGTGGATGAGAACTGGTGGATGAGCACTCTCCCATCACCACGGTTGGAGTCGCTTCGGCACACGCCATATTTAAAATTCGTGCCAGGTGGGAACTCATCAAAAAAGGATTGCCCTGTTTCTGCTTAATCGTGTGGAATCTGCCACGTTAAAATGTCCCCACCGATTCAGAAGTTACCTGGCATTGTGAGATGAGTGAGATGCGGACAGTTCTTGCAACAACGACTTAGCACGATCTTCGGACTAAGACGTCACCTTCGGAAACCATTCGGGTCAGATGTGTATCGAAATTGTATATAAATTTCAATTAGGGCGCGACACACCGCGAAGGCCCAAACCGCGTTTTCATTGGTTGTTGCCGGGAGCGACGCCCCGTAAAACAGTGTTGAGTGGTGCCGTCAGCGCACAATATAACTCTTTCTCCGTTCCTCCAGGCGTTCCAGGAAGTGGTCCGCGCGATCACGGAGCAGTATCCTGTCTGAAGATGTCGTTGCGCTGCTGTGCCCGCGTTGTAGTTATCGGACCGCCAGAGAGAGAGAGAGAGAGAGAGAGAGAGAGAGAGAGAGAGAGAGAGAGAGAGAGAGAGAGAGAGAGAGAGAGAGAGAGAGAGAGAGAGAGGAAAGGTTGTTTGTTACACAAAAATGTTAAATTGTTGAAATATATGTGGGATCTTGGGACGACAGCTGTTTGTTGAAGACCAGACATCAGTCGCAGTCAAGAACAAACTATGACCTTGTGCAGGGCGGCGTGCGCCGCCGCGCGGCTACACCGATGTCGCTCAACATGTTTGGTAAATTATGGCAGTTTAAGGTGTCGAAAACCTTTTGGTACCATGCCGCGTCAAATTGATTGGGGAACAAACATCGCAAGATTGATCAGCCTGTCGCAAACTGTGTTTCTGTATGTACGGAGAAAGGAGAAAACCCAAAAAGCATTTTTCTCGACGGGGGTGGGGGCGCAAAGTAAATGTTCGCGCATCAATGAGATGAAGTCTCAAAATAAGATTGCAGTGTCGTTTCTGAAGCCGTATTGAAATAAACGTTTCATGTTTTTCTTGACTCCCCAAAAACGACAATTGGCCCATAAGAAACGCGGGCGAAAAGAGGCGCACACAAGTTGCACTCTGCTCATCATATGTTGTACCACTGGATAGCCCTAGTGCTAGTCTGTCTCCAAAGTTCAGTCCACTAGGCCACTGTTTCCGGCACTCGGAGGTCCTCGAGTACAAATCCAAATACGTGTCTATGGACTGCCACGTGGACCGCTTGTGGATGCCGACCAGAAGAGCGAGCACCCGCAAGTTGGACCCATGTTTTCACCAAGTCTTGATAAGTCAACAGCACCCGCCGTTCGATATGTACCCGTGATTAACTGAATTCTGTAGAGGCCCGCCGCGCGTCACGTGCCACGCGTCACTAGTCGCTTCCAAACCTACACCACAATCTGTCCACCGAGTCGGCGCTCCTGATGATGCCATTTGTGTCGCGATCAGTTGGCGCGTTCGGACGCTAGAGGCTCGGAGGCTTGAACACACACACACATTTCGATCTCAGCTATCGTTTACCAGCGACTGCCATGCCTGAAATCTCATCCGGTAAAAGTGTGCTCTGCATCTTTTTAGCTCATTCGATTCTGAACTATGTCTGATGCAAAACAAACACACTTTGTATGGCCAAATGATAAGGACCACATTCGAGCTTTCTTTCTATACAGTTTGCGTTACCCCAACCCTCTTATTTCTAGCTGACGAAATAAATTCCAGTCATCGCGAAAATGCCTTTCAAACAAACCCTGGCCTTCTACGGTGTGGCCGTGCCTGCTGCATTTCGCCTGTGTGACTTACGTGCATAATGCTTTCTGGAACTTTTGCACAAAAGGTCTTTACCATTGCCAGTGTCTGATCAGTTTCGGACGTCTCTGGCAGTCCGAACTGGTTGGTGTGCACTTGTATAGGAGATGGCTTTTCACCGTATTAAGGCACGCTGGTTAATTAGCACTGACACTTAGAGGCATGCAGTCGGTGGTGTGACACCAGAAGGGGTTTTGGTATATTTCCTTACCGCCATTGCACGTGCATGATGAGTTTCGGACGTCTCTGGCACTCCGAACTGGTTGGCGCGCAATGGTAAAGGAGATGGCTTTTGATCGTATTTAAGCACACAATCCAATTGATATTCACACTTAGAGATACGCAATTTACGGTGTGACACCAATAGGTGTCTGGCTGGGTATGTTCCGTTACTGCCATTGCACATGACTGATGAGCCTTGGACGTCTCTGGCACTTCGAACTGGTTGGCGTGCACTTGTACAGGAAATGGCCTGTGATGATATTAAAGCTTACTGGTTAATAAGCATTGACGCTTAAAAACATGCAGTCAATGGTTTGACACCGTAAGGGGTCTTGATATGTTTCCATACTGTCATTGCACGTGAATGATGAGTTTCAAATCTCTCTGACACTCCGAACTGGTTGGCGTGCGCTTGAATAGGAGATGACTTTTCATGATACTAAAGCACAAGGGCCAATTGGCATTGATATTTAGAGATATGCAATTGATGGTGCGGCACTAAAAGGTGTCTTGGTATGCTCCCATGCTGGCATTGCATGCGTATGATGAGTTTCGCACGTCTCTGGCACTCCGAATTGGGAGGCGTGCATTTGTATAGGAAATGGCTTTTGATGGAATGAAACCACACGGACCATTAACATCAACACTTGAGATATTTAATCGATTGTGTGACACTGGAATGTGTCTTGCCGTGTTTGCATACGTCTCTCATGAGTCTTGGTATTAAAGCACACGTACCAATTAACAATGACACTTACAGATATGAAATTGATGGTGTGACACCAGAAAGTGTCTTGATATGCTCCCATACTGGCATTGCACAGGCATGATGAGCTTCGCTCGTCTCTGGCACTCCGAACTGGGTGGCGTGCACTTGTAAAGGAGATGGCTTTTCACTGTATTAAAGCACACTGAGTAAGTAGCACTGACACTTAAAGATATGCGGTCGATGGTTTGACACCGAAAGGTGTCTTGGCGTGTCTCCATACGTGCTTGATGAGTCTTAGAACTCTCTGGCACTCCGAACTGGTTGGAGTGCAAAGATATAGTAGATGGCTTTTCACCGTATTAAAGAACACTGGTTAATCAACATCGGCACTTAGGGATATGCAATCGATGGTTTGACACCGAAAGGTCTCTTGGTATGTTTCAATACTGTCATTGCATGTAACCCATGAGTTTCAGACCTCTCTGACACTCCGAACTGGTTGGCGTGCACTTGTATAGGAGATCACTTTTCAGGATATTAAAGCACAAGTACCAATTAGTAATAACACTTAGAGGTACGAAATTGATGGCGTGACACCAGAAAGTGTCTTGGTATGCTCCCATACTGGCATTGCACAGGCATGATGAGCTTCGCTCGCCTCTGGCATTCCAAACTGGGTGGCGTGCACTTGTAAAGGTGATGGCTTTTAACTGTATGAAAGCACACTAGTTAATTAGCATTGACACTCAGAGACATACAATGGTTTGACACCAAAAGATGTCTTGATATGTTTCCGTACTGTCATTGCACGTCAATGATGAGTTTCAGATCTCTCTGACACTTGGAACTGGTTGGCGTGCACTTCTATAGGAGATGACTTTCATGATATTGAAGCACACGGGCCAATTAGCATTGGCACTTACAGATATGCAATTGATTGTGCGACACCAAAAGGAATCTTGGTATGCTCCCATGCTGGCATTGCATGCGTATGATGAGTTTCGCACGTCTCTGGCACTCCGAATTGGGTGACGTGCACTTGTATAGGAAATAGCTTTTGATGGAATGAAACCACACGGACCATTAACATCAACACTTGAGATCTTTAATCGATCGTGTGACACCAAAACATGTTCTGGCGCGTTTCATACGTGTTTCATACGTGCCTGATGAGTCTTGGAACTCTCTGGCACTCCAACTGGTTGGCGTGCAAAGGTATAGGAGATGGCTTTTCACCGTATTAAAGAACACTGGTTAATCAACATCGGCACTTGGGGATATGCAGTCGATGGTTTGACACCGAAAGGTCTCTTGGTATGTTTCAATACTGTCATTGCATGTGACCCATGAGTTTCAGACCTCTCTGACACTCCGAACTGGTTGGCGTGCACTTGTAAAGGAAATGGCTTTTCACTGTATTAAAGCACACTGGGTAATTAGCACTGACACTTAAAGAAATGTGGTCGATGATTTGACACCAAAAGGTGTTTTGGTACGTTTTCATACTGTCACTGCACGTGGATGACGAGTTTCAGACCTTTCTAACACTCCGAACTGGATGGCGTGCACTTGTATAGGGGATGAATTTTCATGGTATTAAAGCACAGGAGCCCATTGATACTTACACTTCCAGATATGAAATCGATGGTGTAAAATCAGAAGTGTGTTTCTTCGCCTGGATGACACGTGCCTGATGAGTCTTGGAACTCTCTGACACTCCGCAGTGGTTGGCGTGCACTTGTATAGGAGATGGCTTTTCAGGGTATTAAAGCACACGTACCAATTAACAATGGCACTTACAGATACGAAATTGATGGCGTGACACTAGAAAATGTCTTGGTATGCTCCCATACTGGCATTGCACAGGTATGATGAGTTTGGCTCGTCTCTGGCACTCCGAACTGGGTGGCGTGCACTTGTAAAGGTGATGGCTTTTCACTGGATTAAAGCACACTGGGTAATTAGCACTGACACTTAAAGATATGCGGTCGATGATTTGACATCGAAAGGTGTCTTGGCGTATCTCTATACGTGCCTGATGAGTCTTAGAACTCTCTAGCACCCCGAACTGATTGGCGTGCAAAGATATAGGAGATGGCTTTTCACCGTGTTAAAGAACACTTGTTAATTAACATCGGCACTTAGAGATATGCAACTGATGGTGTGACATCAGAAGGTGTCTTGAGATGCTCCCATACTGGCATTGCACATGTATGATGAGTTTTGCACGTCTCTGGCACTCCGAACTGGGTGGCGTGCACTTGTATAGGGGATGGCTCTTAACGGCATCAAAGCACACGGACCATTAACATTGACACTTAGAGGTATTTGATCGATTATGTGACACCGGAATGCGCCTTGGGTACTCCCATAGGCTCCTGATGAGTCTTGAAACTCTCTGACACTCCGAACTGGTTGGCATGTTCTTGTATGGGAGATGGCTTTTCACTGTATTATCTACTTTGCTCAGGAGCGGAGCCAGGCAACGTTTTTGGGAGGCACCTCAGGCCATTTTTGGCCATGTTGAGGGTAAAAGGAAAATGTCTGCCAAAAACAGAGTTTTTAAGATAGAACTTAAAACTTTTGATGGATGTATACCTAAATAGTTGGGCAATGTGCGCACAAAATTTTGTTTATCTGAGATCACCTTACAAGGTCAGGTCAAGGTCAAAAGTCAAAATGAGTTTTTTTGCAATAATTTCAGCGCCGTTTTTTCAAATGCCAAACCTGGAATATGTGTGACATACAAAGGTGCCCTCTACTTGTGTACCAGGTTTCAGCTTGATATCAGGTTGGGTCACGGAGCTATGACCTAAAATGTCGGTGCGCGTACCTATATCGCAATAGCCATAAAACTAAATTTTTGGAATAGAGTGAATTCAAATGATTGAAAACGTTTACAGATAGTATCAAATGCACACGAGATCATTCCAAGTGACTCCAAGGTCACTGGAGGTCATTTAAGATCAAAGGTCACAAGTTGATCTCAGGAACGTGTGACCATGACAGTTCCCCTTTTTTATGTCCCTGGCACCGCCTATGCCAACATTATACAAACATTGTAATGCGATTTGTACTTCTTTAGCATAGCATGACTAGCAGAAACCAAAAAAGTGTTTCTACTTTTTTTGTTCTTTCAGTTGTTACAAAACTATTCCTCCTATTTTTGAAACCCTGTGAACGCCCATGAATTTTCTCAAAATTTCAGATTTGTGGACCTATGGTAAAAACCCTATCCACAATCTCTCGATTCATGCCAGTTTCATTGAAATCGGCCGATAAACAACGGAGTTATAAGAAGTCCAAAAGTACCCCCATTTTGACATTTTTGCCCTCCTGTATCCACAAATTTGAAAACTATGAAAATTTCTTTGTTATAAAAATGTAGTTCACGTGACGGCAAATCGATTGCCGTTTGTTGCGATCAAATCGAACTAGTAGTTCTCGGGATCTCAGATAGGGGGCCGAATCGGCCCCCCTGCCGGGAATCGACCATACCGTCTAGCCCTCCGGGAATAGGGTTAAAGCACACCAGGTAATTACCTCTGACACTTTAAGATATGCAATCGATAGTTTGACACCGAAAGGTGTCTTGGTATGTTTGTATGCCGTCTTTGCACGTGGCTGATGAGTTTCAGACCTTTCTAACTCTCCGAACTGGTTGGCGTGCACTTGTATAGGAGATGGTTTTTGATCGTATTAGAGCACACGGGTCATTAGCATTGACACTTAGAGATATGTAGTGGATTGTGTGACACCGGGAGACGTCTAAGTGTGTTGCCACACTTGGATTCCACGCATGCACGTGGATCTATCGCATATCGATTGGATCGATCGATATGTAATCGATGGTGTGACGCCAGAAGGCGACATGCCATTGATACTTAGAAATTTGCAGTCGATGGTTTGACGGCAGGTGTCTTGGTGTGTTCTCACACTGGCGTCACTGATGAGTTTAAGATCTCTCTGGCACTCCGAAGTTGGACCTCTATCTATTTCTATCAATGACGTCATTTAGGCCACCATTAAAATAGGTGAGCGTTTGGAGAGAATGATTTGATTCAGGTTTGCATTCAAAATGTGCTGTATCGAGTAAGCAAGAGTATTTCTCCGATTAATTCAAAAGGCATTCCAGAATGCCGTAGCTAAAGGAAACGCTGCTGTACGCCTATTGTGAAGAACAAAAGGGCAATTAGCAGGTGATTTACGACCCTGGCGCTCCAGTGCACAATGTTGTTGTCTTCTTGCAACAGCTGACGTCTCCTTTTGCCACGCGCGCCGTATATGTGTCATCCGGTGTGCTTGGTTCATGTCGTGCGCTTCTAAAGGATTACCCAAACCTAAACTGAGGCTTCAGAAACATCATCATGCTGTTCTGGAATGGGCAGTAGACTGATAATTGTTGTGATAAAACATGAAAGTAACTGACATGTATTATTACAGCTGGGGTTTGATTGGTGTACACTGCTCCAAGCATGACTGTTTATATATATATATATATATATATATATATATATATATATATATATATATATATATATATATATATATAGAAGAATAAAAGAATGGGCCTTAAAAACATAAAATATAAATTTGTTGCTTGAAAATGGCTGATAACAAGTCATTGTTTGGAATGAAAAATACAATTTATGAAAACAAATTACATATCTAATGCTCAAGTCAGTTCTACTAATATGACAGCTCCTTACATGCAGCCCTCCTTATGAATACAGCATTTGATCATTGGAATTTTATGGGATCCATTATCAAGGAAGATACAATGAATAAAGGTAATAGTAAGCACTGCACATCTAAATTACATACCATTGTTAATGGGAACACAACAAATTTATAACTGGAAAAGACGTGATTGGCAAGGTCTTTGACCTTGATTTGAATATAAGTATTTACTTGGTTATGCATAACAATATTGTGGCAAATGGCGATTTAGAGACTGAAAGCCATGCCTGTTAAGCTGAGATAAGCCAAGTATGTATGTAAAAAAACACAATATCCTACATTTACAACTTTTATTTAGACATTTTAAAGGCCTCTGGCTCGATGCCACTATTGGTGCTCCAACCACAGCAGTTTTTGGTTGTCTGGAGCTGTTGACCCAAATGCCAAAGGTCTCGTGCACTGTCTCATCATGGCTTCTGATTCTGGTGTTGCTGGGAGGATGAATGTTATGAATGAATGAATAATATCATGTCATGAAATGTCCCCCTTCCAAGCCATGTCAGAAGTGAACAGCAAACAAATTTTGTGCCCATTTTGCCATATATTTGACTTAAATGGCCTGAATAAAATAAGTACATGAAATAAGTTAAATAAAACACTCCAAGACCTCTGCTGCCACCTACAGGGCATAATCCTTATGCTTGCGCATCTCCCTGCGCTGAAGCGTCTCCTCCCGTCAACGGGCATTAACATGTCTCAAATGAATAAATGTGCGGGTCTGGACAAAAGAGCGGACAATGTCCTTCACCATGTCTGGGTGCTTGCTCTCCAGCACACGGGTGAGCCCTGCCACCACGCCAAGCTCGTGGCTGAGATGGCCCGGCTGCAGGGCATGGTGGGCGCAAAAGTCACTCTCGAGTTGATGGAAAGTTTGCTGCTGCTCCTGCTCCTGCTCAACCAGCGCCGTGAACTTGTGTGTAAAAGTATATGGTAGGTCGGTAGTTCTGCTCGTTGGCAGGTGGGTCATTGTCGTGACGATCAGGTCCTCTGGACTGGACGAATAGTCCAGTCGTCATATTTCAAACCATGATCCGTGCCAGCCAGCTCTTCCGCCGTTGTAGCGACAACGGCACCGGACGTGGAGGAGCTGTTGCCAGTGTTGCACGTTGAGGCACCACCGGCCAGTGCCTTAAGCACTGCATGGGGAGGAGTCACATCGCCAGCACCGGACGCGGGAGCACCGTTATCGGTACTTGACTGTAGTGAAAAGGACTGATACATAGCATGGTAGGAATGGACCAGACTGAACCAGACCAGATCGTGTCTGTCACACTCCCCCCCTCCCCCTCTGCATAGAGGTTCCACTGCTGCTGCGAGAAAAAGTATATTGGAAAAGATGTTGGAGATAATAATCATCACAACACAGTCTGACTAGCTGAAATGCAGCCTGGTCAAAAATAGATATTTTTTGAAGTAACATAATGCACAGCATACTGACAGGACTTGCAATGTTTGCAGGCACAGAAACATAATCAGACCTGCTTGTTAGGTCTTCATCTGCATGTGGCATGTTTTCTGCCGGCAAAGATAAATCAGTAAAATAATCATCACAAAACAAATAACAAAATCATTATAAAACACAGTTTGGAAACATGAAAAAGGGCATATATTGTTTATGGACTCCACAGTATTCAGGCAATCATGTCAGGATTCAGGCAAATTTATGTGCTTTAACACCAAAACATGTGGATAGGTAATTCCAAAATTTAGAAGACAAATTCTCAAAAATGTCCTCCCACGTATGGGCCAGTGGCATTTCAGACAAGCATTCTATTAATAATTCCAGTTAAACCTAAGGTATTGTTTAGTTTCATGTACACATCCATACAAGGACTAAGAAAAGAGTAACAACAAAGGAATACAACAAAGTATGTGAGTCAGTGCCTGTTCAAATGCAGCCAGCTACAACCTTGTACCACTACATCATACAACAATGACGAGCCATTTTCCACCCTTAATGCACCACAATTGAACATACTGATTTTTGTCTGCAGCCCCAGCCAATCAAAGTGACTAGTGCCAACTTGTGACTCCAACAGGGCACAAGGATGCTCTGCAGCTCTTAGGCCCAATCAACCTGTTGCACATAAAAAATGCACAAGAAGACATTCACCACTCACTGGAGAAAGTTCCATATACCCCCCAAGTAAACATGCACCTTAATTCATCTGCCAGCATTTATTCCTATCAGTACTCATTGCAAAATGCATACAATCAGGCAACACAGAGCTGCATCTGCATTAGCTGACTGTGACTGTAACTTTTCACCATCCAAATACTGTTCACAATTTCAAAATGCTGTATTCTCAACCAGCAGGGAAAGCTTGTGAGGTAACTCTCTGAGTGGTGTAAAGATGAAATGGTGAAGGAAGGGTAAATGCATTTCACAAGGAAAAAAAACAAGCAAACATACATAGCAAGTACACAAGATCATAATAGACATGAACATGCTCAGCAAGATATTACTACCAGTGTCAATGTCATCACAGAACTTGCATCACATCACAATACTTAGCATTCATATCCAAAGCTTCCAAACATGCAATCACTGGAAAGTCATATGACACTTGCTATTTGTTTGCATCATGAATCTTCAGTTCTGAATTCTAACAGTAATGCTGATTATAATCTCAGATGAAACCAGCAGTTCTGCATCCTCTTCAGTGTTGTTGAGGACAAGCCTGCAAGGTAATGTACCATTTTCACAATGGTTCCTGGGAAGTTGCAATGGCTGATCATTGCAATGAAAATCCCACATAATTTTATACAATATCACAAAATCTTCATAACATGAATACCAAGCACTGCATCTGAGCAAAACCACACAAAATCATAATGGGGTAACTACAACAGCTGAAGTAATTACATCATATAATACTAACAAGAGTAGGGTAATAAAGTATGCATGCTCCATGTAAAATAATGCAAGGAAACATGCATTAATCCAAGGTGACAGTTTTCAGACTATCTTGCAATACATCATGCTATGCTATTGCCATACAATAGTGGAAGCAGCTCATTGTTTGCTTGTTTGTTGTAACTTCGGATGTGCAGTCTTTTGGTTTCAAGCATCTGTGTCTAGAGGAAAGTCTTGTGTTTATTTGTTTGTATGTGGGTTAGGACACACAGCCTCCTGGGCTCAGGTGTCCATAGTCTTGGGTTAAGTTTTGTGTCTCGTCTGGCGTCGGTCGTCTGCAGCTAGTTGCCATTCATTTCCCAATTTGGCCAGTACTGCGCTGGATTCCGCATCATTTTGAGTGCTAAAAACTTTTGAATCCCAACAACAAAACATGCCTTTGGGCTCCAGCGGTGAAACGTCGTCAAATCTTTCCAGATGATAGGCATCCCTGCAATCGTTCTCGGAACAATACATTGAATTCCATTGAATAAAATTGTGGAATGAAATATAATGTTGGATGTCAATGGTGCGTCAAAAAATAAAACAACGCAAATACTGCCAGATTACTGCCAAATGAAGGAGAAAAACTCATGACGTCACTGGGCGTGAAGTTTTCACTTGGGCGTACCTTGTAAGTAAAGGTATCTTGCGTTGATGCAGTGGCAATTACTCACAAACTTCGACTGGAAATGTCTCGAGCATCACACCACGTGACTTACGACCTTGAAATCTCTCAGCCTCACTGTCTTCTTTGGCGCGAATCGTGATGGTTGGGACGGTAAGTAGAATGGGGCTAATTGTTCAACGTAAAGTAGATTTTACTGGCCCAGCTACCCATTCATTTCCTGCGTTACCATTTGAGGTCAAAGGCCATGATATATGCGCTTTGGAACCGTTAATCTGTTGTTTTCTACACAGTACCACGTTCGTCCATGTCAATCATACCGTTCATGTCAAATCCTGCCGCGAGTTGCGGCAAGTCGCATGGCGAGAGGGCGGGGCAACTTGTTGCACGCTGTAACAATAAGTCCCAGTGTGTTTGGAAGCGATATTCTATGTTAAACATTGGCGCGCTGCTATCGATCTACGTTACGCATGAACGGATGTCATGTTTGTCTTCTACGCTGGTAAACAGTGGTAATGATCCTTTTTTACAGGGGCAGTCCCCATTTTGAAAGCAGAGTCCCACTTTTGAAAATGTTGACAACGTACGGTACTTCCCTCGCCACCCACCGAAGAGTTCCTGGGATAAAGGCAAATTTATTTCAGGGCCCGGGCAATTTTTTCCTGTTCTAATATTCTTCGGTACATAAATGTTGTAAGCGGCCCCAGCCAGGTGTCGAGGGGAGGAAGGTAACGTGTGAATTAATTGCCTCCATCTTTTGGGGACAAAATACCCCTTCTTCACGCTTGGGGGAAAATCGAGATTGCTGAAAACACCCGCTAGCTGAATACATTAAATAACGATTCCAATAAATTCGTCATATCATTAATGCATCTAATTTGACTTTGCAGATGGTACGCACATTCAAGTGGAAGACATGCCGTCAGCCGCCGCCCCAGGGCGTGATGGACGGTGCGAGAGAGCTAGTTCGAGGAGGCTTATCTATACGCAAAGCCGCCACAAAGCCGGTTTATGCCATACCATTCATGACGACCTGGCGTTACTTCCCGGCAGCCGGCAAGAATGCGTACGCTGCTTTCGGGAACAAGCAGCCCCGTCTCGTGATTTCTGAGGAGATGGAGCGAAAACTGGTCGAGTACCTACAGTTTCCCTGCGAGGTCAACTTCGGGCTATGGTCTCCAGAAACCAGGAAACTGGCCTACGAGTTTGCTGTCGAGTTGAAGTTGAGGATGCCCCCTGCCCCCCCCTCCTGGGAAGAGAACGAGAGTCGGTGCGGACTGGATGCGAGCCTCAGACTGAGCGTGCCGAAGCCTTAGGCCACCAGTCTTGCTCGCGCGACTAGCTTTAACCACGTAGAAGTGGGCACCTTGTTTGACAAGCTGGCCGGCGTCATGGATCGCTACAAGTTCTCCCCGAATGATTTATGGAACATTGATGAGACGGACGTAACTACATGTCAAGCGCCCCAGAGTGTGATCGCGCTTAAAGGGGCCAAGCAAGTCAGCGGCATGACGTCAGCCGAAAGAGGTCAGCTGACCACACTGACGCTGGCGATCAACGGTATCGGCGGGACCATCCCGCCACTTTTCGTCTTTCCTCGCGTCCACTTCAAGGACTGCTTCCTGAACGGAGCTCGTACTGGCTCGTCTTGCACCGCCCATCCCTCTGGCTGGATGCAGAAAGAGGGGTTCCTCCATTTGATGCAACATTTCCACGCGCACGTTAGATCGTCGCGCTAGACACCATGCCTGGTAATTCTTGACAATCACTTCTCTCATGTAACTGTGAAGACGATCGACTTCTGTCGAAGCAACGACATTGTGCCTCTGACACTGCCTCCACACACAAGCCACCGGCTACAGCCACTTGATAGAGCAGTGTATGGCCCATTCAAAAAGCGCGTCAATCAAGTGTGCGACGGCTGGATGCGAACACATCCTGGTCGCACGATGACTATCTACGATATACTAGACATCATCCATACCACCCTGTCATCAGCCATTACTCCCAGGAACATCATGGGTGGGATCAAGGCTACTGGTATATACCTCTTCAACAGAGAAGTATTAACAGATGAGTTCCACTCGAGCTGTGTCATCAACCGCGACAAGCAGCCTCCGGAGCCAGGGCATGCGGGATACCCGCCTGCGCCGCCGGGGCAGGCGTGCCAGCATGCGGGGCGCCCGCCTTCGCCACCAGGACACATGTTCCAACACGCTGAGATGGAGTTCTGCACTTGCTGCAATGATGATGATGACATCCCACAACCTCTTTTCCCACCACTTTGACGGCGGCTAGAGTTTGGTGGACACAAAAGAGAGTCGATAGGTGCTGCCCGGGCACGTCTGGTATCAACAAGAGGACCGATTTTGATACACTGGGCCGCCTACGCCCATTCCCGAAAGCATCGCAGTGGAAAAGTGTCAGAGGCAAAGCGTAAAAAACAACAAATGAGGTGCTGACAAATACACCGGTAAGAAATAGAGTGCATGCACAAACTGAAGAAAAGAAGCCAAAAAAACGAACGGCTCCGCAGAAGGGAAAATCCACAAGGAAGGTGCGCAAACAGACAAAAAAAGAAAACAAAAAACCCAGATTCACAAGACCATAACACAGCGTGTTTCATCTGCCCCGTACCTTGCCGCACCTCACCAGAGGAGTGGATATTGTGCACGGCCTGCGGGAAATGGGCATGCATTTCCTGCACAGACGAGCAGGGAAGCCATATCAACTTTGCACGATTTCAGCCGGAAGTGACAGCCATGTGGCGATGGGCTAAGGTGGCCAGGGAAAATGAAGAGGAGAGAAGGTACCAGGAAGGAAGAAAGATGCTACGGTTTCATTCCAGCTGACATCGACAAGGGCTTAGTTTCGAGAAAGAAAGCTGTTTTTAGTTTGTAATCCTAGAGACAGTAGCAGGTGCTGCAGGTGTTGATGCAGGCACATGAGTCGTTCTTACGTTCTTCAGGTTTGTTGGTTACGCTCGTTGATATCGAGCCGTGAGCGGACAGAAATGTCTACTGCAATGGAGCTGAATGAACTATTTTCAGATTTGATAATTCTCTTGCTTTCCGGAAAGCTTTTCGGGGTGACGCTGCAATTTAGGTTCTTTGCTTTGATTATGAGCTCATCTAGGGTGCAGAAACAGTCCGACAACAGGCATAATATGGCTGAGAGTCGTAACTAGCGAAAATGCAACTTTGAATTCCATCAAGTGTGACTGTCAGTGACCCCTTTGAGCAATCATAGCATTTGTTCTCATGCACCAGCTTACCCCATGTTTTGTTTCAAGCCGCCCCATTCTGGGGCACGTTGTTTCAAAGGAGGTGCTGCAGTCTTTTAGGTCTGGCATTTTTTGTTTTCGACCAAGCAGATCTGTTGTCATCCCCAGAAGGTAACAGGTGGCTTAAAGTGTGGGCAAGGTGCAATGACTGTCTGATAAAGACGTCCTAAGATATGTCGGTACATGCAAAAATTCCAACGGTGAGCCCCACTCTCCCCCACACATGTCGGGTGTTTTTTATACATGTGGCATCAGCCTGAGAAATTAGAAGATGGACAAGAAATTAAATGAGAGAAACTCCGGAGCATAACATGTTCCATCGGATGGAAGATACTTCCTTCGTGTCCCTTTCTTCGTTGACAAGCTTCAGAAACAGGTTCAGCTCCACTTCCACCAGCATCAGAACTCCAGGAACCTGCTCTCAAGAAGACATCACCATCCAGCCACTTGTGCGCCTGAACTTGGTTCACTGTCTGAGAATGCGGGAGTTCACAGGTTTGTCTTCTTCTTCCTTACCATTAGGTGCACATACGATATTTGTGAGAAGCATAGGGGTCACGCTGCATGCAAAATTAAGTTTGCATTAAATTTTGCTTGATTAACTGCCAAATATGCAATGTTACTGATGTTTTTATTTAATATTGTATTATATAGGCGAAGGGACGGGGGGTGGCAGGGGGCCCCCAATTTTCAAGACGGGGATAGCAATGGCACATGACACCAAGCTTTTTCAGAATTTTTTTTGTTTACTTTATTCTTGAGCTGTCCAAAACATCCATGATGATTCACCCAGTCCACCAGGTTCTAGCTTAACCTACTGAATAAACTGCCTTATATCATAAAGGAATACTTTAATGGATTGCTTGGAAAAACTGACATGGCAGCACCATCATATTGCGTCACGTTTTATTGCAAACAAAAATTGATGCCCCTATATGCTTCTATGTTTTTATTTTGATTTCATCTCTCAGTTTTGATTTCATTTCTCACCTCAGTTCTGTGGACACATTTACTTACCGTTCCGTTCTCTTATGCATTTTATTTTATTCGACAGATTTGGAACACAATGCACCAATGCAAGAGGTGTCAAAAGCCAATACGTGTGCAAATATGATGCACAAATTGGGCTGATTGCATGGCAGATGCTGATATATATATATATATATATATATATATATATATATATATATATATAAATATAATATATATACATATCTGTGTGTGTGCGTCAATCGACATTATTTGCACATAAAGTTATGATGCAAGTCATAGCACTTCAGGGGCGGCTCTGGGATCCGGAAGAGGCACGGTGTTTGGTAGCGGGCGCCACCCTCTGTCCTATACCGGTACTATGTGAAACTATATGTTATAGGATCAGCGACGAATGTAGTGATGATACTGTTTGCTAATTTTTTTTCACTTCCTTCATCTTGGAATAACATTGTGCATCGCTGAATCACAGGCATTTGCCTTGAAGCCGTCTGTTGTTTGATTTTTATGCCACCTATGCTATTTTTCGCCCGAAAATAAGCGCTTGGTAAAAATGTGTTACATGGCCCAAGCCCCTCCGGGCCAAATGCGGTCAGTACTCCGCATTGGTCATCCTCGGTGTTTCTCAAACAGTTTGACGCATGGCGGCAGAAGTTCGATGGGTATGCATCGCTCGCCCGGCTGTTGTCCCTGTCGGTTGCTGAACAGCGGGCGGCTTTGTTGGCTGTGGTGAGCGATGATTGGACTCGAAAGTCCGGTACAACCTATTCATCGCAGTCGATTCGGACCCGCAGACGGTGCTGAATGCCATGGAGGGATACATAGAGGTCAGCGCAATCATCGTCGACAGACGAGACTTTTTGTGCCGAAACCGGGAGCCCGGTGAGAAGTTGAACGGTTTTGTTTGTTGTCTCAAGGAAATTGCAGCATTTTGCGATTTTTGTGCAAAGTGCATGGACAATCGCAGGATCGAATGGACAAAGGAGATGGAATCGTCGCTGGGATTCGTGACGAGGAAACTCTAAGGCGTCTGCTAGAAGAGAGAGATCTGGCTGTGCAAAAGGGTATTGATACATGTCGCGCAAGAGAAAATGAAGAAACGGCGCGGACATGCGTTGACCGCCGGTGACGTCTCTGCACACAATGCTGTAGCACAGACGTGGCCGTGCAGATCGCGACCGGTCTCGTGCACCGTCCCTGGAGCAGGCCGGACAGCAGGTGGCCCACCGGAGTACGCCATCACCGGAGCACGACAGGCGTTCGCGAAGCCGCTACCGGACACCGTCACCGGGCCACGGGGTTGGACGCCACCGCTGCGGCGGTCAGCGACATCGAGACTGCAGGCCCTATCGGGGGCGTGGTTCGTACATGCAACACGTGCGGCAAAATGGGCCACTTTCCAAATGTATGTCGCCAGGGCGCATCACCAGGTTGGACGGGTCCGTCACACCAAGACTGCCCGAGGTCGAGCTCAAGACGCGTGCCCTGCTGCAGTTCCGCTGGACACTCATGACAGCCCGTCATCGCGGATATTCGGAGCGGATCGCACGCTCGCCTGCTCCGACGATCGAGGTGCAGACTGCCCATTCGGAAGGTAGGGAAGTCCGCACGTGCACTGCAGATTCCGGCGCAGACGCGACCGTCGTGGGGCCGGAGGCGTCAAGCTCATTGGGTGTGAGCGTGTCGTGGGTCGTGCCGTGCTGAAGCCAGCCGCGCACGCTCCTGATTCTTCGGCCGCGGGTGGCCATCCTCTGACGTGTCTGGGCAGCTTCCCATCCCGTCTGACATTGGGGAATCGGGAAATCGACGCGGTGGTGTCTGTCGTCCGAGAGCTGAGTGACCCGCTAATCAGCTGGTTCGACTCGATCGCTCTGGGCATGTTATCGGGCGACTTCCCTGCGCGGATACGGCCAGTCTCCCGCAAGCGGACGTCTGGGGCGAGACGGGGGGTGGTCCGACATGCGCCACAACCGGCTGTCACAAACCCACCTCCCGGTGGTACAGCAGCGCCACCTGCCGGCGCGCAGGTGACAGCGTCCGCGCGAGTGCCATCTACAACATGTCAGCAGCGCCATCTGAAGGCTTGCCGTCACCGACTCCGTCATCAGCAGCTTCAGGTGGGAACCAGGGACCAAGGTACGGGCCGCCGTCTACCCCATCCGGTCCGCCGCCCACGTGGCCGTACGACTTCGACCCTGCGGTAGAGCAACGCTCGGGCCTTGCTGCGGCCGTCGTGACAGCCTGTCCCGAGGTGTTTGGGGAATCATCCGCGCCGAGAGCGACGTCCGGTGAGGCCGTGCGAACCGAGCTGTCTGCCGATGCGCGGCGCTGTGCCGTGACCTCGACCCGGGGCGTTCTTTACAGCTGGCGTTCTGGTCCCAAAACTCAGCTCGATGATCTCTTGTCCAAGGGTGTCTGGTGGACGCTGGTGGCGCCACCTGTCCTCGCTTTTTCGATCCGGCTGTGCCTACCATGCTCCAGACGGATTACTCGAGGACTCGAGGTATGGGTTTTGCCCTTCTGCAGCGGTATGCTGAGACCTGGTGTCCAGTACAGTGCGGTTCTCGCTTCTTGTCAGATGTGGAGACGACGTACTCAGTCGGAGAAATCGAGCTTGCGGCCTGTGTCTGGGCATGCCACATGTTTAGGACCTATCTCGTTGGCCTGCCACATTTCGACATCGTCGTCTGTCATCGCTGGCTGGGCTGAGATATGGGAAGGTGCTAAATACCGAGAGGGAGGATGTATCGTGTCCGGACTACGCTGAAAACATCAGACGAAATGCCTACGGTAACAGTTACCAAAGCTACGGAATGTTTCACCGAACCTTTCGTTTTGTAGGAAAACGATTAGCTGTCACGATACTCCTGAAAGTAAAAAGAACAGAACAGGCTGCAGGACTGTGATACGGACTCTGCATGCAATACGTGCTGAGCACTGCTGCAAACTCCTCAAAAACTTCCTGCAAAACCTGATAAAAATTCTCTCAATTTAGTACAGTGGTCCCGAAAAATATTTCCTGGTCAAACCAGCACTGTGTTCGTTTCATTATTAAAACCCTGGTACTACAAGCGTTATATGTACAACATCAAATTAAACCTCTACGAAACCAATACCGTTGCAGCTTTCAGTCGCTTATCATCACGTGAACCAGCGCACACAAGGCGGAGAGAGGACGGCATTCGGGTCATAACGTCAGGTCGCCGACGGTCCAAGGTCGAGTAAAATCTGACAGCCGTGGGGTATTCGTTTTGGTAGCTATGGCATCTGATTTCGCTACGTGTTGATACTGTTACGCTCGACCGTCGCTGTCCGCCTCAGAACCTCATCAAGAAACCAAATGAAAACACCTTCTGGATCTCAGACACGAGCCTTCTATTAACTGTGCTCAGTCGACCAGACCAACCGAAATACAGTTAACGACGGAGCAACCCGGCTTGCCACAAACAGATCTGTGGCTACATGTCTTTACCAGCAAGGAGACAAAATGAGAAAGAAGTGTGCCAGGAGATGTCAGGAAAGGACAAGGAGTGCGCCTCAGGGAGTAGCCCTGAGTCAGCGCGCACAGGAAGAATGAGGAGGACAAGGAGTGCGCCTCAGAGAGTAGCTTCGAGCCAGCGCGCACGGGAGCGAGTCGGGAGGCCGACTGCCCATCGCTCGCCTATCCGCTACTGAGGTCAGGTTAAGGTCACGTGGTAAGGGGTCAGCCGGCCATTGAGGGAGAGGGACAAGCGCGGGAAGCAAAAGCACATGTGAGCAAAGAAAATACCACATCTGCAGCCAGGAATCGAACCCGTCTCACCTACATAAGTAGCAAGGACCTTACCAGTCCGCTAACATATCACACATGATAAACGACTCTGCGATAGAACATAACACGAATGTGACGCCATTTTAAGCCTCTGGCTTAGTGGTGAAGTTCCATGGCAGTGCTCGCGTTCTATGTGGCCTCAGCTGCTTTGATATAATGTGATCAGGAACGAAGACAAGGGATGAAGACGGACTTCCCCTTGATGTTGACCCTGAGACCACCAGGTCGACTGGAACGGTCAGGGGTCCTGGATGGTCAAGAGCCATGAGACGGTCATGTGCCTGGAACGGTCCGGGGTCCTGAGATGGTCACGGAGCATGAGGCGGCCGAGGATCCTGAGAACCTTGTTTTAGTATTCAAAAATCTGGGAATGGCGTGGAATGGCGTGATGGCGTGAAATTATGGCATGAAAAAACCCGGAAACTTTGATAAACGATATTCCATTCGTTAAGTTCCACCAATTAAATCATGCCATAATTTCCGCAGCATTAACTCTTCCATTATCCCTTAATAATTCGCACATTTTAACCAAATCCCTTCTGAGTCACCTTCTGAGATAATCTGAACCCTCATCCCACCTGCCATCCTAGTTGTCCTCCTCTGGACATTCGCCAGCCGTTGTCTTCTCTTTGTCACTGTGATGAGAATTGCGACATATGTGGATTGCGCAAAGCAGTAAAGTAGATGAACAAATATATCTTTGACCTGAACTGGCTTAGGCCAGTCTTAGTTTTCGGTGTGTGCTATTGCATCGTACGACCTAAGTTCCTGTAAAATGTGGCTGCAGTTCATGTAATAGATCTGTTATTATGTAACTCTTCCTCGTCTGTCTTAACCCGCGCACGACCGTCGGTCCGTTTCGAACATGGGCGACTGGGGGGGGGGGCAGTTTGCCCCCTCTAAATCACGAACGGTTGGTTGCACGATGAAAATAAGCATACCGTTGGAAAGCTTGTGACGAGCAGAGCTCGAAACTGGTCTTATTTTTAGTTTTAGATAATATGTAAGCAATTTACTCCCTATATAAGTTTTCTCATAGCCGATTGCATGAGACCGAGAAATGGCCTGAATCTCAATGGCTGTGACTAATAACGCATAGGTAAAGGCACCAGCGCACAAGTAAAGGTCCGCGGATGCCGATACACGTCTAAAAATTCCGAAAAATCTGAGATAGCAGATTTGTTGCATCTATCACGATCACTAATCCCTGAAAGCATTATTGAGATATCTTGTTTTGCGAAAAAGTTGCAGAGCGCTAAACTTTTTTAGACATAGGTCTGTTTGACCTGACCTAGGTCAGGCACCTGACCTGGCCTGAGGTCAAAAATTTTGACACGAGATGTAAAATTGAAAGACCAAAAGGTACACGAAGTTTCGTGACTCTGTGTTTGTTTGTTCTCTCGCAATCCCAGAGAAACCTCAGGGGGCCAGTTTACTGCCCCCCCCCCAGTCGGGGACGGGTTAATTGATTCGACCTAGGTCATTCGTTTTCTGGGGGTTGTAAGATCACTGAGGAGACCTCCCAGCAACATTCCGTTGCAGTTGGTTTGACAGATCAGGAAACAGACGGAACGGGGATGAAGTCGCCCCCACAAGCGGGCGTAGTTGTCAGATGGCCACCAATGCGCGTCTTAAAAGCCTGAAGGAGTCCTTAAGCAAGTTTAAAACAATAAAACACAATTAAGATAAAACTAGAGCAAGGCAGACTATGCCCGGCAATGCCCCGATTCTGACCCTGATCTTGGCTGCATGGCTCATCAGGTACTGCTGTGGCGTTGCTTGAACGAAACTGATGGGAGAAGCACAAGAGGCAAGCATTTCATGAAAGAACCCATATGTGGCATCCAGCGAGATCGGCAGCGAACACTGCCGCTGTCTCTGCACAGTGTTCATTCAGTGTTGCTTTTAGCACAAATCATTTTCGGCACAGATGGAAACAGACCCTATTTTTCAGTTGTTAGTTTTGTCACCGCAAGCAAGCCAAAGATAACAGCCATCTCGTTGTGCTGTTTGATAATGCGCCATAGACTGGTTTCATTTTGTTTGTTTGTTTCCGAAAGCAAGTTTCGTTGTGGCAAACTAGTCTCATTTTGCACTACATATCGTCAATTCTGAACATTCTTGTGTCAGTGTGCCTCAGTTGCGTTCGGCAGACGACCGTCAGTTCCGGAGATCTGGCCTGTGATGTCATCAGCAGCCTTAAAATCAACAAGATGATCATGCATTGGGCCTCAAGGTGACAGGCCATTCTATGGGCGTTTAAATTACCGAAATCAGAATGTCGGTTCTTGAGATATACGTGGGATCCAGCTTGCGCTAAGTACTTGGTAAGCGGTGACATATGCCAGTCGGTATTGGCCGAAGCCTTTCGCAATGTTCTGTACTTTCAAAGGTTGCACAATTTGTAGAAGGTGCCCGTTATTTATTGTCTTTGTTGGGCATTCACAGTGCGCGAATCACTCATTCATGAAAAGTGTCTCTTGGAAGGCATATCGGGAAGCGTTTTAATGGTATTAGGACGTGCAATAGCGATATCATTTTCCGCCTTAGTCGTCTCCGCGATATCCGCCGTATCCGCCGTATCCTTCGTATTCACCATATTCGTCATTTTCGCCGTATCCGCCATATCCACGGCCGCCTCTACGATGTCCTCCGTACCCACCATATCCGCCGTATCCACCGTATCTGTCGTATCCATCGTATCCACTGTATCCACCGTATCGGCCGTACCCGCCATATCCGCCGTATCCGCCGTATCGGCGGCCTCCTCTGCTGTATCTGCCATATCCGCCATATCCGCCGTATCCATCAAAGAAACTAGCGGTAGCGGCAGCAACTAGGCAGAATAGCACAGCCAGCTGAAAAGAGAAGGCCCTGTCAGATGCTTCACGACGAAAAATGGGCGTTCGACTTTCTGAGCTTTCTGACACTTTTTGCGCGACAATGTTAAAAGAATGCTGAGCGTAAATTTAAACGGAGTTAGCGGAACGTGACAATGCTGCGATATGCGCTATATGCTAAACTGAAATAACAAATTCTTTAAACATAATGGCTTTGATCCTGTGCGTTACTGAACGTCGCATTTCTAGAATTTTGCTTCAATGTAGGCTTTGTGATGACATCTGTCTACCGGCATCATCTGTTACGGACTGTGGCCTTTAAAGCACCCCTCCCCTCTGGGATTTTTCGCGTACCATTTCTGAACGAGTGAATGCAGAGGCTTGGAACTCGATGGCTTTTTAAGCCTTTTTATGTGTGAAAAACTGGGAAATATTTGGCTTTGTATCTTTATTAAACTCGGATCCAAAGGGAGATTTGTGAGGGATGTGCTAGCGTTCTTTTTTTTGCAGCTTCACAGTTGTTGCTTTGGATGTGCTTCGTTCGCGGCTATGGTATTTGGATGATCATTTTTGCTACGTTCCTATTCATGTTACGTCTCACGAAATTTGTGTTAGGTTACATGAAAACAGTGGCGGATTTATCTGAGAAAAAGATAGCATGGAACAATTTGCTTTTGGAAACGTAGTCAACGATCTTCATCATATCATGGCCGAGTAGAATCGCATTTGCAAGATTTTCCCTCTTCATTGTTCATCTCGACATGTAAAGGCGTTATTACGACAGCAGAAGCAGATCGAGGGGACCAAAAAGACTCACTCAGGAGACCATGCTATGAAGCTTACTTCCATACAATGTGATTCCTAGGACGATTGTAGACTTTTGTGATTTCGTGTAGTGTAAAATGTTGTAGGTATGCCTATGTGTAAAAAAATGAAAAATGCCAGTGTTTCCCTGCCCGATGCCAAAGAGCTGGATGTGACACGGGGTGGATCAATGGTCGATTGCTGTCCCGCAGTTGGGGCTGGATCTGGGAAGCGCCTGCTTTCTGACTGGAGGGCGGGGCTCGTTTAACCCCATTACGTTGGGGGAGGGGGGGCCTCATCCGTTTCCCCTCCGATTCTTTGCTCATTATTTCCAAGGGTTTTGAAACAGCTTTACAAAACTGGTGACTTTTCCTACCTATTCTTGTTGCTACTTAGTATACTAGATTGTCAGAGTTTTATTTTGCTCAGGGTCGGAGCCAAGTCAAGTTTTCTGGGAAGCACCTCAGACGAGGTTTGCTGCTGCCGAAGTCACAAGAAAAATGGCCGCCAAAAATAAGGTTTTTGAGATAGAACTTAAAATGTTGCATGACTGTATAGGCAAGTGCCTGGACAAACATACAGAAATATTTATGTTGATCTCAGGTTACTAAATCGGTCAGGTCAAGGTCAAGAGTCAAGTTTTGGTCCAATGTTAATATTTTTGAACCTTATCGTTACAAATGCATAATTCGTTAGAAATACCACACAACCGTGCCGTCTAGTTGTGTTTTGGGTTCCAGGTTTATACCAGGTAGTGTCATGGAGCTGTGACCTAAAAAGTCCGCCCGCGTACCGTATACCGCGACGGCAATAAACAGGATTTCTATAAATGTAATTAGTTCGAATGATTGGAAACGTTTTAAAGCACCATGAAATTAGCTCAAGTCCATTCCATTTAACCCTGAGGTCACTGGAGGTCATTTTGGGCCAAAAGTCTTAGGCTGGCCTGATGGACATGCGACCATGGCAATTCCTCCTTTTTCATGTCACTGGCGCCGCCTATTCCAACATTATGCAGGCAATGTGATACGATTGGTACTTTAACAAGAATTACATGACTAGTAAGGGCTAAAGAAACATTTTCATTATCTGTGTCAATTCAGTTTTCAAAGCATATTTGCCCCATTTTCCAAGCTCTATAAACGCCTATAAATTTGCCCCAAATTCGAACTGTATGAGGTTATGGGAAACGTCCAACGGTTAGCTATCGATTCATGACAGTTGCATGAAAATCGGCCATAACCATCGAAGTTAAAAGAAGCAAAAAAACGGTTTTTGCATGCGTCTTTTTGCCCTATAGCCACCACGTTCGAGAGTTTTAAGGCTTCCGTTTTACCAAATGTAGTTAACGTCATGACAAATCGATTGCCGCTTATTGCGGTGAAATCGTGCGGGTAATTCTCGAGATCTCAGGGGGGGCCTGGATAAGCTTACCCCATACGGGAATGCGCTCTAGTGCCATGAGTACGGAAACAGGGTTAACGGACAGTGGTGCGCCACAGCGGAGCAGTGAGCGCATATCACTGAGACACCTCATTATGAGGCACGCTCTGCGTCCCTCATAATGAAGTGTCTCTATTATGACATTATGACTCATTATGTTGTTCTGGTCCCTAAACATTCGGGAATGACGTG
>CP099853.1:18160801-18186798 GCA_030062745.1 Capitulum mitella | reverse complement strand
GAATAACACATTGTTACCAGGGATATTTTGTAGAAATATCATGAAAACAGTTGACGTGGATGATTACAGAGAGTATATATTTGACAAATGCTGGAGTGAAATTGCTCCAGAATGACTTCTTAACTTGCCTAATTTGCTGATGATTACAGGTGTGCCCGAATGTGTACAACAGTGGACTAGGAATCTTCCAAAAGATGTCTTCGCCCGTCGCGCATACTTGCATAAAGATAACGTTTCCAGAAACAGAAAGTCGTTTTCCCAGAAAACGCCACAAATCACGGCCATTTACCGACCGCGTACTGCTTTTTAACCGATATCGGCCCGCAATGTGCGCTGGCCTTTTCTGCTAACGCTCGCTGTCGTGCACCAATTCATGTTGCCAAAACTCAGCTAAAAATAATGACTTGAAAATATGACTCTCTGGGAAAACCGTGAGAAATCGCTTTGAAGCTGCGTATAAGCATAGCGTTTTGAGACATAATAATGGTAACTTTCGGAGAGTACCAACGCAAAATTAGCCATCGTGAAAACGGCCAATGTAAATTAGAAATCGACTCGCCTCAGTTCTGGCTTCCACTAAATGAGCTCAGTTCTTAACACATGTAAAGGTGGGACATTCCCCTTAAAACATGGTCGATTATACCGCCTATAGCCCTACGATATGTATATTTGAGCTACTGCCATACCTGCTTTACTGTCACAATAAGTTACTCTCAGCATAGGGACAAGCAAAAAACCTTAATTTGAGAAACACTGGATAGTTTCCAGCATATGAATCGGCATTAGCACGGCTCCAAACTTTTTTACACGCAAACAATGCTTCATCCCCTCAGGTGTTATGGTTTTAACACACATGCAGTTAACACATATGAGGCTTGCAATGTGATGGTCACGTGACACTAGCAAAAGCTCGGCAGGAGAATCACGCACTGGATAAGGGGAACGGCCGCCTAAGCGCCGCTGTAGAAGCTCATGGAGGCCAGGTCAGACGCCTGAAGTAAGGATACCAATTACGTTCACGAACTTGTGTTAATTACAAGGAATGTGTGCGTCGAATTAAATTTTTCACGGACATCACGTACTCCACTTTTTCTCGATGCTTTTCTTTTACTTTTTTATCATTGTCGCTGGTAAGTTGCCTGTATGGATGGACCGCCCTGTGGCACTGCAGATCAGCAATGCACTTTGAAACTCACATCACTGCAAACCACAAACATTACGTCTGCACTGGCCGCAAAACGTGCATGACCTCGTGTGCGCATTAGCCTCGCATTTACGTATCTGAATAATCGGCCATAATCGGCCTCCAGGGCACAGTTCATCGTTGAAACGGAGACTCCATGGTCGATGTGCGCGTCCTAGCTTCAACGGTTTGTGGAGGTGGGGATCGTATTACCCGAGTGTCAAAATGCATAATATAAAACCCAAACCCAGTGCAGACTATAAAACACTAAGAGCAAGCAAAACTTAGGGATTTCCTGGAATACGTGTCTCAGATTTCTTCAAACTGAAATCTCACTTCGTACCTCGCGGGCGGTTACGAGACAAACGTAGTGCGAGCTTCTACACAAGGAGGCTCGGTGACAGGGGCAGCGGGTGGGCGGGGGGAGGACAGGGACAGCTGTCCCTTTATCCGGAAAATTGGGGGAAACATATGATTTTGCCCACAAAATCCTGACGGTTGGCCCGATAATACGGATGGGACCAGAAACCGGATAAAAATAAACGCGTTGGCGTACGTACTTCAGAATAAAATGCAGAGTTCCAAGCTGTGACCAAGAGACTGCTGCCCCCTCCTCCAAAATGTCATGTGCATACCTGGGATACCATGGGATTACCATGGGATCCCAGGACTTGACCACTGGCCAGAAGCCCTTTATATATCCGGGGCCCAGCGGCGCGTTCCAAAGCCCACGGACTCATGTCCCTCTCCAGAATACCCTGTACATACGAGTGTGTGGACCTGACCAGACCTGGGGGCCCTTGGTGTGGCTAGGATCCTTTGAAAGTTAGCGACCCCAAAGGACCCCTCATAAGGAGGAGAGCTGAAATTCAGGAGCCACGGGGTCCCTGAATTTTAATATCAGCCTAAATACATAGGGCCCCCGGGCCTGGCCAGGGTCCCGACCACCTTCAAATGTCTCCAATACTTACAGACTCCTGGTCTGTTTCAAGGGCCCTTCAGACATGGGATATTCTGGAGAGGGCAAGGGCCTTTCGTGTATCCAGGGGCTATATGAAAGCCAGGGGTCCCAATGGGCCTTTTACATCAGCCACAGGGTCTCCTGACTCCTAGTGTATCCCAGATACACCTGGGCCCCTCCAGTGGCCTAGCCAGGATTTCGTCCAGGAGGGCGTCAATTCGAATCTAGGTGGCCCTTTCAGCCAAGGGTAGCCAGTCCGTCTTCGTGACCTAGGGACCCTGCTTTTGGACTCGAAGGTTCTTTTTGTCTCGAGATTCCATTTTGATGCCTTTCATTTTCAGCATGTTGTCCTGGGGGAGCCAAACCGTGTCATAGGGAGCTTCCAGCCAAGCGAACCCCTCTTCGTGGCATCATGTAATTCAAAATATTTTCATTTTAGGCCTCTCACGCATATGATAAGTTTTACTGGTGATGGGGCCCATTGCCACCAGAGCGGACACATGAGGTTTGAGGGGCCCCTGAAAAGTTGCTTACCGCCCATCCGAAAATACAATCCGCCGCCATTGCTCAGTGAAACCGATGCTCGTCCCCACCCCCTCTCCCTCGCCACCCCCCCCCCCCGGCTAAAACCTAGCCCAGTCCTCTTCCACTTAGCAAAAACTCGGGCTCGCCGCTGATTGCGAAGCAAACGCAATAAAGAGGGAGATCTCGTGCAATTGGATACCCCCGCCCAGAAGCCTAGCCCCTCTCCCCTCCCCTTTGAGAAAATCCCGGGTACGTTGCGGGAGACATGACCATGAGTTTGCACATTTCGGATTTTTTCAATCGCATTGAGTTGCACGATGAACGTAGTTCTCCTCTCTGTTTTCCGCAACGATGAAAAAATAATGTGCACGAGAGGAAATCGCCCAGTTTATTATATAATTTTAAGTCTGCACCACCAAGGCAACACTCCCAGCAGAACGAGACTCCATGGTCGCCAAAAAAAACATCGCAGGTCCCTACACTAGCTGAGTGTGAGACGACGCCGTCGAAAGCACCTTATTCCAGAATGATGGGGGGGGGGCGGCAAAATGACCAGCTCTGGGCGTCCCTCAACTCGGAGTGCCTCAATCATACGGGCATCACCTCGCTGCTCCGCTGCGGCGTGCCATGTTCCGCTAATGAAGCCATCATCCTCCAATCAGAAACAAAAAAAAAACACTTCCCAGATCTGGTCCCAACTATGGGACAACAGTCGACTGCTGATCGGCTCTTAGTCTTAGTTATCATCCTATTTGCGCTATACGAATAAGTCACAAAACACTTCACGGCTGTGCTTGGAATGACAGTGTACGGAGCTTAGCTTCACAACATGCTCCAACGAGTAGGCACTTTTAGTCCCCTGGATCCGCTCATGCTGTCGTAATGACGCCTTTACCTATCAAAATAAGCAACACAGAGAAAATGATAAAAATGTTATTGTATCTGTCCCCGGTATGATGGAGCTAACTGGCTACTTTTCCCAAAACAAATAATGGAAAACCATTTTATTGCTCGTATGAACGCGCTTCCGTCATCGTCGGTTCGGACACAAATCTTGTAAGTCTCAATGTCAATAGGTAAACTGAAAAAATGGCCATTTGTATATCATAGCAGCGAATAAAGTACATCGCGACCGCCGAATCTATGGCTGAAAAAACACCCGTGTGGAAAAACAGACAAGAAGTGGCAGAAACATCAGGCGTCCCAAGAAGCTAGACTTATAATGGCGGTAGTTTAGTGGTGGGTTGGGGAGGCGCGTCGCATTTGTATGTTTTTGTCCATCTATTTAGAGAAACATATGGTACAATAAAAGCAAAATTTTCGGTTTTCAAGGCAAAACAGTGAATAAGATAATCGTTAAAATAACTAATTCAAGCTTTGGTTCAACTTTCCAATGTTTCTTTTCATCTCTAATTGCTGACCTTGACCCAACCTTGGCCTGAGTCAGTCTCAAACTGGACCTTCCAGAACAATGTCACTTGGCCTCGTGAGCTCATAGCGGGCGTTACTGAATTGTGGATGGTGGTGCTTGGTGCAGTTAAGAGTGGTTTGTGAGAGGAACTTGACCTTTCTTTGGCCTTTTTGCCTTTCCTTCTTCCGTAATTTCACCAGCCCTGACTTTTGACTGACTGTGGACTGTTTTTAGGGCTTATCCCTACCTCTTTGTTCCCTTGTTACTTTTGCCTTCTCCTTTAGTTATTCTACGAACCAGCGTAGGTAAGTTGATCCGCCCAGCGGTTTGTGATCGCCTATTTATGATCAACCCGGACATCGACCCAAATATTCACTTTGGACACGCCTCTGATAAAGTTGCAAATTCAAATTTGTCGCAGTTTTTGCGAAAAAAGGTGAAAAAGTGACTGGGTTCCATGACTGTGCTTTCAATCGGTCAGAAATGACAAGCGGAAAGTCCCGAGTTGTCTTGGTGGGTCACCAGCCGTGACAGGAGGGGTGTAATAGGCAAATCTTACCTAAAAGTCTGCCATCAGGCAAAGTACAGGAATGCAGACTTGAGCAACTGCGCTTTAGAGAATTCATTAACTTTCATTTCAGCCCATAGTGTACATCATAACACTGACCCGTACCGTAACGTTTGTTTTGATCCACTTACGCTCTTCGTTTGCAGCTCGTCGCTCACAAAGTGCGCCGAAATTACATTTTCCACCACGGGTCATTTCACAGGGCCTCCTTTTTAGCTGGCCGTCCTTTCCTGCCTAGTTGCTGTCGCTGCCGTTAGTTACGACTACGGCGGATACGGCGGGTACGGCGGACACGGCGAATAGGTCAGATATCATGGATACACCGGACATGGCTGACTTGGTGGATACGGTGGATACAGTATAGGTGGTAACGGATATGGCGAATACCGCGGATATGGCGGATACGGTGGATACGGCGGATACGGTAAAGGAGGCCACGGCTACGCCGGATACGGAAGGTATGGTGGATACGGCGGATACGGCGGATACTGCAAACACGGCGGATACGGCAAATAAGGCGGTTACCGCAGATACGGCGGAGACGGCAAACACGGAAAATGACACGGCTATGACACGTCATTCAACCATTAACCGTTTTACGTAACGCCTTCCAAGAGACCCTTGTCATGCATGGGTGCTTTGTTGGACGTTCACACGTGGAGCAAATGTCCAAAAAAGGCAATAATTTTCGGGAACCTTATACAGCTGGTGTAACCTGCAAAAGTATGGAACATTTCGAAAGGCTTCAGCCGGTGTCGACTGGCACATGCCACCGCCTACCAGTTGCGTGGTGAGTTTTGTGAGTGAGATCAGTTTTATCAAGAACAGTTTTATGTCGGCCATTCAAGTGCCCATCGACTGTCTCGTCACCCTGAAGCCCCAGACATGACTAATTTGTTGATCTTAAGGTGGCGGATTGCATTACGAGTCAAGCCTCTGGAATTGACGACAATCTGCCAATCGCGACGGACGAATTATCACAGCATGAATGACCAGGGTTAACGATATGTGGTCTGAAATGGGCTTATTTTACTAAATTAAGCATATTTTTGCGTACAAAATGATTGGAATCAGCCTAGAGTATGTTGCAAAGTAACATTATTAGGTGGCTCACTCGCTGCATGACTCTGGTGTGGAATTTCACAAGTAGCTCAGAAACACTGTATCATTGATATGTTCTGTTGTTATTTGTGTGTTCTTGGCACACTGTTCGTGATCGGACTAAAATCGATACGACAAATAGTTCATATAGGAAGCTGAAAGTCGTCACTAAAGTTAACACAGGAAAACTTAGTGTTAACCTTAGTGACGTCAACCAAATTCCATCCAGACCGAAAGGGGTCTGGTTAAAAAGTGCCGAATCTTGTGCGATTTGATATGGAATGACCCTGACACATTATACATCATGCATGTTGATGGTGATTATAACCTTATGCTTAATGGTCAATGGTGTTCAACCGCATGACTGAGATGCTGAAGGATGTGGAAAGTGGCCGATGCATGCGCAAAAATAGGCAGATGGAGTCAGCTCCCATGGTGTCGGCTCTGAAATCAAGTCAAATTCGTCTTGAGATAGAGCCATAGTCAAATCTTTAGACCGCCAGTCGGGTCTGGAGTCCACTCAGATTTGTAGAAGTCGGCTGGAGTCAGTCAGAATCGACTCTGTCCGCATCAGAGCCGACTCTGCTCACCTGGAGTAGAACACAAGTCTGCTGGGAATATGACACGGACTGGAACTACATTGTATGTACGATGTTAGAGACACTGATTTCCCGGCAGCGACTTTGTTATGAAAGATATCGATTCACCTATCGTAAGTGCTCGTATGGCTGACGTCCGTGCTCCGCTCGAGCATTGAAATTTGGGTTATGACGAAAGAAAAATACAGAATTGGAGTTGGATTCTCGCCGATAAGGTTTTGCGTTTGAGTTTAACAAGATTCGTTTTTTAATTTCTGCGCGTAAATATTACGAAGCAACGCATTTTCGCACGTAACGATGGTTCTCCGGGCGGGATCACAGAGTAGCTGATTATCTTGTGGTTTACGGTGGCATTACACACATAAACCAGTGGACATGAGCGCTGTTTCGCATAATTCAAAGCGCTCATTGAAGACTCGCAGCATTGCTCATGCCTCGCAGTCATCCTCTAGACCTGCTCTGAGTGGGGCGAGACCAAGTCCGGAGTTTTCAAAACTCAAAGCGACGCAAGCCAAGCGAGCAGCTGCTGCTAAGGTGCAGCAGGCGGAGGCAGTGCGACAACAATTTGCCGCAGCGGCAGCGGCGGAGACGCAGGAAACCATAGACAAAGCAGAGCAGGATGAGCTCGAACTGGCGCTGCTGGAGGAAGAGGTGCAGAACGATGCCAGTCTGCGAAGTGTCTGTCCATCGCGTGCTAGCGGTACCCGCCGACCGCCCCCACAGCGACTCCAACCGTCTCGCGCGACCTCGCTGACACATGGGCAGCGGCGACCACGCTCTGTAATACCAGATCCGATAAGAGAAGAGAATAGGCAAAGGATAGGCAGTTGGATAGTCCAGCTCCTCAACGAAATTCCACCCATCGCACCACCAATCGAACGGTATGTGCGACCGCCACCCGCGCTACCAAAGCTTGCGCTCGAGATGTACGACGGCTCTCCGCTTGAATGGCCACGATGGAACGCTCTGTTTAAGGCCTTAGTACATGCCAATCCCGATCTGACTGGCACAGAGCGGCTGATTCATCTCCAGTCGGCTCTGAAGGGCGAGGCCCGCGAAGCGGTGCGAGGTCTCTTGTGCGACGGGGCGCTCGCCGAGCTGGAGCGCCAGTTCGGAGGCCCAGGCCACGTAGTGCGGGCGAGCCTAAGGGAAGGTGCCGGTCTTTGCTCCGGTCCGTTGCCGTGACGATTTGCCCGCGCTGCCTGCTCTCTCCAGCGTCCTGCATTGCGCTGTCAACGTTTTGCGCAGCATGCATTACGACGCCGATCCGGCTGCCACCAGCAACCTGCAACAGATCACAAACAAGCTCCCGCGTGCAGTGGCCTGGCGCTGGGGAGAACACCGAGTCCATATGAAACCGTCTGGTCCCATACTAACTGATTTCGACCAATGGCTCCGGGGCTATGTGAATGCGGGGCGCTCGGCCTGCCCCTCGAACAGCGACACAGCAGCACAGCGGCAGACGCCCAACACCGAGCCGCGAGCAACGCACGAACGAGAGCCGACAGGGCACCCGACGCCGGCTCGATGCCTGGGACCGCCGATGTCGGTCTCATTTGCCGTCGCGTCTTCGTCTATCGCTCAGTGCGGCCAGATGCGCCTGCTTTATGTGTACCGTGCACTGGCTCGCACACTGTCGACCGCTGTCCAGTATTTGCGGCCCTGTCCTTCGGTGAGCGGGCAGCTGCGGCGCGGCAGCACGGCCTGTGCTGGGTGTGCCTGTCCGGTGATCACGTGACACGCCGATGCGTAGACAAGAAGCCGTGCAGAGCCTCATCAGGCTGTAGAGGGTGGCATCACAGCCTTGTCCATGACGCGCCACGTGTGGAAGCAGCCGACAGCCGCGCAGGAGGAGGAGAGGAGGAGGAAGGAACAGCGAGCAGGAGGAACCGAGCCACTTCGGTACTTTGGCGGCGGAAAAACTCCCAGGTTGTCTTACAGATGTTGCCAGTTACAGTTCATGGTCCCCACGGTCAGTGCAACGTCAATGTAATGTTTGACCTTGGTAGCTAGGTGACATATATCCCGACCAGCTGGCGTGCGACCTGGGTTTGCAAGGCCCGACAGAGTACCTCAACCTTGGGACGATTGAGAGCAATTCGAGGCACCTGTCCAAGCGCGTCGAGTTCGACATACAAATTAGCTAACCAGGGGTTTCGGGCCAACGGAGCCAGGACGACGCCTGTTCTGAATGTAAACGGGCCAGCCGTAAATTGGCCAGTTATAAAGCAGCGATGGCCACATCCGACTGATCTTGATTTCCTAAATACTAGTTCGAGCCCCGCGGCAGTACTTCTCGGATCAAACGCACTCGACTTGATCGTTCAGCTGTGCGTGAAGGACCGTCCGGCGCCCCGTGGACGGTTCTAGCTCGTCTCGGTTCGGTGGCGACTGGTGAACTGCCGAGCCAATACGTTGATGGCAATGGCAGTCCGCAGGTCCACCACATCAGAGTGCGCCAAGACGACAACCTACAGGAACAAGTCACACACCGATAATAAAAAAAACGAGCTTTCGGCAAATATGACGAGACAAACGCACCGCAACGCTCAAAACAAGATTATGCTGCTCTTGCCATTTTGAGCGACACTACAAAGCGGGCCGGCGACCACTACGAGACTGGACTACTCTGGAAGTCACCTACCGCTCAGCTGCCTGGCAACTTCTCTAGCGTTATGTCCAGGCTGCACGCCACTGAGCGGAAGTTGGACCGCGACGACGGATTCGCTCGCGCCTACTGCGCCACAATTGAAGGGTATGTGGAGAAATGATATGCCAGGAAACTGATTCATCAGGTTTGAGTGCGTCCCTCAGACCAACCGGCTCTCCGGTTCCTGTGGCGAGGAATGGACCGTCTCAGACGACCTGATTGCTATCAGATGCAGGTTCTAATCTTTGGGGCTGCGTCATCGCCTTGTTCGGCGACAAACGTTCTGCGAAAATGTGCTGATGATCATCAGACGAGCATCCAGCCGCTGCTGCGGCTGTTCATACACGTTTCTACGTTGACGATTACCTGGATTCTGTGGAAAATGCGCCAGATGCAGTTTACATGCAGAAGTCATTGAGCCATTTACTGGCACGAGGCGGCTTTCAGCTCTCGAAATGGTGCAGCTCGTCTGCCACTGTCATGCAGAACATCGAAGCTCACGATCGCAACAAGACGTCACGTGATCTGAGCCTGTATCATGTGAGTGAACAAAAATGTGAGGGGGCTTCAGGTGTGCGCTGGGACACTGCTGCAGACATCTTCACATTTAAAGCATCTGACGCCGACACGCCGACGACCGAAAGAGGAATTCTCAGCCATGTGTCCTCAGTTTTCGGCACATTGAGCATGCTGACTCCGTGGATCCTACGTGCGAAATGTCTTCTACAGGACACATGGAAGAGTGGCATCGGTCCGGACGACCAGATGGCGAACAGCAGGTTGAAGGACATGTGGGAAGTGTGGATTGATGCACTCGCGCAACTCCATGCATTCAAGACTCCCCGCTGCTACCGACAGCACTCAAGTCGGCCGATCACGTGCCATCTGCGCGTGTTTGGCGATGCATCAGAGCAAGGTTTCGGCGGCGTGGCGTATTTCAGACTCGTTTTTGAAGACGGCCAGGTGTACTGTCCGTTTGTTTTGGCCAAGAACCGAGTCGCACCACTGCGCCAGCTGAACATGCCCACACTGGAGTTACAGGCCGCTGTAATGGTCGTCCGTGTGACAGCCGCCATTAAGGAGCTCGACATGGACATCGATTCTACTCATTTCTGGTCTCGGACCCACGGATTGTTCTTCAGTGGATTAAAAGTGAGAGTCATCGCTATCGGACATCTGTCGCCAATCGGATAGCAGAAATTCAAGACGAGTCCGACGTCAGATCCTGGAGACATGTACCAGGTGTTCTTAACCCCGCTGATGTGTTCTTGCGGTTGTGATATCTCGAATCTGTTGGCAGATCGAAAGTCGCAGTCGGAAGTATTTAGAACCGGAGACACGGTCTCTCTTCCGTGTGGGCTTAACGACAGAGCATGAATCATTCATTTTCAAACCCAAGAAGTTTTCTCGCTGGCTCAGTCTCTTGCGCACGACTGCCTGGATTCAGAGATTCACCTCGAAATGCAGGAAGACCACTGCCGAGCGTTGCACTGCCCCACTGGCAGCTGATGAGCTGCTTGAAGTGGAGATGCTGTGGCAACGTCAGGTACAGAAAGAAACGTTCGCCGCAGAGTTTGAGGCACTTCAGTTGGGGACACGCATCTCTTCCAGAAGTCGGCTGCATCCACTGACGCCGTTCCTAGGCAGTAACGGGCCATTCGCGTGGGAGGCCGACTGACTAATGTGACGGCTTTACCGTATGAACCGCAGCATCAAGTGATACTGCCCGCGCGACATGATATCACGAGGCTGATCACCACTGATCACCACCTCCGTTTGGCCCGCTCCGGCCCCAAGCACGTGCTGAGGCAGATTCAGCAGACTTACTGGATTTGAGGGGCCGTGCAGCTGTCAAAGTCTATACGTTCCGATGCCCCTCTTGAGCAAAAGCACGAGCACAACCACGGCCTCCAACCATGGCAGACTTACCGGAGGCGCGGGTGGCCTCAAATAGGCCACCGTTCACAGCTGTTGGTGTCGACTTCCTTGGGCCCATGACGGTGAAGAAGTTCAGGAGAAGCGAGGAAAGATGAGGAAAGAGCGAAAGGAGCGAAAGAGAGGAAAGAAGCGAGGAAAGAAAGAAACGAGGAGGGAAAGCCTCTTCAAATGTCTCAGTACCAGGGCGGTTCATCTCGAAATGTCTCACTCGCTTGACATCGAATCATTGATCATGTGTCTGCGACGCATGATTGCGAGAAGGGGTCGTCCACGGATTATCTATTCGGATATGGGAACGAATGTGAGGGGATGCGACAGAGAGCTTAAACGCTGTCTCCGGGACTGAAACCAAACGAAAATCGCAGACACCCTATCTCAACAGTGCGTCGATTGGCGGTTCATCCCTCCTGCTTCTCCTCACTTTGGCGGCGCTTGGTCAAGTCTGCAAAACAAACCCGGCGGGCGGTCGTCGGACGTCATACTCTCAACGATGAGACTCTAGTAACCTTCATGGCTGAGGTAGAGTCGGCACTCAACAGCCGACCTCTGACTCGTGTCAGTGATAGTCCCGATGACATGGAGGCACTCACACCAAATCATTTTCTCATCGGACGAGCGTCGCCCAGCTTCCCCCTGGAATCTTCTCGAGTTCAGATATCACTCCTAGGAAGCGATGGCGTCATGGCCGACAGCTGGCGGGTCACTTCTGGCGAAGATGGAGGCGAGAGTACCTGCCGGCTCTCACACTGCGTCAAAAGTGGAGAGAGGGAGGCACTAATCTGCAGACTGGCGACCTTGTCCTCATCGCCGATCATGTCTATATGATACGCCACGAGGCATGTGGACGATAGGTCGCGTTTTGCGAGCCATCGTCAGCGCCGACGGCAAAGTGCGATCTGCTGTGGTGCAAACGGCGTCGGGCCGTCATACCCGGCCGGCAGCACGGTGCCTGCTTGAAAACAATCGTCTGTGCCTGCTTGAAAACAATCGGATGGCATAGCTGTGCTGCACGTACTTCAAAAGGCGTTACGTGCGTGCGCGTGTATCCGTGCGTTAGTTTATAAAGTTAACGTTAGCAGTGTGCCGCAATTGTCACAAGCCGGGAAGTGTGCCTGTAGTTCTTGGAATTTCTGTACATACGTAGAAATTCGGGCCGGCTGTTAGCGACGATGATTTCTTGGAAGTGACTTTGTTTTTGAAAGATATCGATTCACTTATCGTAAGTGCTATTGTGACTGACGTTCGTGCTCCGCTCGAGCATTGAAATTTGGGTTATGACGAAAGAAAGGTGCAGAATTGGAGTTGGATTCTCGCCGATAAGGTTTTTGTGTTTAAGTTTAACAAAATTCGTTTTTTATTTAATTTATGCGTATAAGTATTACGAAGCAACCTCTGGCGGTGCCGGGTTAACCCCATTCCCGGCATGGGGGCTGAATCCACCCCCTCGGGTTTTTTCCTTGCCAATTCCGGGATTTTTGACGCAGCTTCACGAAACTTTGTCACTTTTCCTAGCTATCCTTTCGTCGTACCGCAACGAAATTTCGTAGTTCTGCTTTGTTCGGGGGCGGAGTCAGACAATGTTTTTGGGAAGCATCTCAAGGCATTTTTGGCCATGTTGAGGGTAACAGAAAAACGTCTGCCAAAATAGGGTTTTTAAGATATAACGTAAAACTTTACACGGATGTGTATATCAATAGTTGGGGAGCATACAAATGCAATTTTCTTCATATGAGGCCACTTGACAAAATGAAGTCTAAGTCAAAAGCAAAGTAATGATTTTGACATTATGTTTTATTAAATGCCAAACCTGGAACATATATGACGTACAAGGATGCTCTTCACTTGTGTACCAAGCTTCAGCCTGATGTCAGGTCGGGTCACGGAGCTATGACCTAAAATGTCAGTGTGCGGACCCTATATCACAACAGCCGTAAACTGGAATCTTGCACATGACGTGAATTCAAATGATTGAAAACATTTTCTAATAATACAAAATGCACGGAAGATTATTCCAAGTGACTCTAAGGCCATTGGAGGCCATTTAAGGTCAAAGGTCGTAAGCTGATCTGCGGAGCATGTGACCATGACAGTTCCCCTTTTTTCATGTCCCACGCGCCGCTTATGCCAGCATTATGCAAACACTGTAATACAGTTTGTGCTTCTTCATCATAACATGACTACCAGAAGTAAAGCAGAAAAGTGTTTTTAACTTTTTGGTTAAATAAGTTTTGTAAAAACTAGTCCCTCACTTTTAAAACCATGTGAATCCTATATGAATTTTCTCAGAGTTTGAAATGTATGGACCCATGGTAAATGTCCCATTTATAGTCTCTCAATTCATGCCAATTTCATCGAAATCGGGCCATAAACAACATAGTTATAAAAAGTCCAAAAATATCCCCATTACGACTTTTCCGTCCATCCCCCATATCCAGTCCTTTTGAAATTTTGAAAACTTCTTTTTCAAAATGCAGTCCACTTCATGGCAAATCGATTGCCATTTGTTGCGATGAAATCGCATGCGTAGTTCTCGAGATCTCGAGGGCCGAATCGGCCCGCCGCCGGGAATCGGCCATACCGTCTAGCCCTCCGGGAACAGTGTTAAAAGACCGGCGCTCGGTCGTAGCGCGCCAATCGAGCGAGCCGTCGCCCGACAACCCGAGGGCCCAGAACACGTGAACAGGGGTCGGCCAGGTCCCTGGGTGGCGGGGGCGGGCCAGGCGAGTGGCCTGGGGTCCGGGGCCCGTGACCTGAGGTCAGTTCGGCCCAGGAGCAGAAGGTAGCCCACCGACGCCTGACGAGGCGAAAGACCTGGCACAAGACTACGAAGCTAGTGTTCAAACCCGACTGGTGCTTCGATAAAAAGGACAGAAAACAAGCAAGGCAAACAAAACTTGCTCTGAAACTCGCAAAGAGTATTGCTGGCGAGGGTTCTGTTCCAACGTACATAGCTGTTAGAGGTAGTTGTTCTAGAGTTCTGGAGTTGAACGAGAGAGGAAATGGTGGGATCTGGTATAAAACTGGCCGGCGCGCACCATCCAGACCACAGTCGCAGCAGAACTCGTCGTCTGTGACCATGTCCGCCACCATGAAGGTAAGAACATTGTCCCACCCTCACAGAAGCTGAGAGCCAGACGCGGCAGTCGCCAATAGCCGTTCCGTTCCGTTGCGCTCAATGCCGAATTTGAAGCATCTCATTTTAAAATTGTGTGAAACCACAACGACATGACCCAGGCCTGCCACAGAACACAAGACCTCGATCGCATGCAGATCACCTCGCTGCATCGCGTTAACACGCCATGGTCCGCTAATCGAGATCCGCTCAGAAACCAGGCGGTACCCAGACCCCGCCCAACTTCGGGACAGTAATCGACTGTTGATCGCCCCCCCCCCCCAAAAAAAAACACATCTAGCTCTTTAGCATATGGCACACACACACTGACACGTCATTTTAGCTGATACCCGATTTTACAAGACACGCTGATGTTATGAAACATTCGGTAGTTGTCATCGGAATGACATTGTTTAGAAGTTAATTTCATAACATGGACAACTGCGAGAAAGTTTTTCCTGCTCTGCACACACCCCTGCTTTCGTAATCAGATCTTTACGTATCAAAATAAGCGTAGCAACAAATCACAGAAATGCTATTATATCCGCCCTTCATATGATGGTGATTAAGAGCGTTTGCAAAAGTAAGGCCTTCTATCAGTCAAAAGCCAAAAGTGAAGAGGGCGTTACTTCCAACGTAAAATAATGCTCTCTTTTTCTAACACAAATCTGCTATTGTTGTCATAAGATACAACGAAAATGTCATTAGGAATGAAATGAAAAGGTGCACTGCAAAACTGGCAATCGGGAAAAGCTGCTATGGCAAAAGATCACATCAAAAGAGACAATAAGCAAGTGGTCGTACGGTAAAAGATGGTGCGGCAACAAGTTGGTTGGTTGACGAATCTCACCACAGATCCTGTCATGAAGCTATTTTTGTCTTGCGAAGTAGACTAATCGCTCGTGATTACTGTCAACAAGCCTACATAATTCAATATTTTCAGTTTGACCTTAAGTGTTTCTCCCAACGTTACTCCATATCACAATTTTTTTTTCGGCTACTTACACAGTTTTCATTTCAGCTTGTCTCTCACAAAGTGTGTAAAATTTCAGTTTTCCATGAAACATTTAACAGGACCTCTGTTTCCACCTGGTCGTCCTCCTCTGCATGGTTGCTGCCGCTGCCGCTGGTTACCTCCAGTGCGGCGGATACGGCGGATACGGCGGATATGGTGGATACGGTGGATGCGGCGGATATGGAGGATATGGCGGATATGGTGGATACAGCTGATATGGTGGTTATCGAAAGTATACTGGATAAGGTGGATACGGCGGATCCTGAGGATACTCCCGACGCTGCTCGGGCTACGGAAAATGATACAACTAAGGGACATCCTGCAAGCATTGAAACGTGTTCGGAAATGTTTTCCATGAGACCTTTTCATTCACGACCATGAATCACGCCCAATGACTTGGCCTCATCTTTGAATGATTTATATGCCCTGTAAATGTGCAGCAAACACAATAAATACTGAGGACGCGATGAGAATTGGGTAACCTGTGAAAGTGTTTAATATGGCGAATGGCTAACCCTGGACTGAGCAACGTATTTCATTGCCTTCGAATTGCTGATAGGGGTGGTGTTTTTTCCCACCTATATCAAGAGCCAATAATCTGATTTCGGTAATTTAAACTACCATTGTATATTCCGGCAACCTGGATAGCAGGACCGCCTTTTGTTGACCTTAAGACTGTGGATGACATTGCAGGTCAAATATTCAAAGGTGACGGTAGTCTGCGTACCGACTGTTTAGCCAGTGTGTCTTCGTCCATAGCAATACTGAAGTCGGTTACATAACGCGGCTAGACGGTTGTAAATAAAAGAAGCAGACAACGGTCCGATGAAGGGCCCCTGCACTACACCGCGGGTCACAATATGATCATGTTGAGCACGCTCATTCGACCGATGAGCGAACCAGTGACCAGCACACTGAGTTCGGTTCACAAACGTTTAACATTCAACGACAGAGTTTTGAATGTTATTTTGGCCAACCAGGCTGTGCATGTGCGTCATGCTCACAAATTTACTTTGCTAAAAATTTGACAAGGGGCAGTTTTTCTGATGCCTGCTCTGATCAATGATGAGTACATTGATGAGTGCACAGGTAGCTGAAGGCACAATTTATTGAAGCCATTCAGCAATAAATTGGAAATAAAAATATTACAGTATGCTGCAAATTTCTTCATGCTAGTTACTATGGAATATAAACACTCCCAGGGCGGTGGGGATGAGTGGATGCCACCCCACCCAAAACAATGTCTTCGGGGCCACGGTAAGCGGTGCACGAGGTCGCCCTGAGATTCGGTATAGCTTACGACACATTCATGGCGCATGTTTTGAAACAACAGTGACAATAAGTCTTTACTGAATGACGTCATTACCATCATGTCATTACTGAGGGATTACCGAGCGATTTTTGCGCCAAATGTCGGTGTTCGATTGTTTTAAGGCAATAAGTATGGCTAAGCGACAAACGACGGGTATGAACTCTTTTAAGAATGGTATCCCACATTGAAATAGGCCACTTTAACCCTATTCCCGGCAGGGGGGGCTGAGTCCGCCCCCCCTCGGGTTTTTTGTGTACCAATTCCAGGCTTTTTAACGCAGCTTCACGAAACTTGGTCGCTTTTCCCAACTATTCTTTCTACGCGCTGTGACAAAATTTCAAAATTCTACTTTGCTCAGGAGCGGAGCCAGGCAACGTTTTTGGGGAGGCACCTCAGGCCATTTTTGGCCTTGTTGTAAAAGGAAAATCTCTGCCAAAAACAGAGTTTTTAAGATAGAACTTAAAACTTTATGTGAATTTATAGCTGAATAGTTGGGCATTGTGCACACAACATTTTGTTTATCTCAGGTCACTTTACAAGGTCAGGTCAAGGTAAAAATTCAAATTTTTTTTTTTGCAATAATTTCGGCGCCGTTTTTTCAAATGCCAAACCCGGAATTGTATGACGTAGAGTGGTACCCTATACTTGTGTACCAAGTTTCAGCTTGATATCAAGTCAGGTCAAGGAGCTATGACTTAAAATGTCAGTGCGCGTACCCTATATCGCAATAGCCATAAAATGAAATTTTTCAACTAGAGTGAATTCAAATGATTGAAAACGTTTACAGATAATATTAAATGCACAGGAGATCATTCCAAGTGACCCCAAGGTCACTGGAGGTCATTTAAGGTCAAAGGTCACAAGTTGATTTGAAGAACGTGTGACCATGACAGTTCCCCCTTTTTCATGTCCCTGGCACCGCCTATGCTAACATTATACAAACACTGTGATGCAATTTGTACTTCTTTAGCATAACATGACTAGCAGAAGCCAAAAAAGAGTGTTTTTGCCTTTTTTGTTCATTCAGTTGTTAGAAAACTAATCCTCCAATTTTTGAAACCCTGTGAACGCCGATGAATTTTCTGAAAATTTCAGATTTGCGGACCCATGGTTAAAGCCCTATCCATCATCTCTCGATTCATGCCAGTTTCATTGAAATCGGTTTAGAAATGACGGAGTTATAAGAAATCCAAAAGTACCCCCCCCATTTTGACATTTTTGCCTGCCTGTATGCACAAATTTTAAAATTTTGAAAATTTCTTCTTATAAAAATGTAGTTCACGTCACGGCAAATCGATTGCCGTTTGTTGCGATGAAATCAGAAGAGCAGTTCTCGAGATCTCAGAGGGGGGATGGAATCCACCCCTCTGCCGGGAATCTACCATACCGTCTAGCCCTCCGGGAATAGGGTTAAACAGGTCAAGGACGTTTTGAAAGTCAAAGGTTGTTGACTCAAGATAAACTTTTTAACTATGAAACCTTTCTAGACTAATTTTTGGCACTGAATATGATAAGAAAATGATTTTAGGCCCATTTGGTTCCAAATACGTCGTTTTTAGCTCCGGAAAACCTATTTATAGCTCCAAGCACAAAATTTGACTTGATCTGGGAGGTCACTGGTTGACCTGCCGGGATCGACCCTGGTACCGCGGGATTTCTGGGGCACACAGCTATCGATCGCTTTTCGTCCCGAGGCGCTAGCTCAATGCATTTCTATCAGGGGAAGATGCTGAAGGGGTGCCTAACACCTCGCTATCAGTGCCAGTGAAAATCCTTCCTTTCCGACAAGGTTTAAGCCACACTCTTTCCGGTGTACGAATCGCAGTTCGGTTACCAGAGGGCGGGGCTCCTCGAGACCGGGTCTGGAGGAGCCCATGATTCCATGAAACTAGAAAGGTAGGGAAATGAGAGTGGCACGAGTGGAGTGCTCGTCAAATACCAAAACGCTTATTTATCCCGTGCAAGACCGTTGGTCCGTTCCGAGCATGCGCGACTGGGGGGAGGGGCAGTTGGCCGCCCACCCTCTGACTCACCAACGGTTGGTCGTACGATAAACATAACCATACCATTGGAACGCATGTGACGATTAGAGCTCGAAACTGTTCTCATTTTTGTTTTAAATAATATGTAAGCAATTTACGCCCTATATATGTTTTCTGATAGCGGACTTCATGAGACGGAGAAATGGCCTGAATCTCAAGGGCTCTGACTCATAACTCATAGGTAAAGGAACCAGCGCACAAGTAAAGGTCCGCGGATGCCGATACACGTCTAATTTCCCAGATTTGTTCAATATATCCGCCAAAACATTGAATTAAATACACGGCAATTCTCGCGCCAGCTGCCGGCGTACGCCGCTGCCGTATGCAGTAACAAATTGACGGGAACTAATTTTAGCGTTCCTTTATTTTCGCGAAAAAAAAACTATCTATGCATATTTTATTGATCTTAGTCGTTCTTGTGATGGTTTTTGATGCTTTAATTTTGGACAAGTTGATTAGTTACCATACTACAAAATTAGCGGAGCTTTACTCGCGAGAGCCGGTTTATTTGCAAAATATGCTACTTTTCAAACTTTTTGGGGTTCCTGGTATTACTTACATCTATGCAAGCTAGTTGTACCATTTTCAACCCATTCTGAGTAATTCATCGTTGATTTTGACGGTGGTACATTTTGGCTCATTACAGTTATTCGTGACCTGACCTCAGGTCAATGGCTGGAAGTCATTGATACTTTGCCCAGTGACGGTACCTAGATGCGTGTTTCACTCCAGACTAAAAATATTATGAAATATTCCGTCAATTTCCGAAAAAAACGACGACATGTCTTATAAATGGGCTTGAGCTTAGGTCAATGAACCGGAAAATTCGGAAAATCTGAGATAGCAGATTTGTTGCATCTATCATGATCACTAATTTCTGAAAGTATTATTGAGATATACTGTTTTGCGAAAAAGTTACAGGGCGCTAAACTTTTTTAGACATAGGACTGTTTGACCTGACCTAGGTAAAGCACCTGACCTGACCTGGGGTCAAAATTTTGACACGAGATGTAAAATTGATGAACCAAAACGTACACAAAGTTTTGTAACTCTGTGTTTATTGGTTCTCTCGCAATCCCAGAAAGACCTCGGGAGGTGGGTCAACTCCCCCAGTCGAGAACGGGTTATTGTCTTCCGGGTTAGCAGTTTAGGGCCAAGAGGTGAAACAAAGCTATGGCATGACATATAAAATGTATGTGCAATGAAAGCATATAGGGCGGTCCTGTAAAATGATTTTGAGCAATGAACACTCCAAAAAGGGCCAAAAATGTTTTGCCATTCTCGAAAAGTAGTTCGATACTCTGCGATTCATGTCTGATCACGTCAACAGCAACATGAGTACAACACTGGTTTATTTTGAAACAGGCACACAGGTAATTTGCTTTAAGCATACCTGTTGGAATCACCATTACGAATTCTTAGTTAGGCGTGACAGTTTTTATGAAAAACAGGTTATTAAACATGACGTAGGATCATATCAGGTCAACTAAGGTCATATCATTCGCATCTCGCGATTGGGGAAAGCCACAGATGTCAAACAAACCCCATTTGATCTCTATAGTCATGTCAGTGTATTCTGGAATGGTATGAAAGTCAAGGACAGGTTAGTTGATGTCAGGTCGAGGACGATAGCAAAGATATCCGTCCGATTTCGTCGCAACAAACGACAGTCGATTTGCCATGACGTAAACTACATTTATACAAACGGAAGTTTTCAAAATTTTGAAAGGGATGGGGAAAGGGGCCAAAAAATGAAAATTGGGATGTTTTTGGACTTCTTATAACTCCGTTGTTTACGGAACGATTTTGATGAAATTCACATGAATATGGAGACTATGGATTGGACTTTTGCCATCAATCCATGCATTTGAAATTTTCAGAAAATTCATAGGGGTTCACATGGTTACAGAAATGGAGGTATTATATTTTTCAACAAATGAATGAACAAAAAAGCCAGAAACACTTTTTTGGCTTCTAGTCATGTTATGTTAAAGAAATACGAATCATATTACAATATTTGTAAAATGTTAGCATAGGCGGTGCCAAGGACATGAAAAAGGAGAAACCGTCATGGTCACATATTTTTCAGATCAACTAACCCTATTCCCGGAGGGATAGACGGTATGGTCGATTCCCCGCAGGGGGCGGATTCGGCCCCCCTGAGATCTCGAGAACTACTCGTCCGATTTCATCGCAACAAACGGCAATCGATTTGCCGTGACGTGAACTACATTTTTATAAATAAGAATTTTCAAAGTTTCAAAATTCGTGAATACAGGTGGCAAAAATGTCAAAATGGGGGGTACTTTTGGATTTCTTATAACTCTGTTGTTTATGGACTGATTTCAATGAAACTGGTATGAATCGAGACATTATGTATAGGACTTTTACCATGGGTTCACAAATCTGAAATTTTGAGAAAATTCATGGGCGTTCACAGGGTTTCAAAAATAGGAGAATTAGTTTTCTAACAACTGAATGAACAAAAAAGTTAAAAACACTTTTTTGGCTTCTGCTAGTCGTGCTATGCTAAAGAAGTAAAAATCGCATCACAATGTTTGTATAATGTTAGCATAGGGCGTGCCAGAGACATGAAAAAGGGGGAACTGTCTTGGTCACACGTTCTTCAGAACAACTTGTGACCTTTGACCTTAAATGACCTCTAGTCACGTTGGGGGCATTTTGAATGATCTCGTGTGCATTTGATATTATCTGTAAACGTTTTCAATCATTTGAATTCACTCTATTCCAAAAATGTCATTTCATGGCTATTGCGACATAGGGTACGCGCACTGACATTTTAGGTCATAGCTCCGTGACCGACCTGATATCAAGCTGAAACTTGGTACACAAGTAGAGGGCACCCTTCTACGTCATATATATCCCGGGTTTGGCATTGGAAAAAACGGTGCCGAAATTATTGAAAAAAAACAAATTTTGGCTTTTGACCTTCACCTGACCTTGTAAAGTGACTTCAGACAAAAAAAATTGTGTGCAAACTGCCCAACTATTTAGCCATACATCCATATCAAGTTTTAAGTTCCATCTTAAAAACTGTTTTTGGCAGACATTTTCCTTTTACCCTCAATACTGCCAAAAATGGCCTCAGGTACCTCCCAGAAACGTTGCCTGGCTCCGCTCCTGAGAAAAGTAGAAATGTGAAATTTTGTCACAGCGCGTAGGAGGAATAGCTAGGAAAAGTGACCAAGTTTCGTGAAGCTGCGTTAAAAAGTCTGGAATTGGCAAGCAAAAAACCCGAGGGGGGGGCGGATTCAGCCCCCTGCTGGGAACACAGTCAAATGACCTCCAATGACCTTGGAGTCACTTGGAATGATCTCAAGTGCATTTATTGTTATTTGTGAACGTTTTCAGTCATTTGAATTCACTCTATTTCAAAAAGTCTATTGGACAACTTTGTGATATAGGGTACGCGCACTGACATTTTAGGTCATAGCTCCGTGAATCGACCTGATATCAAGCTGAAACTTTATACAAAAGTAGCGGGCACCCTTCAATGTTGTAGGCATTATCCGTCCGAACAACCTTGCACAGGCGACGCCATCAGGGCAAAGCTGGACGCGATCAGGGCGAAGAACGCCCATCAAAGGAAAAGTGCAACCCTCTGAAGCAGGACACAGGCCGCGAAGGAAGGTGAGCGAAGCGCATTTCGTGGCACAGACGTGTTTTTAGTTGGAATGTTCTACTGGCTGTTGTCGTCCTGATTACCGCGAAAGTGCTTTGCTCGGCATGCTGGAGTGACTTCAACGACCTGGATCTGGTCGGAAAAACGATCCCGATGTCATCTACACATTTCAGACCAGCCGTTCTGTCACCTGTTCTCGCGTGAAGCTTCCGCGCTCTTCGTTTGCGAGCGTGCACTGTCAGTGGTTCCTACCTGCCTATAGTGTTGTTCGCGAACAATCGTGTGTCCAGTTATTGCTTGATTTTATTGATATTTCAGTTATTCGTTCCTCTATCCTATTTCCAGTAATTCATTTCTTGTCATATCCATTCACTGGTCCATGTTATAAGTACACGAAGCCTGCAGTTAATGCCTTGAAACATTAGAAAGATCCCATGTGATTGTTAGTGGAAAACAGACCACCTTCGGTATAGGTGATTACACCAAATGTTCGCTTGTCAGATGACAATGTTTAGTAATACCACCTCCGTGACAACATGTGAGATGCCGAACCAGAAGTGATAGGCACCATTTCGGCAATAGTCTGTTTTACCGCAGCTAGATTATCAAAGAACATCATTGCAGAGAGACAAGTCAGGTTATTCTAGCATTGCTTTGTAAGTTATGCTTACTGCATGTCTCTAATGTTTGACAGAATAAAATGGAAATACACGACGAAATAAGTAACATCATACTATGCACTAAAGAGACACAAACAGCATGGCAGAAATAAATAAGAGCATTTAGACTCGTAAGAAATATCAATACAGAGACCAGAATACAACACCCTGAATGTGCCCTGAAAAAAGTGGTAATGCAGCATATATCAAAGTATGCAGTAACACAACTTCCGGAAAATGTTATCCATAAGCATATCCATAAAAAACAAGTTGTTTGAATAATAGCTTAAAATACGTCAATGCACAGCCAAGTAGGTATGAAAAAATCACATAGAAATATCGAAGACAGGGGGGGGTACAAATCTTGCACTGTTGCGCAAAGCGATATGTTTTAGGTCTGTGTTTTCTGAACTCTGGCCCGTGTAGGAGGAAGAGGGTAATGCAACCCCTTTTAGGTTTTCCGAGGGCAACTTCCAAATGATTGGCTTGACCCATCTGAAACTTACTGTGACGTCTGGGGCATCCTTTCCCCATGTTACGATGAAAATTTTTCCTGGTAACGAATTATGGCGTAATGACAGAACCATGTCAGCCGTTTTCGCGCGCCGACGTGGCTGGTTTAAACCGGTCTCAGTTTTGTCTCGCTGTAAGGCGGTTGGAGTACACAAATACAATACAATATATATCATACGAGTCCAAATTGTACGTTCTATGAGGCTGTACAGGGATTTAATAGGCTTATGCTCACTACCGGGATTATCGAGAGTGTAGACTGTAAACCGAGGTCATGAGCTACGGCGGGAAACACATTCCTTTTTATCTTTGGAAATACGATAGGAGTTAGGTGTTGCACAAGAACCTATATATGATGAGGTGTAACGAATCGGATGATACAAATTTGGTGCAGTTTGTCTCTTATTTCATCAAAAGAGGGCGCAGTGCAGGGAACGCCTGACTTTTGCTCCGACAGGCGGAACGGCGAAGGTCACGGAATGGTGATTCTACAATGCCATGGCATTGGAAATCAGACTTTGTGTTTTATATTAACTTGAAAAACCATTTTAAGACATCTAAGTCACAATTTTTAGCTAATACAAGGTCATTCGAAGTCATTGGCTTTAGATAACCTTGGATGACCTAAGATGACCTTTATATGTTATTCGACCATGGACCTTGCTAAATGAGATGCTACATTTGACTTCAGCATCTGTTATTATCTACAAAAATACTTCTGCAGTTCCGAGTACGCATTTAAACTGAAGACCCCGCATGACACTGATTGACCTAGCATGACCTGAATCGGACTCCATGGATAAAATACACTCACGTGATGTACAGATAGACTCATAACTGCTTGACGAACACTATGATATCCGTTTTATCATCATTTACTCTTTGGCAGCCATTTGCCCTTAAGCTTCAAAGAAGCACCACTTTTCCGTCAATTTTTTATCTTTGGCCCGACTTGGGAGGTCTTTTAGTTGGCCTGCGACTTTAAAAATATATACCAGTCGCGAGATCTCGCCACGCGCAACACACTCGTTTTTTCTGCGACGTTCTAGGACGCACGGTATGGAAATGGCCGTGGAAACCCCCAAATCCCTATACTTCCGCATTATGCAGAAGTCCGTATGCGGGCGAGGGGTAAGCACCATTATTTTTTGATAATCTCAAGTGTATTATCGAAATGTGTTTAAGCGCATTCACGCATGGCCAAGACAAGAAGCAGTGGTCATGGTGAATGATCATGAAATTAGTGAAAGGTCATGGTGTAAGAAATGCGCATGGAAATGAAAATAAAGCTAACTGATGTTGCCCTTGCGATTTTTTTTTTGTACCTACTCGTGCCATGGCTAGCCAAATAGGAGCAAAAAGCGCACCTAACACTTTTTACCACCGCTGTCTTCATCACTTTGCTGGTAATTCGGCAACGGTGTGTGCACCGTCATTTCCAATGCATTTTGGGGCGCCTCGCCCGCGTTGGAAAATCTCGGCACACCAACTGTCCGTGCACACTTGTCCGTGTGTAGAGCACGTGCCGAGCCTCCGTTCTGACAGGCGTGTGCTGGGTTCCAGCCTAAGAAGCACTGGCGCCACGCGCTGCGGACGCTGGCCGGCCGGCCTACCCGAAACACCTCCGTGAAATGCCCCTGGCCAGATGATCGCTGCCAGGGCGAGACCCACTGGTCACGTGACATGACGGCGCGAAGTGACGGTGCTTCTCCGACCCAGAATAAAGATGTTTCCAGGTGCTTGCTCACGTGTTTCTCCAGATGGAAAATAACCGAGGTGTTCTGAGACAAACTTGGAGCAGATGCTTTTCCCACAACGATGGATTCATTTATCATGCATTATATACACCTACATATGTATATATGTATATATATTTATACATTCATCACATGATATTATATAGGTAACACGATATACAATATATATTTATCATATATCTGTTATATATATATATACATATATATCGCATATCATACATCATATCGTACATCCAGATTCGCATTTCCAAGCAATAGGCAGTGAGGAATACCGATGTACTGATGAAAGATATACGAGTATATTTTTACTCCATGCTCGTCCGTCGCCCTGCTGGCATAGTTCCCCTGTACGTCTAGTTCGTGGCCGGCTCGCATTGTCCTGACTCGGGCCAATTGCGCATTGGGTGACGGAAACATGCGAGCGGCGGTCTATGTCTGCGTTTGGCCTGCAGCTGTCGATGTGTACTGAGATCCTGCATTCTTCCCGGCATTCGGCAACTGGGAAAGCTCGGTATTTCTTTTGAAGTGTGACACCCAATGATATTAAACGATTTTAGCCGATTGCGACGTTTGTGACCATTGACATTGAAGGCCTGCAGAAGTTGAATGCTTCGACTGAGAATTCTTTGGAATATCCAGCCACGAGGCCAGGGGTCCGCAAAAGTACTCTGGTTGGAAAAATATCGCTCTGGATATACTGCGTCGAAAATTCATCACGTATCACCATGGAGGCAATATGACGCGTCCATTTGGTACACGCTGATCGTGGATTCGAGCGTCGGGAGCGGCGGTTCTTTTACCAACCGTTTCTAACATGGTTCAGTGTTACTGCCTGTTATGTCATTATTAGAAAAATAGTACAATCCAAAGAAAAGTGGTACAATAAACTTACTGCGATATGGTATATGAACAAAAGCCTCGTGATGTTTCTAAACTTAGGCTTGCGTGTCACCATGGAAGCAACAAATGCATCTCTGCGCAAGGACTTCATAATGAGGCATGGACATG